>JAFJYI010000126.1:1800000-2132586 GCA_019022655.1 Acacia acuminata
TATATTCTTTTATTTTAGTTACAGCAATGTTTGAATTGTTGAATTATTGCTTCCCATGCCAAACAAGTATATCCTCTGTTGATTATTTTAATCCCCACAAACCTTGCTCCTCCTTATAACACCCTTAACATGGAATAGGAGCCTTCTCATAATACAAATGTTGACTTTAGTTTTAGCGACAACAATTTTAATTTTTGGTGGCGACAAATGTTGTCACCACTGATAGTATCAATAACAATCGCTATGGCGACAATTATATTTTTGTGTAAGGATAGGGTTGCAAGAGTCCAATTACTCGATTGTGTACACATTAATTCATACGTGTAGATGCATGTATGTTCATATATAAAATCTTGGAAACATTAAAAGGGTATTAACTAGCTTAACATGAGTGATTTGATAAACATTAAGCTTTGCACTTGAGTGTAAACTTGCTGGATTAATTTGAAAGAATATATATTAAAATAAGATGATAAGAAGTCAGCACAAATTGGTCATCGCCCAGGACAAATTTCAGGTAATAAATTTTCAGTGACAAAAGTTGCTGGCAGAATTAGACAAACGTGATAGCTCTTAGATAATGATAAGCATTTAAAAAATTGGTCACAATATTTTTGCCGCCTTTAAAATTTGTCGCATAAAATGAATTATTTGCAAAGCACCTCCAATATTTAAAAAATTCACAACTATTTAATGGTAAAATATGTATATAATCAAAATCAATGCATGTGCGCCGAATAGTGACCTATATATTTACAAGGGATTTACTCCCTTGACTCCTTAATATAAGACATATTTACTTAATTTGATTAGATTAAATAATTACTTGAGTTAGTTAATATGACATGTATTTTCTAAATGCCCTAGTACATCTTCCTCAATTCCCCCATTCCCTCTCTTTTTGATTATTATTAAGAGAACATCAATATGAGTAAATTAAGAAAATGTTGATAAATATGAAACTATATCTTATATTTAGTATCAAAATCAATTCTTTAAATATGTTTTATATTGGCTAGGAGAGGAGTAGCTTTTATCCTCAGTGCCATAGGAGATCTTAGAGTTTGTTGTCGGTAGAGCAATCCTTTTTCGCCAAATTGAAATAATAATAAGTCATGCCTTTTTTTGAAATTTACAGCCACGTCACTTTCAGGCCTAGTAAACTTCGAGGAAGAATATAGTATTATTAATAATGATATAAAAATAAAATTTATATAAAAAATAGCTTCTTTTAAATAAAAAAGTAACTTTATTTATCTTGCTTGATAATCTTTTTTTTTTTTTTTTTTTTTACTTCGAGGAAGAATATAGTATTATTAATAATGATATAAAAATAAAATTTATATAAAAAATAACTTCTTTTAAATAAAAAAGTAACTTTATTTATCATGCTTGATAATCTTTTTTTTTTAAAAAAAAAAAAAAAAAAAAAACTCTCTTCTGTTGCTATTGAAACGTGTAAAATAAAGAGAAGTCAACATGTTCGAAACTAACCTCTTTATACGACTTAACTCAAAATTTTTAAGTTGCTAGTTAATTTGAGATTAATTACCAATATTGTACCAAACATTTTCATTACAAATATATAAAAAGCATGTTGGAAGCACCACTAATGATTAACATTATGTGAATAATGCGATTTATTTTCACTTTATATAGTCATACAAAATTCAGTTTAGTCACACCATGCACGAACTCGATAAAATATATTGCCTGCATTAAATCTAATTATATGTATGTGTTGAAATATTTATGTATTGATATATGAAAAGTAACAAATAAATTATAATTATATGTAGAGTTCATATAGTTATATGTTAAGATGGATATATGGTCATACAAGAAAAGATCATATTCATATTTAAATTGTTAGATGATGAGTTGAAGCTGCATATGTTAAAGAGAAAACGGAAAAAAACAAATCTTCTTAGGTGGTTTTGACATATTCAAAGAAAGTCATTAGATGCACTTATAAGAATAATATATATATCAACCCGTATGAAGGGATATTGAAAAGGATATAAGAAGACCAAAGAAAATGTTTAATGAAATTATTGAGCTTGCCTTTTTAACAACAATTTATTGAAAGATTTTGTTACTGATACAAGACCATCCCACTATTTGATCATGTAGGCAACTCCTAAGCCAATTTGTTGTTGTTAAGGAAGCCGGCTGGAAATGTTATACTAGTATTATATTTATCGTCCGTATAAATAATGAGAAGCGGGACTAGGGCATGATGTTTGTCAGAGTGTCAGACTGAATAAAGGAATCTCTTATTGTTTTTCATATTTCATAAGAACTAAAGTGGCCACTGCAACATTCTTCGAACCTACACATTTCACGATAAAAGTGATAGTTTATGTATCATGCATACTATATATAGAAGTATGGAGAAATATCAACTCAAATTGGTGTGAGGAGATGGTCCCAAAAAAATCTAATGTGAGGAGTAGGAGGTTTCATTAGCTAAAAGCGAGTGATTGAGGCTCTTTCGTACATTGTTTTGATCATAATGAATTATATTTTCATTGGTTTGGACAACGCATGATTTTAATTCTTGAGTTGAAAGGGATTTCCACGTCAATAGTTCTTGTACCTCTGGTGCCATTTAATTCCTGCCATATATTTGTTTATTTGTCTCCTCATAGAATCTTACAAAGAGATAGGGAGATTTAACATATGCTACATGTAACACCCCATTTTTCAAAAGCGGAATAATTTTTTTTTTTTTTTCATCAGAGTAGAGCACCGGAGCAAGTAAAAGAGTGAGTAACTGATATATCGTTAGCTGTGGCGTATCCGTCTGTTCATAATGTACAGTACATTTATCCGAGTAATGTTATGACGGTACAAGTCTAAAAATAGGATCTTCAATCGGGTCTTTACGCGTGCTGTTTACTCTACTTATTCCTGTCTTCAGTCCTGGTTCCTTCAGACCCTAAAGCTATAGTGAGGGTTGAGATTCAATGACCATTGAATCTCAGGTAACGGTTAACATTATGCTTATGTAACAGTTTATGTATGACAGATATTCATGATATTACAGCAATAATCACATATGAAAGATAATAACGTAACACAGCCACGTATCGCATATGTATGTTATTATAGTCTGCACTATTCACCAGTGCCACGATGTACATTCGTGTCCTCAGCGCTAGGAAAACTTAACGGTATTATCAAAACCATAACCCGTATATAGCTGAATGTATGAAAATAGGTGATCTAAGCCCCATAAATTTTGTCACAGTGTCTGGCCCAAGACCTAGTCTTGTCCATCACTTCATGAAAACATCTATCACATATAGCATACAATAAACATTACAGTTAGTGTTACAGTACACGTCCGTACCTTGGTCGGTGACAACGGTACGTTCGTCGGTCGGCATGCATTCTCGGACAGCCTATAGTAGTAATATCGCATTTATTAATCCGTAATTAATATCATAAAATATATTTTGGCCACTAATGACCATTTTACCCCTGGTGGATCTATTTCTCTATTTATTTTCTTAATTTTCGTAGAAAAACGCTGATTTCAGCATTTTGGGCAGATTTTTCGCTTAATTTTGAAAAATCATAATTAATTCTAAAAAAATCAAAACGAGGATCCGTAAGATTCCTTGGAATCCTTAGGATGTCTATTTTTAAGTAAAAATACTCACATTTTCCCAGATTACACAAGTCATTACCAGTTTTAAAGTTTTGAGCCTTCGCCCAGAATTTTTCTAGAAATTCGTAGCCCAACTTTGAGAATTTGTATCTCACTGTACAGAGCTCAATTTAATATGTTCTTGGCATTTTTGAAAAGCCCTTTATGTCTACTTTAACCATGAAGTTTCCCAGAATTTTGTAACGTCATTTGCAACATAAAAGATTGGCATTTTTAGCACTGACTTCCAAAATTTCTACCCGATGAATTTTCACTAGAGCTTCGCTACTTTGATCATAACTTTCCAGAAATTTTGCTATACCAAGTGGCTCATCTAATTTTCGAAATATCACTATTCTTGACTATAAAAATATGATATTAAAATTACTCTAGCATATTTAAAATCAAAGCTACTTCTAACTATGAATTTAAGAACTAAAATTTAGAGAACTTAAAAGCTACTGACTAGAGGACTTACCAAGAGCTTTGCTCCTCCTTCTCCAAGACCCTTCACTCTCACTTTCACTTTCTATATTCAGATTTCTAAGCTTGTGAATTGGTGAGAAAATATGAAGCATATGGCTTGCTATTTATAGGGAAAATGTATGGTAATTGTGTAATTATTTGCAACTTACTCTTATCAACTTTCAACCATTGGATTTAGGATCTTTGTAAACTTGAATCCTAGCCACTCATAGCACTCCAACCGTCCCTCTCTCTCTAGTTTCATTAACTAAATGATCCAAGTACTAGTTACCTTAGATGCTTAAGTTTATTTTAACGAAATCTATTTTTGATTGCTTGATCAATCACCAATACTTTTGAATTCTAAGTATGTATCTTGATTAGTAGTTGGATATCAAGATTTATGGTCCAATTAGATTTCTCTAATTGTCCTTAATAATCTCTAATCTTCTTTATCAAAGTTTGCCAAAATGACTTTAATTAGACTTAATCTCGAGATTAAATTATGTGGGTTCAAGATAAGTACTTATATTTGATCTATGATTAATGCATTTCAAGATACAATTTATTTTGTATAGATTCCCATTTTCTTATGTCTTGAATTAATTCCATTGATTAATTTAATTGTTCTATGCTCAATTTTCCTATTGGTGGATCCATTGACTTCTCTCTCTTTCTCACACACTAGACACACACACATGCACAACAATTGTACACACACACACACAACTCTCCCTCTCTCCTTCATAAATTTTGCATTTAAGACCCCATGTGAGCCCATTAATGCACTCTTCCAATTTGTTCCATCATCAATTCTCCCATGTGCATGTTTTAACTAAAATACAATTAATCCTTCCTCCTTGCTCAAGACACAACCATGGCCCTTCCCCTTCATCTTTTTATTTTGTGTTTTCTTTGTGTCATTTAGCTAGAGTTTAAAGTCTCTCATTGGTCCACTTATTAGGACATGGATTAGAATCAATTAAGTAATTAATTAAGCCCATTGGATTTAGCTTTATGAGGTTTAATCCTAGCCCTCCACATCTAATCCTAATTAGTAGCTCTAATATGGTATTTTAGATGTTGTTAAGTGTATTTGTCAAAGTGTGGTTGGCTCTTAGATTAATCATGGTCATTAGAAACTCATTTTATGCTAATATTGAACCCATATTGGTTCTTGATTTTTAATTAAGTCAAAATATCCTAATTGATGATTTTTAATTTGACTCTTGATTAATTATGAAAATTAATACAATTATTTTAATTATTGTAAATTTAATTGTCCATTAGTTGTTGGTAATTTTCTTTAATTGATTTAGGTATTTCCATAACATTTTATGGCTCTTTATGTTTAAACATGAACTATGTTTTAATATGATAGTTATAGGGTATTTTATGATCCCTAAATAAAATTAGAAAATTTGGGTCTTTGGTTTATTTAATTCTAGGAGAAAATTACCTAATTAGAATAAATAAGCTATAAAATTTTGAGACCACATATTCACCTATTGTCTATCAAAATATAGTGGTTATACTAAATAGGATTTTTAGGGTATTACACTACACCCTTCCTAATAATAATAATGAGATTTAGTTTCATCATTACATTCAACATACAAAATCTAATTATATATATAACTATAGATTGTGAACATTAAAGTTGTTTGAAATTTTGTGTGTGTGTGTTAAGTTTTTCAGGATGTACTGCATATATTGATAATATATTATTTGCAAGCCATACCGTTTTCCTTGCTAGTCACGTTTTCGCCAAGAAAACTCACGGATAATAATGGCTTCACTTTGCGGATAGAATTGTTGAAAGTTGAAACTGCACTGACATTCCACTTATTTTAAAGTTGGACGCAACGTACTCTAAGGAAAGTGTAATAATCACTTACCTTATAGTATAAGTTATATCAATTATTATTTTTTATTTCAGACAAAGTTTTTTTTGGCATGAAATTTTAGACAATGTTAGAACATATATGTCTTGTAAAAAGAAGAATGTAAAGAAATTTTTTGAAAATCAAAATATAATGTAAAAGATATAATAAGTTGTACGTTAACTTTTAATCCGAAGCACAAACTTAGGGATAAAAAAGCGCAAAAGTAATTATGATGCAATCCTAATAGTCACTAAGGCATAGTAAAAAGTACTAGCTCAAAATATAATTTAGCTATACTAAAGTTGAGTATAATTACCAATAGGGTCTCCACCTAGCTGAGGAGCTAGGCTCTCACATTGTATTTGAATCCCTGGTAAAAGAGGTATCTATATTTAGTGATTGTTAGCAATAATATAAGTCTTGTCTCACTCAATCAGGTTAGCTGATTAGATGCACGATGGCATTGCGCTCTATCAACGACCAACTTTTTGGATGGATTGTTAGTCAAAAAGTCTTATTTAGTGATTTTGTTGAGTATTCTTTTCAAGTTTCCTCTAGCTGTTTTAAATGACTCCACACCGTCTGATGTACACTCTACATTGGTGCCTCCAACAGATTTCTTTGTACATGGATGAATCACCTCAAATTGTTTTATACCATTTTCTCTTAAATATAATGCCACACATACCCTTCCTCTTATAAATCATTTCAAATAATCTTATCTTTAATTAGATAACTATTATATAAATACTCATCTCTCTACTACCCTGACGTATTAATGCCCTTTAATAATCAATAAATAAAATAATACAAAATATATAATTTATAATGTATCAAATTAAGTGTAATTTGAGTTGAATTTATATTTATTTTGGTACTTATACATATATATACGCCAGGGATATAGATGAATATACTGTATAATTTTTTTTTTACCATGGAATAAATTATATACTGTATATATTTTAGGAAAAGAGAAGTGATTGATTATTAAATAAATGCAGCAAACACTAGTGCAAAAAAGGGCTTTAAGACCGCCTCATTTAGACCAGAGATTCGACGCAATTAGGTCTTAAAGGAATAACCGTGGCGAGTTCCGTAAATATAAAGAACTTTTTGGACCGGATCATATTTTCATCGGTCTTAAATATATTATTCAGATCGGACATAAAAACAACCGGTCTTAAAATTGTTATTAAAAAAATTCAAATTTCAATTACTTTATAGAGAAATCTCATACAGACGTACTTATATTTTCTGTGGTCCAACATAATAAGGAAAAATTTAAATATAAAAGTCTCAAGGTTTTAAGACTGCACATATGTAATAGGTGGTCTTACAAGTTAAACTTTTAAGACCGGAGATATATTAAGGCCGGTCACAAAAATTTAATTAATTTTAAGATCGGACGTTTATAAGGACAGATCTTAAAGGTTAACTTTAAAGACCGTCTTATAATTTTTCCGTTCGTGAAGTTAAATATTTTAAGTCCGGACTTTAATTGTATGCCGTACCTCGATATTGAAGAAAATTAAACAAATAATTAATTACTTTTAAAACCGGCCTTAAATATGAACGGTCTTGATTTTAATGTTAAGACCGGACTTTATTTTTTGTTCGGTCTTAAAAATGAGGCGCCAACAAAACATTACTTCGCGCGAAATCTTTTGTTACTCTGTTGAAGAATCTGTTCCCGTTGCGAAACCCTTCTGTTTCATTACCTCTCTTCCTCACTCACGTACGATATCGTTAGTCTCTCATTTGCTCAGGCATTCCTCTCTTCCTGTCTCGAAAATGAATGGTGAAAACGATTCTATTCTTGTTCGGAACGCCGCCATTCGGTGTGAGCGTAACGAACCCTCTTCATTTCACAATGAGCCTCGTAACCGCCATGCACGTCGTGGTAGAAGAGGCACAAGAATGATGGATGTAACCCTAAGTCGGACTTCTAGGTCAAGGCTCGAGATTCAGTTTGATGAAAAGTTGGAACCTTTCGGTCCTAGTAAAATCTTTTGTCGGCTATCTTGCACGCAACAAGGTTAGCATCTTGACAGATGAATGGAAAAATGTCGACTTTGGCAATGTAAAGCAACCTATTTGGGACACTATCCGGCTTACATACACTACCCTTGACTCTTAGAAGTTGAAAGACAAGACATTGTCTTATTGTGCTGATCGGTGGAGGAAGTTTAAGACCTTTCTAGCTAACACATATATTTTTGCCGAGGTTAGGCCTGACCAAAATCCTTGGGACAATTACACATTTATTGATGAACAAACTTGGCAACAATTTGTTCAGCTGCGGACTACTCCTGAAGCTCTGGTGAGTTTATATTTAGTTTTTTTTGCCCTTTTCTTTGCTTATTAACCTGTGCGGATATGTGAATGTTATTGTGTTCATCTAATCCTGTTAGTTAAATGGTTTGGTGTGTGAATAGAAGTATACATTTCCCGCCTTTGTCTATGCAAGTCTGATATGTAAACCCTGAAAAGGTAAAATACTAAGAAGGTAATTGTGTAATGGTTTGTCTTGCAAAGGAGGAAATGAATAGTCCTAAAAGGGGGAAACTTTATGTACCCAATTGTTACTATCTAATGGGGATCTGGCTGATCCCACTCGGATGCCTTAAAAAGGATCAAGTTTGTATTATTTACGTAAGCATAATTCTCTTTTGTTTCTTAACATATCTATCTAGCAGTACAATACATAGCTCCAATTATGTTCAAACTCCCTATGGTTGGAGGTATGTGATATTTTTTTTTCCTGAATTCGGTATGCAGCCTATGCTAATTTTTCTTGCTATAGTTTCTTTTGTTTTTTTAACTAAGAAATAGTCTATCAAACTCCCTATGGTTGAACGGAATCAAGACATTTGCTTCCGCCTTTGCCTATTGATAATTAGCATAATTAAATAGTTGTTTTCAATTCTAATAATTAGAAGTTCTCTAATTTCTGTTAGTGACATGGCTGGAATTCAAAATTAATAGTTGTTTTCAATTCTGATTCACAAAAAAGAAGGAAACAAGCACAGGAGATAGGGAGAAAGAATGATTGCCCATATAGGGCTTCTCTGCGCGGATATGAAAAGGCCAAAAAAGAATTGATGGAGGCCAAGCGGAAGAGATTGGAAGATGAAGCTGAATCCAATCCATACGCAATAGTTGATCGCCATCTCCAATACGTCGCGAGGAGTTGTGGTTGCATATTTGGCAAAAGCCAAGCGGCGCCTACACGAGTGAACAAACTTGTGTAGTTGCTGAAAGAATTGTAAGTATCGTTATTGTTATTTTTTAGTTACTAAACAAGTTTCGTTACTAAGCTTCTCGTTATCTATATCTTACAGGAAGATCTTAAAAAGAAAGAAGCAGAGGGATCTTTTGTGTCGGACGAGAGTAATGAAGTTCTGACTATTGCGACCGGAAAACCGGATCACTCGGGGCATGTAAGGGGGATTGGAGGACGGGTAGGCCTGAAGGAATACTTTGGTAAATCCAAACGCCATAGACAAAGTATGGTTACCCGGGAGGAGATGGACCACACGGTGGCCAAAATAAATGAGGAAGCAGCGGCTAAAGAAGCAAAGTGGCAATCCGAGATGAGCCAGATGAAGGAGGAATTGAAGCAGATGAGGCTGCTTTTGAGCTCTCATCCAGAGACCAGTGTTCCCTTGCCACACTCACCTACAGTTGCTATGCAACAGAGCACTAGAGGGAGCTGTATTGTTGGACAGTTAGAGCAACCCTGTGACCTGTATGTGGAGGATCGTGATGTTCATAGACGATTAGTTGCAAAAGGGACTATCCACAACTTGGGATCAACTGTACACCACCAACAAATGGCTGATGATGAAGTCAGAGTGTCAATTGAAAAGGTGATCAGTGATGCACCTCTCCCTCTCCCAACTGATGAGCTGAAGCTTGTGAGTGTCAAGGGAACCTTCATCTCTTGGCCAGTGAAGCTTGTACATGTCTCTACTCCTCCTAAAGCTTCATCCCCTCCTCCTCAAGTTCCACCCCCTCCTCCTCAAGTTCCATCCCCTCGTCAAGCTCCATCCCCTCCTCAAGCTCTATCCCCTATTGTTAAGTTGACTGGGAAGGAAAAAATATCCGATATGGTGAAGAGTGGATATTTTAAAGATAAATGGTGGCCTATCAATGAAGTAGTAGGCCTCACTAATCCTCAACCGGTTTACTTTGACACCGATGATGTAACGTCCCTGCTGCTTCCTCAACAGGAGCTTACTAGTGCAATTGTTCAAATATGGATGAAGTAAGTATCTTCTTCTATGAGTACATAATTTAAATTCATTTTTTAGACACACATACATATATACTAATTCCCTGATCAATATCATTATTGTAGGTTCATGCATCAAGTATTAGAGCAACAGGGCAAAATCAATGATTTTGGATTCTTGTGCCCAGTCTATGCAAGTACAACATCCAAAGAGGAGAGACATGAGTACATATCAAAGAGGTTGTGTGAAGTGAGAACAAAGGTTTACATGTTTCCATACTGTCACAGATACATATCACAATTCTTGTCTGCAATTCACTTAATTCTGCTACATATATCACTGAGTACTTTATTGCTGTGAATTTTCAACCGCCACTGGCAATTGGTCCTCATGTGCTTGGAGGAGCATAAAGTTATCTTCTTATGCTCCACCCACGGCGATCCAGGGACTACATTGGTGCAGACCATCAACGAGTAAGCATGTCATTTTGATTCTCTTATGCGAAATCTATCTTTGTGAATTTTTAGTGAACCTTTATTGATAAATTTGTGATTTTTATGATAGTGCCATGAAGACCTTCCAAATTGAGGTAAAAAAAACGTTCGTATCAGGCCACTAATCCTATATGGCACACACCAAAGGTTGGTACATATTTGGACACTGCCACACTGCCTTGTGAACTTGGTCAATAAGCTATATATGCTCTTATATATATTTCTTGTTCTTTTCGAGACGTCGACAACCAACGAGTCCAACTTATGTGGCCGACGTCATGAAACACATATATGATATTATCACGAAAGGAAGGACTAAATTAAGCTGTAAAGGTAAATGTATTTGATGTTACGAGAGGTTTGGTGAATTCGGTTTACGGCTTAATGTTACATATGAAATATGCATGCAAGTTAATTGGTTTTGTCTTTGATGTTATAGAGGTTTGCTTGTCCTGATCCCTTTCCTGATGATGAAATGGAGCACATACACAATTTGTTTTGTGAATATCTGTATGACCTGATTAACAGTCAGGAAAATAATTAATGTCATAAATTCATTTGTAAATATATGCTGTAGCAACAATAATTTTCTGTAAATTTGTTTTTTTTTCAAACAATTCATTCATTTGTAAATATACATACGCAATGTGTAATTCAATAATAAATTTGTTTATTTTTTCAAAGAAATTCATTCATTCTAGCTATTTAGTGCTTGAAATTTGAGGTACAAGGATGTTGTTAATGAGCAATTAGACAAATTAATCATGACTTTTAGGACCGCATATTTTTTAAAAGTCCGGTCCTAAAGATTTAGGACCGTAGGTTTGTTTAAATTCCGGTCTTAAAAGCGTATTATAGTCCGGTCCTAAAAGTCTCTAAAGACTAGAGACTTTTAGGGCCGCATATTTATTAGCGGTCCGGTCCTAAAAGTAATTTACAAGGATGTTGTAATGAGCAATTGATCGCGACTTTTAGGACCGCATAGTTTTTAAAAGTCGGTCCAACCTTGGGAAGAATTGTCACTGTGTTTGTTTTTTATTCGAATAAGGTAAACGATGTTTTTTGTTTTGTATGGTCGATCTTAACTTCCGTATTGTTCGAGTTTTTAATGTTGATCACACACGAGGACAATGTTTTGTTTGTTTCCTTTTTGTCGGAAAAGGAAAGAATCTAATGAGAATGACAAGGCGATCGAAATAGGAAAGAAAAACATTTATTATATTTTTTTATGTTGCCCCGTGGGGGAATCTAATGAGAATGCAAGATCAAATAAAAAAAAACAAAAAACAAAACATAAAAATATTTACTCCTCTCCATCGTTGTCGGAGGGGAGGAGTCGTCGGAGACGTCGGAGACGTCGTCGTCTGAAGGATGGTACTCAAAGTCCTGGGTGTCGAGTACTGTAGTCAGCTTGTTGTTGACGATGTGATAGACCTGAAACAACTGGCCCAAGCGTCGATCTATGTGATCGATGTGGGCCAGAATGTGCTGTAGCATCTGGTAGCGGGTCGGGTTCGGAGGCAGCGGCGAAGGCCACGGAGGTGGAAGAGGATTAATCGGAAAAGGAGGACCTGGGGGTGGTTGAGGACCTCGTGGTGGTGGTGGAGTAGCCATTACTGTGGAGGAAAAAGAAGTGATGGAGAAGAATGTTATGTGAAGGAAGTAGAGTAACATCGGGTTTAAATAGAGAACCCTGCCTGAACAATGTGAAAGGCCGGAAACTTTAAAGAGGGGACGCATAATTCATCAGAATACAAGGAGACACCTAGTTGGAAAGTTTATCTGGAAGCCGAAGAGACTCTAAATCATTCATTTGATACGAGTGTAAAAGGATACGACTACGCTATCGGAAGTTAAAAAGAATGACTTTTATGACCGGATAAAATATAAGGTCGGTCTTAAAAGTAATTGAGTTGATTATAAAATAAATAATATACTTTTAGGACTGGAAAATGATAAAAGGTCGATCTTAAAATGAATTGATTAAAAAATAATATACTTTTAGGACCGGCCATAATAAAAGGTCGGTCTTAAAATAAATTGAATTGAAAAACATTAAATAATAGAATTTTAGATTGCATATTTATAAAACCCTCTTGTAAAGTAGATCATTTATTTATCTGCTCTCTATTAACTCCTCATACCTCTCTGTCCTTAACTCCTTATTAACTCCTCACTACCTCGTAACTCCAAACTACGTACATCTTTGCCCCAACTAAGAGCTGCTCTTTGCCTTTATTAATAAACTCCTCATACCTCTTTGCCCCAACTGCTCAAACCATGGTTAGATACAAGAGAACTGCTCGTAGGGGTGCTCTTACTCGTGATGCTCGTGCCTTCCGTCGATCGTTATACGATGCGCCTCCTCCATCAAGAGTGCGTTCTATTGAAACATAAGAGTCCGGGTCGTTGGACCCATTGTTATTTTCGATGATGAAGAGATTGCCGCACCCCCTTCATCCTTCTACTGACCCTGTCTATGTTGAATTCCTCCGTATGATATGAATAAGACAGGAACTTACTGATCTCCGGCGGGAAGTTAATGCTGCTCACACCGATATCGCCAAGGCTTTGGAGGATAATAAGCTTTAAGATGTTTAGTCAGATTCTTGTTTTTGATAATTTTCTACTTGTTTTTCTTTTTTATTTTTTCTTGTGTACCTGCATATTCAAGTAATATATGTAGCATTAAGAACTAAGCTTCTGTCTTTTTTTTTTGGTTCATATTCTCCAGTAATTAAAGAAAATTCGTTTAGCCAAAATTTAGGACCGTCTACTTAATAAATAACTGGTCTTAAATTGTCATGCGGAATATTAAATGAATAATATTAGGACCGGAGTATTCTAAACTACCGGTCTTAAAAAGTTTTATATTTAGACCTGCTTCTTTAGAATTAACCGGTCTTAATAAACCAAAATGCGCGGAGTATTAAATGAATGATAAAAATTTAGGTCCGAGTCTTCTAAAACTCGGTCTTAAAAATTTCATTATATTTTTAGGACCGGCTACTTTTTTATTTACCGGTCTTAATAAAATCCAAAATACTTAAAATCTTTCTGTCGTGCGAAATATTAAATTTCCCTCTCTGAACTTATCTTGTCACGATGAAAGTGATTACTTAGTTCTTTATCCGGTGTTTGTGTGTTGCTTTTCGCGCTTCACGTTGCTTTCTCGACAATCACTTTCTGGTTATTGAGCTAAACATCTATAGACCAAGCTGTAAGAGGTGTTTCGGTTATATAACTTCATGATTTTCCTACTTATCGTTTTGGGTTTTTTTATGGGTTGAACGAAATCGATGAAATGTTCTTGTGGGTTTCTCTGTTGTTAATGAATATTGTATTTTGAAGATTATATTTGCACTTTAGACCTACCCAACTGACCAACAAATGTATTTAGGGTACTCTTGCTGTCTGCAACATCAACGTTCGTGGCGGGAGAAGAAAGACTCGGGAAACACATTTGATTTTATATGCTACATGTGAGTTCACAAGACCTTCATGTGATGCATTTAATTTCCTCGTCATGCATTTATTTTGCTTCTTGGATTCACTGTGATACATTTATGACCAAAAGTGATTATTCGGTATGCATTTAATGGGCAAGTTTCTGCGTAAAAAAAAATAAAAAAAAATAAAAAGACATAACCGACATTGAGAATAAATATGTATTTGGTGTTTCCTTATTTTATATGCAAGTGTGCCAATTTTTTCGGATTACGTATGTTAAATCTTTCCATTTATAGGAATTCTACTATGGATCACAGTTGGATAAATACTTTACGGACGATTGTTGAATATCAGAATGAGGTGAGGGACTTTGTAGAATTTGCTAAACAAAATGCCCATGATGATAGTGGAAGGTTTTATTGCCCTTGTGTAAAATGTTTGAATGAGAGGCGACCAAGTCCTCAAGTTATACACACACAATTAATTTGTGAAGGATTTTGTAAGACTTATACAGTATGGGCATTGCATGGTGAAAAAATACCAAGTGGGTCTCAACATGGGGAAATGGCCTTTGATGATAATGACACAGATATGGATGATGGCATAGAGGACATTATCCGTGATGTAGGAGAAGAGGCTTTTCATCAATCACATGCATATGGTAATATGTGCAGTGATGTAGAGACCCCGCTATACCGTGGGTGCACAAAATACCAATTTTTGAACGCTGTATTGAAATTGGTAAGCTTGAAGGCACGTCATGGATGGAGCAACAAGAGTTTTTCTGAAATGCTTGAGGCTTTTAAGGACATGCTTCCGGATGATAATGTGTTGCCGCATCGATACTATGATGCTAAGAAAATACTTTGTCCATTGGGGATGGAGTACAAAAAGATCCATGCATGCCCGAATGCTTGCGTGTTGTATAGAAAAGAGTTTGAAGAGAAGCAGCATTGTCCGATATGTGAAACCTCAAGGTACAAGTCAGAAAAGGGGCCTGCAAAAGTGTTGTGGTATCTTCCAATCATACCAAGGTTCAAGCGGTTGTTTGCTAATGAAAATGATGCAAAAAATTTGAGGTGGCATGCAAATGAGAGGATTTTTTATGGAAAGCTTTGACATCTGGCCGATTCTTCTCAATGGAAGAAAATCGATCAATTATTTCCGAAGTTCGGCGAAGAACCTAGGAACCTTAGGCTTGCCCTTAACACGATGGCATGAATCCATATGGAAGCCTTAGTAGCATACATAGTCCATGGCCTGTACTCCTGATTATTTACAACTTATCTCCTATGTTATGCATGAAACGAAAGTACATAATGTTGTCTATGTTGATTTTCGGACCAAAACAACCTGGAAATGACATTGATGTTTACCTTGAGCCTTTGATCGAAGACTTGAAGGAGTTGTGGGAAGAAGGTGTCGACGTTTATGACTCTTTCAAGAAGGAGGTGTTTAAAATGCGAGCCATGATATTTTATACTATCAACGACTTCCCAGCATATGGGAACTTGTCAGGGTATAGTGTAAAAGGCCATAAAGCATGTCCAGTTTGTGAAGAAGGCACATGCTACCATCAACTTCAACATGGAAGAAAGACGGTTTATCTTGGATATAGGAGATTTCTTAGACGGGGCCACCCATATCGTCGATTAAAGAAAGCCTTTTTTGGTGGCCAAGAGTATGAAGATGCTCTGGTGGCATTGGCTGGGGAGCAAGTATATGAAAAGGTGAAAAATATCATGTCATATTCGGTAAGACTGCAAAGAGTAGAAAAGAAACAAATAAATGGAATAAGAGATTTGTATTCTTCGATCTTCCCTATTGGAGCAATCTTGATGTGAGACACTGTATTAATGTCACACATGTGGAGAAAAACGTATGTGATAGTATTGTTGGTACGCTTCTCAACATACAAGGCAGTTTCAAGGATGGTGTGAAGGCAAGATTGGATCTGATAGCAATGGGAATACGCGAAGAGTTACATCCAAGGCCACATGGTAACAGAACTTATTGTCCCCCGGCTTCTCATACTTTGTCTAAGTATGAGAAACAAGGTTTTTGTGAGTGTTTACATGGCACAAAAGTTCCCTCGGGGTATTGTTCAAATTTTAAGAGGCTTGTATCGATGAAGGACTTGAAATTAGTAGGCCAAAGGTCTCATGATTGTCATGTTTTGATGCAACAGCTACTCCCAATAGCTATTCGAGGCATCGCCGAATATGATCTTCGGGTCGTTTTGACTACACTTTGTTTCTTCTTCAATGCGGTTTGTAGTAAAGTTTTCGAGATTGAAAAGTTGGATGAATTGGAGAATGAAGGATATCTTATCTTGTGCCACCTTGAGAAGCTTTTTGTTCCTACCTTTTTTGACATTATGGTTCATCTAATTGTTCATCTAGTGAGGGAGATAAAGTTGTGCAGCCCTATCCATTTACGGTGGATGTACCCAATTGAAAGATCTATGAAATTCCTAAAAGGGTACGTGAAGAACGCATACCACCCAGAAGCATCAGAAGCATCAATTGTTCAGAAATATGTTTCTGAAGAAGCCATGGAATTTTGTCAAAATTATTTGGCTAAAGTAAGACATATTGGGCTTTCAAAACATCAGCATGTTGAAGGGGGTAGACGAGGGGCTTCAATAAAGAGTGTGGATCCTGATGAATTGTCACAAGTCCACTTATACATCTTGAATAATGTTGATGAAGTTCAAGCCAGCATAGCTGCACATAGAGAAGTTGTAAGGAAAGAAAATCATCGAATGACTAAACAAAGGTTGATTAAGGAGCATAACAGAACTTTTGCACACTGATTCAAACAAAAGGTCGAGGGAGAGGAATGTGTTTCTGATACAATCAAATGGTTAGCACGTGGTCCTGAGGTTGATGTCATAAGTTGGAATTCATATGTGATCAATGGTTATACATTTTACACGAAGTCCCTAGATGATACGAGCACAGGCCAGAACAGTGGTGTTATGTTAGAGGCTGAATCTATGCACTTCTCTAATTCAAAAGACAAGAGGCCTAAATTGGTAGTCATGCCATATTATGGGGTTATTGAAGAGATTTGGGAGGTAGACTATGTGAAAGTTAGATTTCCCATTTTCAAATGCAAATGGGTTAATGTCAATAATGGTGTTCAGATCGATCGGCTGGGATTTACATTAGTCGATGTCAATGGTAGAAGTTTTGGAGATGAACCTTTTATTATGGCAGACTAGGTGAAACAAGTGTTCTATATCATCGATCAGGAAAATAAAAAGTGGTCTGTAGCTCTCCAAGGAAACAGGGTCATTGATATTGATGAGGAAAGTCATTCAAATTATGGTCTTCCTGAGAGTTCTCATTTTTCAAGGGATCTACCGGACATAAATGAAGAAGATGAAGCGGATAATGAACCTGACATAAGAAATGATCATCAAGAAGGGATATGGGAGGATATCACTTTATAAAAGAGTCAATTCATAAGGTAATATTCATATGCAGAATTCTTTGAAAACTTTAAGGTTTTACCTATATTATATTCCTTCTATGTTCATAAACAATGTCACTGACTATGAAGTTTGTTCTTGTTTTATTTTTGTGGCAGGATCCGATCGAAAGGGGCATGTTATAAAAGAGGATGTTATTACGTTGTTGGGTGGGAATCAGATGAAGGCATGGTGAATATTACTTTTGGGCATGTATATTGTATTTGTAAGTAAGTTATCTTATTGTATTAATTAATTTAGGTATTGTTGTCATAGTATAATCATTAATTAAAGGCCACATAACTCGTGGTGAGTAATATTTGTATTCTTTGTCCCAATTCAATTTATTCATAATTGTTCATAGCTTGTAGCTTAAAGTATCGACTTTTATGTCTTTGGATTAGGTGGTGGATTTGTGTGTAATACAATCAGGAAGAACAGAACAGGGAAAATTTAGACCAGAAATAAATTCACCGGTCTTAAATGTTCGAATCTTAAGATTGGATGTATTTATATGTCCAGTCTTAAAGGTCTATATTAAGCCCGATCTTAAAAGTTGGTCTTTTAAGACCGGTATATTTATACGTTCGGTCTTAAAAGTTCACTTTTAAGACCAGATTTATTTATCATCCAGTACTAAAAGTCAGTCTTTTAAGACCGCGTATAATTAGTCGTCGGTCTTAGAAGCCACTATTTTTTAGACCGTATTTAGTTTTGTTCGGTCTTAAAATTCCAATATTTTAAGAGCGGCCTAGTTTTTAGCCGGTCTTAAAAGTTGAGTTTTAGGACCGAACCAAAAATATTTCAGGTTTATTTAGTACGACTTTTAAGACCCATTATTTCAAATGTCCGGTCTAAAAGAGTTTCTTTAAGACCAGTCTGAGTCTGGTCTTAAATGTTAGATTTTTAATAATTTGGAACAAGACCGGTCGTTGGTCGGTCTTACGATGCCTCTTTTGTCCGGTTTTAAAAACCTTTTTTGCACTAGTGAAAACTTTTAAGACTATGTATATGTTGAGAAATTTGAATGATATTCTATTGAGTTATGCTATTTATATACACATAAACATATCTAATAATCTGGCCTAGTATACAAGGCCCAAACACAAACTATAATCTCAACACCCCCTTCAAGTTGGGGCTAAACAAGTCTATGGCTCCTAACTTGCTAAGCATCTTATCATGTTTTTCTTTACCTAATGCTTAGTCAAGATATCTGCCTCTTGACTATAAGAACGAACATGTTGCAAGGCAATAACTTTTTTCTAAAAGTTGTTCTCGAACAAAATGAAGATCTATCTCAATGTGCTTTGTTCTTTCATGGAAGACTGGATTAGAAGCTATATGCAATGCAGCTTTGTTATCACAATACACATTAACAGGGGTAAGGTGTTCATAACCAATTTCTTTGAGTAGTCCAATGCCCACACAACTTCGATATTGCCAATCCTAGAGCTCGATACTCCGCTTCGGTACCGAAGACTTTGAAACATTGTGTTGCTTCTTTGTCTTCCATACCACAAGCGAACCACCAAACTTTAATAGATATCCTGTAAATCGATCTTCTAGTCATTTCACACACTCCCCAATCAAAGCATCACGAAAAGTCTAACGTAGTGGTGCCTTCTCGACTGATAAGCACTCCTACCCCAGGGCTTTGCTTTAGGTACCTCAACACGTGCAATGCCGCCATCATGTGACACTTTATGGGCTGGTGCATAAACTGACTTAAGACCTACACAGAGAAGCAAATATCAGGTCTAGTGGTAGTCAAGGAAATATGTTGATAGTTTGAGCGTAGTGGACATAGGAATTGATAGTGGTTTACAGCCACTCATGCCAGTCTCTGCAAGCAAATCCAGAATATATTTTCGTTGTGAAAGCACTATACCCTTTGCCGACCTAGCTACTTCAATACCAAGGAAATATTTCATTATTCCTAAATCCTTGATTTTGAAGTTGCTATGCAACAAGTCCTTTACTTCTTGAACTCATTGTTGTGAACTACCAGTAATTATTATATCATAAACAAATACTAGGACTAGCACAATGTCAACACCAAATCTCTTAAAGAACAGAGAATAATCATGTTTGCTACGTTTTAAACCACCACAAACTAATGCAGCACACAATTTTTCATTCCATTGTCTAGAGGCCTGTTTAAGACCGTAGAGCAACTTTTATTAAGCTTACACACCAGTCCCCCCTGGCCTTCAAAATCGTGGGGAATTGTCATATACACTTCCTCATTTAGATCTCCATACAAAAACGCATTATCCACATCCATTTGAAATAAATCCCAGCCATACATAACAGCCAATTTCAAAATAATTCTAATTGTAACCATTTTTATCACAGGTGAGAATGTCTCATGATAATCAATCCATTCTCTTTGAGTAAAAACTTTAGCAACGAGATGAGCTTTATTCTTATCAATAGTGCCATCAGATTTATACTTAACCTTATAGACCCATTTACAACCAATAGACCTTCTTCCCTTTGGGAGATGGACAATATCCCAT
The DNA here is from genome assembly GCA_019022655.1 of Acacia acuminata. NCBI lineage: Eukaryota > Viridiplantae > Streptophyta > Magnoliopsida > Fabales > Fabaceae > Acacia > Acacia acuminata. Next base: position 1,820,186 of record JAFJYI010000126.1, read on the forward strand.
GTTTTGTTGCGCACCAAGGCTGCAATTTCTTTATTCATCGCTTGAACCCATTTTTCATCTTTCATTGCTTCACAATGAGAAGTAGGTTCAACAACCGAATCTATGTTACACAAAGAACACAGTGTGAACTAGAAACATGATTATAAGACATATAATTCTCAATAGGATACAAACATTTACTCTTCTATCTATGTAATTCTGACTCTGAGACAACTAGTCCACAAACATAGTCTGTCGCCCATATGGGAGGTCTACACTCCCTTGTTGTCCTTTCACGGCCAACGGGCAATGTTTGTGAACTTGGTTGATTAAGTGTATTTTCCGAGTGAGGAATATCACGTACATACCTAGTTTCATGGTCCACATTTTCTCTCGTCGTAGGGGAAACAATAGGCTGCATATTCACTTGTCCTAAAGGTAAATCATCATCAAACAAAAACATTTGGCAAAATTCTGCACTGTCATTCATCGGATCAACATGCAAATTATCAATAAAAGGGAATGCATCCTCAATAAAGACAACATGCCTACTAACCAAAATGCTTTTAGTGCACAAGTTAAGAAGAACATACCCCTTTTGATGACTTGGGTAACCAAGAAACATACAAGGAATGGCACGAGATTGAAATTTATCACAATTAGTCAAATCAGTAGCATATGCCAAACAACCAAAAAATTTTAAACAACTATAGTCAGATTGTTTCTTGTACACCCTTTCATATGGAGTTTGAAAACCTAAATCCTAGAGGGTTTTCGATTAATTAGATATCTTGCCATTTTGACACACTCCCCCATAACCAAATGGGGATGTGAGATTGAAGCATAAGGCTCCTAGAAACTTGCATAAGGGTCCTATGCTTTCGCACCACAATTCCATTCTGTTTCGGAGTATATGGACAAGATGTTTCATGAATAATTCCCTTTTCAAGAAAATATGCTTGCAAATTATTGTTTACAAATTTAGTGCCATTATCACTACGTACTCGTTTAACATGGAAACTGATTAAGAACATAGGCAACAAAGTTCTTTATGTATCCAGCATTTTCAGATTTATGTCTCATGAGAAACACCCAAGTTGACCTAAAGTAGTCATCAACAATAAGGAATAATTGATGACCTTGATGTGTAGGTGTCCTATAGGGACCCCACACATCCATATGAAGCAACTCAAAGCAATGAACAGATTTAATATAGCTAGAGGGAAAAGGAAGTTTTGTTTGCTTAGATTGAATGCAAACTTCACAACTTTTATTCATAGCAAAACCTTTGTCTTTTACAAAATTGAGGTGTTTCAAACCGACAATGGACATGACCCAACCTATTATGCAATGTCCAAATTGAAGGTGGAATATCACCTAGGGGTGAATAGGTGATTATAAAATTATTTTGCTAATTTCTCAAGAACACTTAAATAGAGAAGGAGAGAAAAGCAATGAACACAAGAGATTATACTGGTTCGGTTCAACTCTTTGACCTACGTCCAGTCCCCAGAAACACTCTAGGATTTCACTATCTTGAGACTTAACTACACACTCTGTAACTCTCGAGTAATCCTCTCACTAGGACTTACTCCTCTTTACAAGTTATAATCAAATAAACACGAGACACAATTACACATTGTACTCGGATGATCTTTTCACTAGGACTCACTCCCCCTTACAAGTTGTAATTGTATACCCACACTTAAGGTTCCACAACCTTAAGATTTTACAACACAATAATCAAATAAGTGTTTTCAAACTCCTCACGAGTAGATAAAGATAAACACTGAGGTACAAGATATCAGAAGATGCGAAACAATGTATCCGTTGATGCTCTTTAAAATGGTCGGAATTAATCGCCGTCATTTATTCTCGTGATTGTGATTATGAGCGTTGAGACCCAGTAAATGAAATGAAATATTCTTGCCGAGAACGTCATAGAGTTATGTCTATTGGTTGAGTTTCTCGAATAGGTAAAATTCTGTTGCTTTAGTAAACATCCTGTGTTGATCCTCATCTGTAACTCATTAACAAATTGATTAAATGCAATTTAAGAATAGTAATGAGTAATGATTTGAAGAAACAAAATCATAATCAGTTGATTTTGATTTTCCGGTACTGACGGTGATTTGATAATTGGAAAGATATGAGGAAATGAAATCACATGTAATGATTTAGAATTTACGAAGATGGTGATTTTGAAAACGAGAGAAGATTAACTTTCAAGTAGAGAGTTAATGCCTTGAGGTAATGACTTGAGGCAATTGCATTTAGAAAAATTAAGTCACAAGATGAAAGAGTTTAAAACATGACTTGAGTTGAAAAGTAATTGACTTGAGGCATTCACTTGATATGCAAGAGTTAATGGCTTTCTCTTCAAAATGCGCAAATTGAAAATTTTAACTTGAAGTTTGAAAGTCATGCCTTGAGTTAATGACTTGAGTCATTAACTTGATATGCAAAAGTTAAATTCAATGGTTTTGAAAAATCTACAAATTGATCTCTTAACTTGAGCTCTAAAAGTCATTGCCTTGGTCATCAACTTGATATGCAAGAGTCAAAGTCGATACTTTAAAAAATAGATCAATGAAAGACTTAACTTGAGTCAATAAGTATTTGCCTTGAGTTAATGACTTGAGTCATTAACTTGATATCAAGAGTCAAAGTTGACACTTTCCAAAAACTAGAGAATTGAAAGCTTAACTTGATATGAAGAGTTAATGACTTGAGTTAATGACTTGAGTCATTAACTTGAAATGCAAAAGTTAAACCCGATGCTTTCAAAAGAAATGACCAAATGTAGACTTAACTTGAGTTAATAAGTGAATGACTTGAGTCATTAACTTTATATCCAAGAGTCAAATCCGATGTTCTCCAAAGAATAGACAATTCAAAACTTAACTTGATATAAGAAGTTAATGACTTGAGTCAATGACTTGAGTCATTAACTTGATATGCCAAAAGTCAAATCCGATGCTCTTTAAGAAATGGACCAAATGAAAGCTTTAACTAGAGTCAATAAGTGTTTGCCTAGAGTCAATGACTTGAGTCATCAACTTGATATTCAAGAGTCAAAATCGATAGTTTCAAAATCTCAAGATTAAAACACATGACTCGAGGCAATTAAATAATTGACTAGAGTTAACAATATCTATTTAAATCATTTCCATCATTTAACTAGAGGCATACATAGATTTAACTAGAGTCTTGCATAGACTTAATTTATTAACTCTAAGCCAAAAACATTTTAGCTCGAGGCAACCACTGCAAAAACTTTCAAACACATTATAGATTAAAATTAACTATATAAAACAACCTTGAATCCATTATATTTGTTATCATCAAAACATCAAAAACATAGAGAACTAACACAAATATCTATTGGTTCATTTTGACAAAAAATTCCTCTATCAACCAAGTTTACAAGATGAATATTAGTATTTATATCATTTTGCGGTATGTATAGACCTTCAACTAATCTACCAGTTGTCTTCATTTTCCCAGCTTGAAGGCCCTACAAAAGACAATGGTTAGGGAAAAAAATAACCATGCAATGTGCATCTCTTGTAATCCTTAAGCAGATTTTGAGATTAAATTGCAATTGTGGTGCATACTGAGAACATTATGTAACCCAAATTCATTGGACAATTTGACTTTTCCTATATGAGTAACTATCACCTTATCACCATTAGGAATTTTAATTGTTGTAGTAGGTTCTGTATATTTTTCATATGAATTTAGCAAAGATAGATCTCCAACTAGGTGAGTAATGGCACCAGAATCTATTACCCAATTAACATGTGAATAAGGATTAGGAGAGCAATGCAAACCTGTATCGGTTCAATGCACGTATATTTGACTTTGGCTCAGTGTCCTTCTTAAGGAATTCCATTAGCTTGTCATATTGTTCACGGGTAAAGGTTGGGGCGATTATGTCGTCACTAGCTGTAATTCCCTCTTTGTCAGATTGAGTGAGATTGGCCGCCTGAGAGGTCTTTGATTTGTTCCCCTTAAAATCAGTAGAGAATCCAACTAAATGCCAACAATTGTCTTTGGCATGTCTCTTCTTATTACAATAGGAGCATTCTAGCAGTGGAGTATTTCTTCCTCTTCCTCTTCTACTGCCACTGCCACGCCCCTTCCACGAGCAAACATTGCAACTCCTTCAAGTGGGTGCGTTTGTACACTGTTACTGAGATTACGCTGAGCCTCATCCTCCATAATGATACTAAATGCTTGATTCACAGTTGGTAAGGGGCTCATCAATAGAATTTGACTCTTAGGAGCACTATAAGTGCCATTGAGTCCTAATAGGAATTGTAATAATTTCTGTTACTGAAGGCGTTGGGAGTAAGCCTGAGAGGTAGGCATTTACACAGGGGAATCGGTAATATGACAGATTCTTCATCCCAAAATTATTTCATCTTAGAGTAGTACTGTGAAATAGTGAGAGTCCCTTGCCTCATAAAGTTAATTTCTCTATGAAGACTAAAAATTTGAGAGCTTGTTACCTTGTCAAAACGCTCCTGCAGATCTAGCCAAACAAGGTGAGCTTCCTGATGGAAAATCACACTGTTGGCCAAGTCCTTAAAAAGTGAATGCAGTAGCCAAGAGAGAACAACAACATTACACCATTCCCACTGATCATGGAGGCCACTGTCCTGTTTTTCCATAGTGCAGGACCTATCGATAAAACCCAATTTCTGTTTTCCTTTGAGGGCAATTCACATTGACCTGCTCCATATAGTGTAACTATCACACCCAGTAAGAACTTGTGGTATAATGGGTGATCCTTGTGTATCAGATAGGTGAAGATAGAGAGGATGAGCAAAAGGAATAGAAGATTCGGTGAGCTTATCCTTGTTCTTCGCCATAAGTGGTTCTTAATCGGAGTGACTCAAAATGCAGAGAAAGTACAAGAACGCAAATCACCTCTAATTGCCTGAGTTAACACAAAATTGCACAAAGAAAGCACACTAACCCAAACGAAAATCACCTCGATTGTCGTGATTCACTGAGGGTTTTACGGAAAAAACAGAAACTTCAAGAAGATGGGAACATATAGTTTCATGAGACTCATTGTTTCATGACGAACAGACTCACAATTCTGATGTCCTTACTTATCTGACAAAGCTTGCGGAGGAGCATGGGCATTACCAAACTCAGAGTTTCTACGGAAGCACTGATTCTGTGCGTCTTCATTTGCGGAAGCACTGATTCTAATCAGCCGTGGTTCTTGACCTTCGACGCTAGAGATTTAGCTGTGGTTCTTGACCTTCGGCGCTGGAGATTGATCGTCGTTACCAGATCTTGCCAAGGCTTCGAGCATTCTTGGGAATCCGACGGCTTGGTGATTCGGGTATTGTATTCAGGCAGCCTTGAGCTTGAAACTTCTAAGAATAGGTCATAAAGCTTCAAGAGTCGTTATGCGATGGTTTGTCTTTGAGATCCGACCGTATGTCGATCTTTGGATCTTGAGATGCAATCGGGTTATTGGGATTGGATCTTGAGATCCAACCGGGTGGTGGGCTGTTTCTTGGCATTGGGCCTCTAAAATTAAAGTTTGAGGCATTTTCTTGGACTCACAACCTGTGGCTCTGATGCCATGTTGAGCTGAATAATATTCTATTATTAATCAACTAAACTAATACAATGAAAGTTCTGCTATTTATATACACATAACCATATCTAATAATCTGGGCCAATATACAAGGCCCAAACACAAACTATAATCTCAACAGTATATATAGAGCGTACTGCTTGCACTTCATTTCACCGAAGACTTGAACGCTTCGACTGTCTTCAAATCTAAAAGATTAATATCGTCCTAGTGATAGTGCGAAGCAGCGATAACATACTGTATGTTAAAGCTGCTTCCATTTTACCACTGCTTACCTTTCAATTTGCATCCAACCTTCAAATGAAATGTAAATGACCCGTTATATGCTCTTTTAAAAAAAGTACACTTCTAAATCTGTCGGCGCTTAAAACCATTTTGTCTTCTCTATATTACTACTCTATATCTCTAGAGTCAATAATTTTATAAGAGGAACATTATCATCAGATGCAGAATATAATGAGAGCTTGTCTCCTCAACACGATATATAATCTTATCCTTAGCTTGCCCCATGCGCGCACACACAATAAATTGCATTTATCTTAGCAAATATTCATTACTCTCAAAAGCTGAATTTTGCAACCATAAATTTATGTTACAATTTTATTTTGTGATGCCATAGTTGGTTGTAGTTTTAAAATTTTATAAAAAATAAATTTTTACAATAGATTATTTTAAAGCTAACTTTTAACGTCTTGTATTGTAATAATTACATTTTTCAGTTTATGTAATATATATTTAACTAAGTGCAAAACAAAAGACAGTTACAAATATTTAAAGAAATGTTGCACATAATTGAAAAGAGTTGCATTTGTTACACCAATACCCACCTCGCCTTTACAAGTGGTCAAGTGTGACCTTTCCTTTATTATTATTATATTCATGTATTAGAGTGATTAGCAGCAGAGCATGTAACAATTTGAACAATACAATACTGGTAAAGTAAATAAGTATCCAAAAAGAATAAGTTCCCTGAAGGATTAATATACAGTCGTTCAGAATAAAACTAAAAATAATATATAATCAAAAGGGTATAATAAAAAGTCATCTTCGGAAACCACCACAAAATCTTCAATCATGCTCCACTAACTTATCTCTAGCCTCCTGCTCCGACCAAGATGCACTCTCTGTACTCTTATAATGGCCTGGGATCATAGATGAATCTTAGAGTAACTGCTAATCCCATATTCAGAGTATATACATAGTATGTAAGCAAACCATAAATACAAACCTTAAGCATTCAGTAAGTCACACACAGTCAGGCACAGAGCCTAATGCAAAACAAGCAGTCCTCTTAGGCTCTTAACATAGACTGCAAGGCGCATACAACAAGGCCCTGGTCACACACAATGGGTTCCGGTACTAAAGCGCTTGAAAAACACAATAACACCGAATGCATACATATTCATGGTAAAACATGCATACAAAATCATAAAAAACATATGAGATTAAGATTACTTACCTGCAAACAGTTAATCAGTCAAATAACCAGTTCCCGACGACTTAGTAGGAATTATAGACCTAAAGTAATATAATATAAATGGTGTCATCACCAATATAATCTTCTCCCTTTTAAAATATGTAACTACACACTTGTATGAATAATTCTTTCACCATTTGGAACTCATTAATTTTCTTTATTAATGAGTATCTTTCATTGCTCACTTATTGATAAATCCCTAATTTTTTATTCCACCTTATTCATTTATTTTGGGGACTATTTTAGGATAATTTGGAATTATTAGATAATATTTGAATTGTTAGCCAATTTTAGGAAATAATATAAATCAGCATTAATTATGAGATTATTTGGCTTAAATTATCACTATTCTGATTGATATCTTGTGATTGAATAATATTTCTAAATATATGATAGATCACGATTTTATTTAATTCTTGCAAGATAAGGAAAAACATATTAGAAGATCCTACAATGCAGAATTAACCTTGGACACTTAAAGAAGATCTAATGGTGGAATTTTAATGGGTTCAAGTTGGTACCTAAAACTCTCCCATCCTTTTATAAATTAACCTACCCGCATATGGAGAAAGACTACACACGCACGTGGGAAAAAAAACGTGAAGGAGGAAATTCGATGGTAGCTTAAGCTCTTTTGGGAGGAGCATGGAAGAAGCTAAGGCCTAGGAACTTACACTTGAAGATCACAAGGGAGTGTTATTCTTTTTATCTTCTTAATTCAAACTTGAGGTTCTTTAGTTTTAAAGGGTTTCAAGTTGTGTTAATTGAGAACAATCTAGTTTTAGATTGTAAACATATTTCTTTTGGATTGGATTGATAATTTGAAGTTTTTATGTTTGAGACAATTGCTGGATTTTTGTTTGCAACCTTTGGATTGTCAATTGAATTATTAATTGAGTTTTCATTATTAATTTAATTGACAATTTGGTTTATCATCTTAATTGTTTGATTGGGTTGATAAATTGTCTAGTTGTTCAATTGGATAATTGTAAACAAGATTTTCAAGATTATTACGTGATTGGTTTTTAATGAGTTTAATTAGCCACCGCTTATTTCATTATGAGTTTTCTAGTAGAATATGTGTTATTGAGCTAGAGGGTTTCCCATGTTCAATTAGTTAATTAAATTCATTAATCTCCCTTTAGTCTAATTAATTGGTTTGGGCTAAAAAAGTTAACTTCATGCAATTCCTAAGTTGTCCCCTTATCATCATAACCGAACTAGATCTTTGTGATTTAATTTGATTTTAATCAATATTTTTCTTAGGATTTTAATCCTTCTCTCATAACAAAAAAAGCCTCCAAAAATTGCATTCAAATCCATATAGATTAGTTTCATTCTTATATAGGTTTTAGAGTCAATTGCATCTTGCATTTAGTTAGTTTAGTTTCATTTTATTGCATTTTTCATCACCTAAATTCAACCTAAAGAAAAATCCACAGATTGCTCCTTGGGAGAATGACCTAGGTTGACCCTATATTGCATAAATAATTAGGACCTAGTTTAATTGATTACTTTAGTGACAAAAGCAGCGCATCACTTATCTTTTATTTTCGCCTATACCTAGAAAATTTCTAGAAATTTTAACCAACTTCAAAACTTCATAACTAATTGTAGAAAAATCCGATTGAGGTGTTCCATAAATCCACGTGACCTTTGACATGTCTATTTTTGACTAAAAATACTTTCCAAGATAAGATTCACGCAAATCATTCCCAGTTTACCAAAATACCTTCACTGGGTTTAAAGCTATTTCATTTGTATTTCTTCATATTTTGACCTTAATACTTCCAAAATTATGCTTTATACTCTTCTTTATACAAAATTGAAGGTGGAATATCACCTAGAGGGGGGTGAATAGGTGATCTTTGAAATTTAATATCTTTTCTTGTGTATAAACAAAATAAAGACCAATAAGATAGAATAACACAAGACAGTTTATACTATTTCAGTCTAATACACTGACCTACATCCAGTCCCCAGAGACACTCTAGGATTTCACTACTTCTTAAGAATAATTACACACTCTGTAAACGAAGGATGGTCTTCACACTCACAGACTCCACTCCCCCTTACAAGTTGTAATTGATACACCCTCTCTTAAGGTTCCTCAACCTTAAGATCCAAACTTAGCAATGAAGATAAATGTTTAAGTACTCCTCACGAGTTGATAAATAAATGAACACTAAAATGTAGTTAATAGAGCAGATGAAACAGTGAATGAAATTAAACTCAAATTAATTGCGCAGCGTTTCAGTAATTGATCATTCAATGCGTTATTTATAGATATTGTATGTGGTGACCGTTGATGAAGTTTCAAGTAATAGTTGTTGTGACTCGAATATGTTCGTTAGATAGATAGATGCAGAGTTTCGCCTTTTGATTATACAGCTGGATTTGCAGAATCTATATTCTCTCTCATTCCTTTTGTTTTACCGTTGTGAAATAGTATTTAACAGTTAGGAAAGATATCAGAGACTTTACTTCACCTTCGTGTGTTTAGCAAGTTTTAGGTAAGCGCATTTAATCTTCTGACATCAGCTGCTCCATTCAAAAATTTGACATGACCTATGTTCTAAATTGCTGAAATACACTAGCAAACTTATCAAACTATGGTAAACATATCGATATGTAATGGTATGATGAATTCATGATTTCAGTTAGAGAACCAAAGATTTCAGATAGGCATTCGCTAAAACAAAGGTAACTTAGACTCGAGTTACCATTCATTTTGACTAGAGTTGAAACAGCAGGAAATGGAAGAAGATTATTTGAAAATTATTCTTGACTCGAGGCGAGATGATTCCTTGGCTCGAGACTGACTCGAACTCGAGTCACTCAATTTCTAGACTCGAGTTGATGTAGTGTGAAAGTATGCAGAACAATTAGAAAAACTTGTTCTTGACTCGAGGTAGACTAATGCTTGACTCGAGTCTTGACGTGAACTCGAGTCAATCATTTTCTAGCCGCAAGTTGATGTACTGTGAAAGTATGCAGAGAAATTTGAAAACTGATTCACGACTCGAGGTGGATTATTCCTCGACTCGAGTCTATATGTAGACTCGAGTTACCCTTATGCTAGGCTCGAGTCACTCCTATGAATGTGACAGATGGAATTGAGGCAAGGAGACTCGAGTTGATATGAGAAGCTCGAGTCAGCAGTAAGACTCGAGTCACAAGGATTGGCTTGAGTTAGATAACTAAAGGAATTTTTTATTATTATGCTTTGCTCGAGTGTGAGTTCTGGTTGGCTCGAGTCTTGGTCCCGACTCAAGGCAATCTTTTGGCGTGCTCAAGTCGAGAGAAATTTTGGTGATAAAGACTTGTGTATTTGACTCGAGTGCAAGGAATTGACTCGAGCCAAAATGACAACAAAATATTTCTTCTGTTTAAACAACATTTTGGCTGTTTTAAGTTGTTTTTCTTATTCTTTGTTCTTTTCAACATTTAATCATCATCAAAACATCAAACAAAGAACCAACAAAAATGCCGTTTTAAACACTTTAAAACCATTAAAATCACAAAATTCAAATCGCATCACCATGTTCTAGCTATTGGCCAAAAATCCCTTCAAAATCACAAGAAATTAGAAAGATGACTTACTTGTTCTAGATCCTTACTTCTTTGCCCTCTTCTTCTTGAATTCCTTTTTAAGGGTGACTAGGGCTTCAATAATATCATACAAGGGTATTAACTAAGACCTCAAACATAACTACATGAATTTGAAGGAGGCAGAATAAATTTCATAACTTCCTTACTTTAGCTCAATCTTCCTTGCACTTCTTCTTGCTTTATCTCTCAAGCTCACTTCTCTCTTCTTTTCTATGTGTGTGTGGTGCCTTCTTGCTTTTCCAAATAAGGGGTGAAGCTCTCTTTATATAGAGGTGTTGGCATGAAAATATCTCCTTAGAATTTTACCAATTTACCCCTTTGTAATTATCCATGGAAATTCTAGGGTTTTCTTTCTTTTTCTAGAGAAATCTTGATTCCTCTTACTCCTCCTTCTTGATCACGCCATGTGTCATCCTAGGGCACAAAAATATCTTCAATTATATGTCTCTTAGGTGTAATCCAAGACTCCCCTCTTGGATTCTTTTAATTGGCTCTTTATTTTTCTCAATTCTTTTAGACCTCACTTGATTTTTCATTGTGGTTGAAATCCATTGCTTAAGAAAGAAGATAATTAGGTATCAATTACCCTTAATCATGGATGTCCAAATGTCCTTATCATAATTTTCTTTAAATATTATAATAATACTTGGCATCTTAGGCATCCTACTCTTTAATTTCTATGATTCCATGTGTCTTTGGCATTTTCCTCTCTTGTCTTCTCGTAGGAACAATTTTTGACTTCTTTGGAGGAGCCATTATGTCTTAAATCTTTATTAGATGGAGGTGTCCAAGTGTCCCCTCTAATAAATCTTTAATTTACATGAATTCATGTGGCCATGTTCTAGATGTTTTCCTATTATCATGTGATAAATTTATTTTCTTCCCCCTTGCCTTGTCCAATTTGAAATTCTACCCCTTTTTGGAAGATAATTATGTCTTTCAATTTGTATTAAATATAGGTAAATAAGTGTCTTTTTCCATGAAGCTAAATATCCTCATATCATGACACTTGTCTTTCTAAGGTTTTCTACATGATTCTTATCTCCAACTTTGTGTAAATTGCTTTATCTTCATCTTTTCCTCCTAGCCATGCGCCATGCTTCATGAATTCAAGGGGTATCTTTTGCTCTTTGATTATATTTGGACTCATGTTCACTTGTCAATTTATGATGACATCATATGACATAAGAATATTAAAAGTCAAGAGATATTTGTTGATAATCTTCTTAATTTTGCCATGTGTGCTAGTTCTTGATTTTCTATTATCTCTTATGCCTTATCTTGTGTACATTTGGCACAAATCAAAATCATGCACTTGTAGATTATTTAATACACTTCTTGACCTTGGTTTATGCACCTCTTATCCATTGAATATTTCATGATATTTCTTAATCTTCCCTTTTTCCACATTTGCCACATCCCCCGAATTGGGCCTGGTCATCGCTTGTCACAAGCTAATTCCCAAATCTCTAGGCTCAAAATTTAGGATATTACAAAGATCCGCATGCGTTTAAGGATTTGAGTGCAATGAGGATTCTTCAACAAATTTCCCAATATCTTAATTTTAATAATTAAATAAACAAACAAATAACGTCACTATGGAGATGGAGGAAAATAATCACTTATATAAGACGTTATTAGAAAGTCATAGAACAGAAATGTTCAAGCACCGAAATGAAAATACTTTTTTACGTTAATGACCAAGACGTACAATCTTGTCCATTAATTTTTTTCTTTTTTTCAAACTCTTGTTTTTAACCCGTCTATGTAGATTTTAAATTGCTCGATATGTAGTCATGTATTTCCTCTTGTTTTTATTACTCATCCACTGCTTTTATAAGGAACAATTGTTTTCAATTGGTCCTTAATTAATATAAGGAACAATTTATTTTTGTCTAAAATTCTAAAATGATGTTTCCAATTTTATCCCATTAAATATAATTTAGAAGGATCACATTTATATAAAAAAGGGTTAATGAGCGAATTGGCCAACAAACTATTACTCCAAGAGCATCCAACACAAAAAACTATTAAGTGGACCTTAAACACTAACAAACTTTTTAAAAGGTGAAGGCAGCACAAAACTGTTAATTCATCCTAAACATCCATTAGTGAAAATTGAAGAACCCTAATTCATCGTAAATGCCTAGCACAATCTTAGTTTGCACAAAATCCCTTACTTGAAGAACCTTAATCACAAGTAAAAATCTGGGTGTAATGTTCAAATAACACAAGTCTCATCCCAGTGAAACAACTTCGCCCAGAGAGGACACGGTGAAAGAAATACGAAAACAAAATTCAAGCATCCCCAATTAACTGAACTGTATAAAATTGCTCTCCATCACCATTATTTATTCGATCATTTTGCCTCACAGTCTCCGTTACAAGAATCCCAACCTCTAATCGAATGTTAATTTGGCATACGAAAGAAGAAGTAGCTACTTTAGAGAGTTCTAGAAGCGCATTTTCACAGAGTTCGAGGTTGCTTAGTTCAAGAACAAGGTGCTCTGCTGATGCCCTATATTTTCAACTTGAGATTTTGTGTCTTCAACTTCTAAGTCCATTTACGTTCGCCATGCTCATTGTCCACACCTCCTTCCTCCACTATACACGAAGATATTGACAGCCTCGCCGAGGACAAGTGAGTCGCCTTCACCTTCATCATAATCCCTTTCCATAGGCAACAAACCGTCGACGGAGAATGGAGGCCACCAATATGGCCTTCCATACAATTAACCAGAATTTGCTCCCCAATTCACCTTGCTCTGTCGAAATACTTGTCGGACTCACTGGAGGGATTTTGTGCAAATTGAGATTGTGTTGCGCATTTAAGATGAATTAGGGTGCTTCAATTTTCACTAACAGACGTTTAAGATGAATTAACGGTTTTGTGCTGCCTTCACCTTTTAAAAAGTTTGTTAGTATTTAAGGTCCACTTAATAGTTGTTTGTGCTGAACACTCCTAGAGTAATAGTTTGTTGGTCAGTTCGCTCTTTAACCCTATAAAAAATTACTTAACTAATTATTAAACTCATGTTCACTTTCAAGGGTATCAATGGAAGCAGATGGATGTTCCACAATTACATCAACACAACCTCGGCAAAATTTTCATAGCCATCATCCACGTAATCTCTAACCCTTCTAATGAGTTGCTTTTGTCGCTAAAGCAATCAATTAAACTAGGTCTTAATTAATTTGCAATATAGGGTCAACCTAGGTCATTCTCCCAAGGAGCAGGCTATGGGTTTTTCTTTAGGTTGAATCTAGATGATGGAAAATGCAATAAAATGAAACTAAACTAACTAAATGCAAGATGCAATTGACTTTAAAACCTAAATGAGGATGAAACTAATCTATATGAATTTGAATGCAATTTTAGGGTTTTTTTTGTTATGAGAGAGGAATTAAAATCCTAGGAAGAATATTAATTAAAACCAAATCAAACAAAGAAAATCTAGTTCAATTATGATGATAAAGGGGACAACTTAGGATTCACATGGAGTTAACTTTCTTAGCCTAAATCAATTAATTATAACCAAAGGGATTAATAAAAGATTGGAATTAATAAATTGAATTAACTAATTGAAATATGAGAAACCCTCAACGTCTAATCCACTAAAAAACTCATAATGGAATGAGCGCTAGTTAATTAAACCCATTAAAACCAGTTAAAATAGTTCCAAGATAGTTTTGGGAATTATGTTCACAATTGCCTAATTAAACAACTAGACAATTAACCAACCTAATTAAACAACCAAGAGGATAAACCTAAATTGACAATTAAATCAATAATGGAAACTCAATTATTAATATAATTGACAATCAAACGGTTTAAAAGCAAAAATCCCGAGATATCTTAGACAGTTAAAATCCAAATTATCAACTAAACCTGAAATAAATGATATGTCGACAATCTAAAACTAGGTTGTTCTCAAGAAAACAACTCAAAATTATCTAAAACTAAATAATTTCAAAGTCTTCAAATAAGTCAATAAAAGGAAAAACACTTCCATATGGTCTTCAAGTGCAAGCTCCTAGGCTCTAGCTTCCTCCATGCTCCTCCCAAGTTGCCTCCCTAATAATTCATGTTGCCATAGAAATATTCTCCTCACGCTTGAGACAAAAAATCACGACCATTTGGTGAATGATGGATGGGAGATGATGATTGAATGAACTTAAATCCCTGGTTCAATAAATGGAGTGAAGAGAATGAAACAAGGTAAGTTATGGAAATTGTAAGTGTGGGCCCGTTAATTGGAGAAGAGTAATGGATTTAATGGTGGGTGTTCTCGTGTAACTCCTTGCGTGGATAGGGAAGAATTTACAACTAGCGTACATTCTGCCTCGTGGTATGTCGGTGTTCATGAGAGACCCTCGTCTCACAATGAGAACATATACCTTCTTTTGCAGCTACTAGGTTAATTTTATAGGAGGAGAGTAGGTTTTTGGGTACCAATTTGAGCCCATTAAAATTAAGGAAGCCCAACAAAATTCCACCATTAGATCTTCTTTTAGCTTCCAAGGTCAATTTCGCATCATAGGATCTTCTAACATGTTTTTTCCTTGCCTTGCAAGAATTAAAAAAAAATCGTGATCTATCATATATTTAGAAATATTATTCAATTACAAGATATCAATTAGAATATTAATAATTTTAGCCCAATAATCTCATAATTAATTATGATTTATATTATTTCCTAAAATTGGCTAACAATCCAAATATTATCTAATAAATCTAAATTAGCCTAAAATAGTCTTCAAAATAAATGAATAAGGCGAGATAAAATATATTAAAATTGGGATTTATCACCTTCCTCTCTCCCTCTCAGACACACATACCCGATGTGCTTCAAGATCCACCTTTTGGTATGCGTGTATTGAATAGTAAATAAACGTTTTCCTTTCTACCTAAAGGTATGGAAATATATGAAAGACCCCCATAGGGAAATTTTTTGCTAAAGGTATATGAAATTTGTTTAAGGATCGAGTTTTACCTATCTTCTTCAACGAGTAGTGCAACCTTTCTTTAGCTGTGTATTGACAACTTATTTTCATTTTTTTTGGTAACTACGTTTAGCATATTTTCTGTTATGTGTAAAATAGAAGACATTTACTCAGCTAAAAATATGATAGTCGCAACTGAATATAAGTTGCACCTGCATGAGGGAGGACTTAGTCTTAAGTTAATCTAGGGTGTAATGGTTTTTTTTTTTTTTTTTGATATTATCATCTAGTATACGGTTCGTGTAATACCCTAATTTTCATAATTCTTATAAATATTTTATTTTGGAAAATAATACATATTAAATAAGGGTGAATATGTGGTCTCAAGTTTTGTAACTTAATAATTATTATTCTAAGTAATTTTTCCTTGAAATTGAATAAACCAAAGGCTAAATTTAAGATCATATTTAAGGATCATAAAATACACTATAGTTGTCATATTAAATCATGATTCTTATATAACTAAAATAAGCAATAAAAGGTTATAAAAATGCTTAAAATAATTAAAGCAAATTAACAACAATTAGTGGGCAATTAAATTTTCACTAATTAAATGTTTAAGTAATTCTTCAAAATTCATCAAGAGGCAAATTAGAAAGCATTAATTAGAGAATGTCTTAATTTAAAAATGAAGGGCCTAAAGAGGGTGAACTAATACTTGCCTAATTAAACACTAATTTTTATGATTAGTTAATAAATCAATTACCTAATAGCAAATGCAATTAAGGGTGAAGATTGGATTTAAACAAAAGCAATTGAATCCAATGGTCCTAATTAATCCTATAATTAACCTTAATCCTCTTGTAATTGAGTTAGCCAATGAGAAATCAAAGAATTGAGCTTAATCCTCATAAAATTAAATGGACCAATGGGAAAATTAAGCTATAGATTAATGGTGAGGATTAATCTTGAACAAGCACAAATAAATCCAATGGTCTTAATAAATCTCATAATTAAGCCAAATCCATGTTAGGAAGCTAGAGTTCTTGTTTGTGTGACACAAGAAAACACAATTCTTGAGTCAAAATGAAGAGGAAGGCCACGGTTTGGCTAGCTTGTGAAAGAAGAAGGAATAAATATATTAATTGCTCAATTGAACACGTGATAATTAGCACATGGGAGCATTAATTAAGGGGGACAAATTAGAAGGGATAGTTAATGGGATCACATGGGCTCATCAATACAAAAATGGAAGAGGATAAGAGAGAGAGAGAGAGAGAGGGAGAAGCACGGATTGAAGAGGAAAAGAAGAGGAAGGAAGGAAAACTTAGTGAAGAAGAAATGTGGGGCCCACAACTATTGAACAACCAATAGGAAAAAAATCAAAAGAAATGCTCTAAATCCTAAATGATTAAAATAAACCAATGAGAAGCTTTTCTTCATAAAAATGAGTCCTCAAAGAAGACCAAGTTCCATGAGCCATTGATTAAAAAGATCATCCAATGGGTAGGATTAAAGATGAGAGTTTGAGAATTTACCATTGTTGCCATGAGCTCCTCCTATAAATAGGAGGCTTCTCCTCTTGAATTCTTCACACCAAACTCAAACCAAATAGGTGAGTTTAAGAGAAGAGTGAAGCAAGAAGGAAGAAGGAGTAGCAAGGTTCTTCAAGAGGTAAGGTTCTCTAGTTCTTAAGCTCTAGTCTTTAGTTTTTATAGTTCTTAGTATAAATGTTAGGTTGATCTAGAAAAATAGAGAATAAATTCCTATACTTGTTTTTAGGCCTCCTTGCATTGAAAAATTCCTAATGAGGTAAAAACATAGTAGGGAATAATTTTTAGGAAGCAATGGATCAATGTTGTGAAAATTGTAGGATTTTCTGGTTAAAATTCTATGCAAACAGCGAAGAAGATGATATTATTTTATGAAGAATATGAAGTCATTTAATCATGAAATTTTACATGAATAAATTAGACATGTAGTACTTTCCAAATATATAAAATATGTAACGTTTTGATCTCCGGTCAAGGAGATATGAATTTTTGAAGTTAAGCTATTTTTCTGGACGAAAATCTGAACAATGTTGGGAAAAGCTAAAACTGGGAATGAAACATGATGTTCTAGGTTCTTGAAATATTTTTACTTGAAAATAGACATCCTAAGGATTCCGAGGAATTTTACGGAACCTCATTCTGAGTTTTGTAGAATTAATTATGATTTTGCAAAGATAGTGAAAAATCTGGCCAAAAAGCTGAAGTAGCATTTTTCATAAAAATGTAAGGGCAAAATTGTAATAAAAATCCACCAAGGGTAGAAATCTTAAAATAGGTGAAAATATCCTTTTTGATATTATTCTAGGAAATATGATATTAATTATAATATCATGGGAAAAGAAAATAATCCGACGATAATGTATAGGATATCCGGGAAGTCCGGAGTCGGGTTCAAAGGTCGGGCGTTTGACAATTACCCGGTGAAAGGTACGTTCGCGTACTAGTAACTTTAACTCTGATGTGTCTTGTAGGCATGTATGTGATGGAATAATTCATGAAGTGATGGGCAAGACTAGGTCTTGGGTCATGCACTGTGACTTAGGTCACCTGTTTATATACTTTCAGCTTAATACGGGTTATAGTCTTGATAATGCCGTTGAGTTTTCCTAGCGCTGAGGACACAAGGAGCTGTGTGGCACTGGTTAGTGCAAATGTGGATGACTTTACATGTGCTGTGTGCTATGTATTGTTGTGTTGTTAACATTACATCTGCTGTGTGTTTATGTATTGTTGTAACCTTACATGTGATGTGTGCTATGTATTGGTTGATGCTGAAATGTAATGAATATCTATCATATATATACTGTTTATACTTTTCACATGAGGTTAACTGTTACATAAGGTCCGATGGGTATTGGACCTCGATTTGTCTAAGGTTCGGGGAAAGGAACCTGGAATGAGAAGGCACCTAGGTAGATGGAGCTGGGGTGTTCATGAAACCGCCGACCGGTCATTGGCGGCCCAGCCCAAAAAGGGGGAAAAAAACCCAAATAGCTTTGGACAGGACCAGGTTTAACCCGAAGACCGAGTAGGACCGGGTTCCGGTAAGGGTAAATGACCAGTGAGCTCGGTCTACCCGGATAAAATTATATATATTTATTAAAATTTATATATAGCCTTCAGTAAAAAAATAAAAATAAAAATTCTTCCTTCTTAAACGACATCGTTAAATGAGATATATATCCACACCTTCTACTTCTACCCTAACCCTAAATTGCAGATTTCCCATTCATTCGGCTGGCCTCCTGCTCTCTCCGACCCCGACATTTTAGATCTCCTTTTCCTTTCACCCATTTCGAAAACCCTAACCCAGTCGCTAGTCTCTGTCTCCGTCTCTTCGTCTCGCTCGTCTCGTCTCGACTCGAGATTCAATCGGTGGTACTAGCTCCATCGACACCAAGATCTTCGGTGCTCGTGTCTCCACTCTCAAGCCCGATCGTCTCTGTTTCCAAACTCAGCGACTCTCTCCTCTCATCTCCAGCTCTCGGGTCTTTGCTACTCTCTCGTCTGTCTCATCTCTAGCCCTCAACCACTCTCATCTCCGGCTTTCAGGTTTCTTCTTCTTCTTCTCCCTTATGCCTATTTGTTTGCTGCTATGCTAATTCTTGCACTATCTGGTAAAGTCTTGCATTATCTGTTGCTATACTTTTTAGGCATTTACTGTCTATTTTTGTTTATCACTATAGCTGTGATTCTAAATATTTATAAAGACTTTCTTGTGTTTTTTTAATTAGTTTTCTGGGGGAAGGAATTCGTGTCAATAATTATTAGCCTTCCTTTGTTGTTCTGTTCTTGTTCTTGCTTTTTGGCTTATAGTATTCTTGTTCTGTTCTTGGCTTATATAATTAGTACAGTGGCTTTCTTAATGTTTGTTGAAATGTTGAAGTTTTTTTTATGAGATATAATTATTTCGAAATATGAACTTGTCGAAGATATTTGAAGTTTTAATTACATTTCAATTGCTAAGCTTTGTTTCTTACTGTAATTACTTTAATTACCTTGTTTTTATATAAATAGTCTATTTCAGAATTACATTTGGTAATAGTATCAAGTCTGATTTTACTTATTTGGCTGATGGGTCATCTGTTTGGCTAAGAGATCATACTTATTTCACTTCGCAATTTGAATTGTTTGGTGATGGGTCGACTTATTTCGTTTTGTTGCATTTGAATTCCTGGCCCACTTTCCATAATATTGGGATTCCTAATTGTATGAGGGTGATCAAGAATTCTATTGAAAGTTATTCAAGTGCTTTACACTGAGTCATTTCCTCACTTAAATTCATATAAGGGTGCTCAAGAATTCTATTGAAAGCTATTCAAGTCCTTTACACTTAGTTCCATATATGAAGAGGCTTGTTGCTATTGTCATATGAAAAGCTTTATGTTCATTTTGCTTTATTGTTTCACTGAACTTGTTGCTGTCACTTTTCACTAAACCGATATGCTTATCACTTTTCATTTATTTTGTTTGAGATGCAAAGTGATTTTTCTTTCTTTCGAATATGAAGAACTAAATGGCTGATTTATTTATTTTGTTTGAAATGCAAAGTGCTTTTTCTTTCTTTATGAATATGAAGAACTAAATGAGCATTTTTTCCATGTGTTGTAGGTATATTCTGAAATTGAAATGGATGAGAAAGATTCTTTATCAGCAAGATTCTTCATGAATTTGACAATTTTGAAGACTCTGGTAATATTTACTATAACTAGTTCTTTACTTCATATCTTTGTTAAAAATATATATATAATTTTTATGTATTTTTTTACTTTTTCAGATGCTTCATGTATGACTGATGTTGGAGCTGCTGTCACGTCCATGGAGGAACTTGATTAAAAGCACATTCTGTTGGAATACTGTTTGTAGAAATTAGGGACTTCTTAAATTATGTCACCTTTAAACTTGTAATATGACATTTTAACTCTTTAATATTTAGGGTCTTGCCCTTTGAGTATTTTGATGATGTTTGTTATCAAATGGATGGATATTTAATGCATGAATCCCGATTGAATCCCGTTTGGAATTGATGCCTGTCATGTGATCTAAATTGATGCTTTCAGGTTCTGGAAAAAATATAGTCTTAAAAGAAGTCAGAAGACATAGGCAGCTGGACCACTAACCCGGTCCAGTATGGTTCGGTCTGCCCAGCCTGAGAAAGACCGGGTTTCTGACTGGGTAGGACCGGGCTTCGGGTTGGCATGTCTAGCCCGACCCCCCTTCCAGACCAGACCACGGGTTCATGTCCAGCCCGGTCTGGTCTGGTTCATGTACAGCCCTAGATGGAGCCGTGAAGAAGCATTGATGGATGGAGCTGTGAAGAGGCACCGGTCAAAGCAAATGCCAGAAGAAGTTTAACAAAGCCTACCTTTCTGGCATGAATCTAATAAGGTTACTTCAAACCATTTGGTGTCTAGAAAGGGTTCATCTATGCGGTTCAGTCGATAAGTCACCGTGAATTCGGGGAGACTTCCACTAGACACCGGGCTGGCCAAATTGGTTGATTAACTGAGTTAGGTTAATTGCCCCAAGTCTAGTTAGGGCTTGGTTTAAGGTTGTATAGTTACATGTAAGAATTGTAATTATACAAGCTCTGTATTGTATCACACGAATATTCCTTCGGGAAATTTTTAATATATCATGTTATGTCGGGGCATCAGCATATGTTTGGGCATTTTATATCAGATACTCATTGTCCAAATATTAGTGCATGCTCTCCGTTTCCGCATTACTCTAAGTTGTAGCACCTCAAACTCTGTCTATTTTCTTAAAACTAAGTGTCAACTGACACACTTTGAAGTATGGAATTTGGGGTGTTACAGTTTGGGGTTCTTGGCTCCTCTTCCTAACACAAGTGACTCCTCTAGGATTTGAACTTGAAACCTAGAGAGATCTAGTGAGGCCTTACACCGTTAGACCAACCCTATGTTGGTATCTAGGCTATAGTTTCGTGATAGGGGATTTTCAAGCAAAGTTCCCGAGATGATGATATTTTCCTTTAATTTTGTACCATGAACTGGCTCACTACGAATATAATTTCAAAATAAAATCTCTCATTTATGGCCGTTCATTATTAACTTGTTTGTGGAGACGATATCTATTAAAACGCGTCCACGGCTAAAGGAAGTAGTAAACAAAATAATTAGGAAGTAGAGAGCATCATAATTGCTTTGTTTTTGTTTCCCTTTATCTTCTTCTGTTTCAGCGGTGGCTTTTTATATTTCTTTAGAACTAATGTTATTTTGCGTTGTTCAAAAGAAGAATGATTTTCGTCATTCATAGACTTGGAATCTCTAGATTAAATTTCTGCTTGTATGTTTGAATATGGTGTTGATTTTGTCTAGAATCAACGAACATGGACAACTTGCCAGAGATTCAGATCATCAAATTCAAATAACATTGTAAATAATGAGTAATCTCTCCTATCCTTTGCTCTTCGATCCCTATCATACATTCAAACTTGCAAGTACAAAGAGAGAGAGAGAGACATAGGTTAAATGCATAATTACTTGTATGTTGAATTTACATGCATGCATGCATGGATACATACATACATAAGATTTATAAATCTTGAAAACGATAATGTGCTTGTACAAAAGTCACATTCATAGTATAAGCAGTAATATATACTGACTGTAACGCCTTAGTTCTATGTCAATTATGATGTCCAATTATGTTTCTATATCTCTTACTAATCTAATTAGTGTATACTTATCAGAGTATCAGCATTTACAGATCAGAGTAATATCGCAATAGAGAGCATGAATAATGTAATACCCAATTTTTTGATTTACCAAAAATTCTATATTCCATGAATATGTGACCATATTTAGTGACTATTAATGTGATATAAAAGTCACATAAAATTAATGGCTATTTTAAGTTCAAAGAGTCATGGAAAGCTATTGAAGACACTTGGGCAAATTAATTAAGTCAATTTAGCAAATGCTAATTAAGATTATTGCAGGGAAACAAAAGACATCTATTTGAGGCCAATATTTTCGAAAATAATAGGGCCATGAGAGGGATGATTTAATGCCAAGAAAATACCATAGGATTGTGACACATGTAATGACAATCCAATGGCCCTAAATTAGTCATGAAATTAAGTTAAATCGTCTTGTAATTAATTAAACCAATGGGAGAACTAGAGCAATAATATGATGCCACATGGAAATCAATCCAAAGGTCAAGAATGAAGGTGGATGTCGCCCACCACATGGAGGGGAAGGATTTGAAGATTAAGTTAAATCCTCTTGCAATTAATTAAGTAAATGGTATCTAATGGCTATGAAATTTTACAGTCTTAAAGTAGACATCTCAAGCCTTAATGTGATTGGTAATTCGTAATTTTTAGAGGTGTCTATAAAAAGATATAAATTTTTGAAGTTTACACATGAATCTAGAAAGTGAATTTGGACAGCGATGAGATTTAAGTAAAATTGGACTAGTATGTGTATAACTGACCACTTGTGATATTTTTATACAAAACTAGACTTATCAAGGGTCATATAATAGCCCTTGGAATCACTCAATTGCATTTTATACAATTAATATTGAATTTTCAAAGTTACTGGAAATTCTGGACTGTTTTTTAAAGAAATCAGAAAATAGAGGTTATAAAGGTTAAGGATAATTAATTTGTGCCCTTGCAAATAATAAGGGAATTTTAGCCATAATTGGGCCAAATTATAATTAATTCAAGTATTATGTGAATTAAGGAGAAATTGCATAAGTGATGAATATTATTTATAATTATGGGAAGTGTCGTCGCTAGGAGTTTTTAAAAGAATTTGGAGAGTGATTGTCAGTGTAAAATTTGCCAGGCATTAACTCTAATCTCACGTACTCTATATAACTATGTATGCGTATTTGTACTATGATTGTAGATCTGTGTCTAAGATAGGCATTTATTTGCATTCAGTTGTTGTTTTCCAGCGCTGTGGATCCGAAACTTGCTGTGCTCTGCAGTCATCGCTATGTGCATATATGACTTCTTGTTCCGACCGGGATTGGCTGTGTGTCTTGTTGTGTGCTAGTTCACAGTCAACGCTATGTGCATTATGTGACTGGGCATTTGCTAATGATGTATTGTTTATTTTCATGATTGTGGTTGACTATCATGCACTATTTAATTATACATTGTACTTGAGATTAATATGTTACTCTTGGATCCTTCAGGATTTTAGGCCCTGTTGCTACCAATAAATTATATAGCATATTGGATGTAGCTCCCAAGACAAAACGGCAATGTTAGCAAATAGAGGTGCTGGACGGTTCAAAACTGTTTGAGGATATTTGTAGAAAATTTATATGACTATGTTTGGAATTTGTAACCAAGAATTGTAATATATTATCAGTATACTACGCCTAAACCATACTACGTCGAAACTGTTTTGCCACTGCGCTGCGTGATAATTGTCTGATGTATGATGTATTATTGGAAGGGTGTGAAAATATGTATGTATGTAGGTGTGTGTGTACACATATATAACTAATTAACATTTTTCAATGTTGAACTTCCCGATTCTTTGGAAACTAAAAAATGTATGTAAGGAATAGGGCATATCCAGAGGGTTTAATAGTAGAAGCTTATTTAGGGGATGGAGTTCTAACTTTTTGTTTAAGGTACTCTGATGACATCGACACAGCTTTCAACATTCCTTATGCCGATGATTGTCCGAACATGAGTCCTTCAATTGCAAACATTTTATTTCCACCTATTAGGAAACCAATTGGAGAATTTCAGTACTAGAAACTTACTCCTTTTGAGAAGTTGCAAGTATACAATCATGTCTTAACAAATTATAGTCAAGTTGATCCCTTCATTCGGTAAGCATTACATCGTCTTAACAAATTATAGTCAAGTTGATCCCTTCATTCGGTAAGCATTACATCAACATTCTATTTTTTATATTTTTGTCATGTCATTTTGTATTTATTATCTCTTTTGATGTTTCTTTGTCTTGAAATAACTACTCATTTTTCTTGTCACATGCACTCATTGATCAAAAAGGAATGATCAAGCTACCAAAAGAGCATTTTCTAAGTAATAAGTGCTAAAGGGAGAATATCCTTGTGAGTAGTTCAGAACTTATTAGTCTAGCTGGTAAGAAAGACAAGAACACCTTTTTGAGACTAGAGCATATATATCTCCTATAATATTATTTCTTTTATTATTATTTTTTAACTTTTTGAAATAAGGGCATTATGGTAATTTCAAATTGGCAAAGGAAAATAAAATCACCCTTTTAAAAGAATGTTCGAACCCAAGTCACAAAGATGAGCAACAACACAACTTCCACTAGACTCGCCATTCACTTGTGATACATAAAAATGACAAATAATTAAAGTATTCATAACAAGTGAAATAATCATTTGAGTAAATACCTTTTTTGGTCCCTAAAAAAAACACGGATCCCTTTTTGATTCCTAACTAAAAATAACTCGTCCCGTCATCCCTGGGAAATCAAAAAAATCCCACGTTAGTCCTTCAGTCAGTTAGCTCCTAACAGCGTCACTAACGCAGCTGCTGTGTAATGTGAGTTGTCCCACTCACATGCCACAGAGGAAGGCCAAAACAACGTCGTCCCACCTGCCACCATCTTTTTGGCCCTGTGCGTCTGGTTCAATCGCAATTTAGAAATATCGAACAAGATTTTCGAGTGGATTCTTCGCTCCTTCTCAAAGAGACATTTCAAGCAGGAGGTCTAGAAATTTCTATTCTTGCCTTAAGTCGAATCAGCAAAATGGAGCCCATTCCCAATCTTCTTCGCTCCCCAGAGATTCTCCCCTTTCTTTTCTCCCAAAAAATTCATCTCTGCTTTTCCTCTGCCTCTTTCGCTTTTGTGAACCTCTGTAAACACCAACACCTTAGACGCAATTCCCCGATGATTATGCTTCGCTTACGCGTTTTTGATCTCAAAAAACAAAAGCACGCTTCCTCAAACCAAAAATAATATAGTATCAACCCGCTAATCTCATTCAAAGCATTAAAATACATATTTGATCGTGTCAAAAGTTTATCATACATACAATTCACATTTCTAGGGACCTTCCCTTCTCGCTTCTAAATTAATAGCCCCCTTCAAAATGTAACCTTCTCGCTAGTCAAGACGGCTCGACTCGGACACGAAACAAAATCCTTGATGTATGTACTCATTTTGATGAATGACAAGTAATAGTTGCTTTATTTTAGTTATTATAACAGCAATCCAAGGACAAAAAATTGAAAAGAGAATATGCATATTACATTTGGGATGAACCTCATTTGTGGAAAATGTGTAGTGAGCAAATTATAAAGAAAATGAGTGCATGATGATGATTTTGCTTCTGTTTTGGAATTCAACAAGCTGCAACTCATTTTGCTGCATACTTTGCTAAGATGTTGGCTGGCTGGACACTTGGGCACAAGTGGTTGCATAAATGCATGTGGTTGCTTGATTTTATATATAACTTGAAATCAGGAAATGCATCTCTAGTGACTTCAAGAGTTAGGAAGTAACATGTGTTTATTCTATATGCATGTCTGTGCCTTAAATGTAACATGAGACTACATAATGCATGACATTGTGGAAATGAGAGGGGCATTCATTCATTTCATTTCATCATCATTTTATCCCAAACAGTAACCAAGAACAGAAACAGAAAGAGGCAGCAGAGTGGTGTAATGCCCGCAATGTGTGGCATACTTCACAGAAACACATTCTTCGACATTACTCGAGTATTGCATTTTGAATACTCGAGTATTGCTCCACTACTCGAGTATTCTTAGTAAATACTCAAGTATGCGATACGCAAAAACAGTTTAATCAATCATAACGAGATCGAAATACCTCACTCGAGTGTGTATTGTGAACACTTGAATTTCTTTGATGTGAAGATTGATCTTTGTGCATCGTGTAATTATTCGCGCTTTTTCTCGGATGGCAATGATCGTACTCGAGTATTGTTCTTACCTACTCGAGTATTGTTGTAATGATCTATTAGCGGGACCTCTTTAGTTCGATATTACTCGAGTATTACTTGTGGATACTCGAGTATGCACCATTTCAGAAATTTGATGAAGTTTTTGTCTTTTCATTACTCGAGTATTGCTCCTGGATACTCGAGTATTGATGAATCTCCCTTTGCAGCGAGGTGAGAAACCCGATATTACTCGAGTATTTAAGTGGCATAATCAAGTATGGTCTTTGAATGTCAAACTCCTGAATTCCATATATTATATCCTTGTGCAAATTTCATATTTCCAGAAATGCAACAATATTGGCAATACAACGTGCAATTTCCAGTGAGCGTAGCGTCTTCGATGTAAATCCAAATTTAGCAAATCACCCCAAGCTCTTCAAGTCTTCTTTCCATTTCAATAAGAATCAGCTCCAAACTAATCGTATTTCGTCCATTAACATCGATGAATGGAGGTTGATCATATCTAGTGTTTTTGTAGCATCCAGAACAGACTGTCAACTTCAAAACATCATAACTCCTTCATTTGATCTTTGTTTTCTGTGTTCTTGATGTTTTTGGAAAGGTATTTGAGTATAGTTTCCAATGGAACTAGTTGCAGCTCAATTGGATTTTTCGTTTTTGAGATACACTCAAATTACTGAAGCTTAGTCTGGATTGTGACGGTGATTTTTGTGGAAACTTGCAAAAATCATAGATCTCCCATCTGAACTCCTTTGGACTTGCACGTTTGTCAAAAGTACGCAATGGGAGTCTAGTTTCATATGCCACTAGTTTCACATCAATCTGATTCCTGGTTTGAGAGATATCATCGAATTACCGAAGGTCGCCTAAAACAGAGTTGAGCAGAGCAGTTGGAAAGCATGCTGATACTCGAGTATTTAAAGTTCCATACTCAAGTATTGGTCCAATACTCAAGTATTGACATGAGATACTAGAGTATTGATGGGATTTTCACCTGAATTGGAGCTGATTAAGTACCATACTCGAGTATTATATTGTGGTACTCGAGTATTGCTTCAGGAATGCACTGAATAAGAGCTGATCATTCTCCATACTCGAGTATTATCAGGACCGCTATAATCGCCATTGTACATGGGACCACGAGAATAAAAAATTTGTTTGGATTATACACTACCGGTAAAGAATATTGACCTCAAACGGATACTATGTGCCTTCTCTTTTATTTCAACACACTCTTGCTAAAATACCAGTAGCAATCATACTCACCACGCAGAAATCAAACGGAATACCCAGAATGGCTCAGACCGACATAGTTGTTTTCCTTGACATTAGCAATTCACCAGCAAAATGGAGGGAGACAGTTGTGTTTTTCATTTCACCGGCAAATGGAGGGAGATAATGGAGGAATACGACGTCGATTCGTCCCAAACACATGGTTGCTGAGGAGTGAAGATGGTGACAGGTGGGACGATGTCCTTTTGGGCTTCTTACGTGGCATGTGAGTGGAACAACTCACGTGACACATCAGCAACGTTAGTGACGCCGTTAGGAGCTAACTGACGGAAGGACTAACATGCGATATTTTTTTTATTTCCCAAGGATGACGGGATCAGTTATTTTTACTTAGGGACCAAAAAGGGGTTAGTGTTTTTTTCCAAGGACCAAAAAGGGCATTTACTCTAATCATTTTATCCTAATTTTAGGGTCATTACAATTTAATTATATTTTCTCTATTGATCTTTTTCCCATACTACATTATCTTTCATATTTTCTCTCATTAATCCCTCTATTCCTTTTTGCAAGATAGTATTAACACAATTGCGTTGATTGAAAAGGTAGTTAAAATTAGTTAGAAACCATAAATATGTAAGAAATGATTTTTTTTCCAAAAATACCCTCATTTATGTGGAAGAGAATATGTTATATTGAGTGCTTTAGTCAAACATGAGAATTAAATAAAATAGTGGTAGAAGCAAGTTTTCTAATTAAGTTAGGGTAAAATGGGAAACTTACAAAAAATTCTTCAGACATCCCCTAATCTTATTTTATAAAAAGGAACACGACATATCTAAGAATCTATATCTTATAAAAAAGAATGGAGGGAGTACTATTTTATTTCTCTCTCTTACTTGTCCCTTATAAAAAAGGGCATGCTTGGAAATAACAATACATTTCTTACACATTTATTACTTTTAACTATGGTTATTTAAACTGGACCGGCTGGTTAGTGAACCAATCACCAAACCAGTCTTGTTCTACTAGTTTGACTGGCATAGTGTTTATTCAGAATTTCATGACTTCAAAAATTCTTATATATTTCTAAAAATTACAAATTAACACTTTATATGTCTACTTTCTAATGCAAAAATAATCATTCAAAAATATTATCATTTGTTCCTAAAATATTCTCACATTTCTAAACTCTTGAAAAGCCTAGAGATATAATTTCCCATCATTGTCGTTGGTGTTTCTAAGTCTCAAACATTCAAATTCCACCTCTCGATACTTCAATCTCATCAATAATTAAATCTTACTTAACTCAACAATATTAAAATTTGGAACGTTATAATTAAGAACTTGAGTATTGCAATTAACAACTATTCCATTTTGACATCATTCAAATTCAATTCCTTACCGATCTATTTGATTTGCTCCCATTTAACTCTGATCTTACCACTGACCCTTGACCCATTATCCAAACTAGTTCAATGGCGGTCCAAGTTTAACTTCCTTGCTTTAAATCAATTTCAACTCTTTTCTGAATCCGCATAATTCATTTATTGGGCTGACGCAAGGGATTACCATAATTACAATTAATCCACACAGATTCCTTGAGACTTTTTCGTAAACCAAGAACAATACAATTTTCAATATAACAGATTACTTAGTAAATTACATATTTCCAACGCATACACAAATACCTAAGATACTTATTCATAAATTCCACACTAATTCTTAGAGAGGGCGTAGAATGATTGGAGCACCATACTGTGGCTTAACAGTAAGGCGAAGGCAAGGCGCATGAGTGTAAGAAGGTGAGAGTTGAAATGAGAAACGTTGGAGAATCATGGCCAAAGCCATCTTTGCTTCAATCAGTGCAAATTTTTGGCCCAAACATATTCTTGGACCCCAACCAAATGGATAAAAAGCCATTTGATCCTTTGAATAAGCTTTTGAAACTCCTTCACAAAATCTCTCTGGCTTGAATTCATGGGCATCGTCTCCCAGTAATCGCTATCATAATGAACATTCATCACCAATAAACACAACTCAACCCCTGCTGGTATCAACAAATTTCCCAACTTGGTTTCGTGCGTTGTATATCTCGAGATGAAAGGTAGAGAGGGAAAAAGTCTCAGTACTTCATCAAGTATCATCGGCATCTGCAAGAGTCAAATATACACATATATAAATTTATGTAGGTTGAGTTGAACCAATTGCAGAGAGTATTCTACTGGCCAAACAAAAAAAGTAGAGGGTACTCCTCTTTTCCTAGTTAAATGATAGAAGCTGGCATAAAAAATGATAGAGAGAGAAGTACCTTTTTTCCTTAATATAAGTCATCTTATTAAAGTTTTTTAAATAAATAATTTTATTGCTAATCTTAGTTCTCACTCATTCATTAAATATGGGTAACGTTGAAAAGTTTGTTCTCACTCATTCATTAAATATGGGTAATGTTGAAAAGTTATTAAATTTCAAAAGGTTTGAAGTTTTTCTAGCTTCAAAGAAACATGTTGAAATTGTCTTATCATAGTCACCTAATAACAACTTTGCATATAAAATTAATGAAGTTAGTTAGAATTAGTTATTTCTTGTAAAATGTCAAAATTATAATGTACCTTCAATAAAAGTCATTAGTTGGAGTTTAGTTAATTAATTAGTTAAAAGTTTTATAGTTAGATATAGAGATACAAGGTGAAAAAAATAATTATAATGCTTTGGATAAAATATGTTATATCATGAAACATGTAGGAGTCCTTATAACAGATAGGAAGGAAGTATTTGAACTTACGATCTTCAAGCGATTAATGGTTGCAAAATCAGGCTTTGTTGTCCCACAAATTTCTAATACTTCTTGTCTTGCCTTGTCTTGCCAATTTGGGTACATAGATAAGCAGATCATAGTCCATGTGAGGAGATTGGCGGTGGTCTCTTGGCCAGCGATGTAGAACAATTTGCATTCTTCTATCACATCCTCAATTGTCAGATCATTGTTGCTTTGTTCTTTGTATTGCAATAGTAAGCCTAACAAATCAACCTCTCCTTCTAGCTCTCCTCTTTTCATTGCTTCTTCTCTTTGTCGTATCATACTCTTCAATATGTCTTTGATTTGGTTGTTTATATGGTACCTTCTCTTGTTTTTCCTCGTGGGTACGAACCTTGAGATAGAATTAATACAGCCATGAAACGTGTTAGCTAGACGATGCAATTTAGATGACAAGCTGATTTTAGAGATGGTCCACTTATTTGTAACAAAGTCTAAGAAACTGATTAATTATTGGAGAAAAACCTAGAGTTCCTCCCAAATATATATGCAAAAATATAAATTTAGGATCCTAAAATGGCTCAATTAGGATTAAATTTCGTAGCAAAATTATTAAAATCGCCTTAAGTCTAAAAAAAATGAAATCACAGAGATGATTCAACATATGACAACTTTAACCAAGCCAAAAACAGTAACAGTTGAGAAAGTGAGAACTAATTTTAATAAAAAACTTTCGCTGAAAATCAATGATAACAACCGTTTAAAAAATAACGACTTTGACTTGTTAAATGACACAACAACACTCAAGGCAACATAGCAACTAATTTTATTGGGGATAATTAGGTCATTTATTAAATATAAAAGAAACAGTATTATATTAATATGTGAAGTTGGTCACCTGAAGCCTGGGATATAGATGGAGTGATAGGCTTCGCGAATCAACAAGGATTGCTGTTTTTGGAGTTCAAATATGTGTTTTCCTTCTTGGTAGCTACTTCCAAAAGCTGTTCGAGATATCACGTCACAGGCTAAAGTAGTGAGTTGTGGTGCTACATCAATTTCACTCCACCCATGCGATTCCACTAGTTTCTCCCACTGCTCCATCAGGTTCCAACAACATGCTGAAAACGCTGGAACCATTCCCTACATCTTTTTCCCCTTTAGTTTTGTCATATATACTACTGCCTTGTGTCATAAATGTTAGGGCTGGATAACTAATTTATAAATATTAAGATTAATTAATTATTTGTAAACAAGTATGTTAGTTTTCTTGAAATATCATTTAATCATTTATATTGAAACTACCGTTGATGGAATCCCCTCTTTAATATTAATAGTCTGGCAAAATTAATATTAAATGCAGGAAAATTAATCATTTAATCAGTCCTAAACTTTGATTAAGTGAAATTTAGTCTTCATAGTTTAGCCATTAAAAGCACTAGTCCCTAAATTTAATAAAATAACTTGACTTTAGTCTTTAAAATATTATTTTCTAAAATATAGGAATCAACATTTTAAATAGCTAAAACTATAAAGATTGAATCGCATCAAGTTTAAGGACTATGTTTCAACCATGTCAAAGTTATAGGACTGAGTTGTACTGAGTTAATATTTAGCTACTTACTTGTAATTGATTCAAAATTATAGGACCAAAAGATTATATTTTAAAATTAATTATAAATTTGGGTAACAAAATAGATTGAGATATTATATTAAACAAACCTCTAAACTAGCTTCTACATTTATTACCGAAGGAATACTTTGCAATATGTGTTAAAAAACGTATGTACCTTCAACTTGTCAAGGTGGAAAGCAGGAGTTATTAACCTTCTGCGTTTATTCCATTCTTGCCCTTCCAACATTGCCAAACCCATATGCTGAAGATTCACCAGTGGATTAAGAGGTGGATGCACCAACTCGCCCTTCTTATCTTCAAATATCAGCTTTATCAGTTCTACCTCCGCTATGATCACCTTTGGACAACTTCCAAACCAACATACCGAAACTTTTCCTACACAAACAAATGTGTATATATATATCAGTTCTTTCTTTGCATATGTATAACTGAGTTCTTTTTTTGTAACTAGAGATATCCTTCTATTGGATGCAATCCTATTTGACGCATTGTAGGCACTTCTCCCAATAGGGATTCAAATCTTGGTTCACCACGTTATGCTATTAGCCCCTTTTGCTAGATCTAATCCCAATGGTATATAATGAGTTTTGAAATTGTCGGCTAACAAAAGGTTATTACTTTTAAGAAACAGGGTTTTGCTATTATTTAGTTTATGATCAGTGTAAGGTTGGTTTTCTTACCATATTGCTTTAACATGTTGTGAAAGAAAGGGATGACTCGTGGGACGATTTGGCCGTTGAGGGAGATAGGTTTAGAAGATGAGTCATTGACGAGCTTCTTCATTTCTGGCATATCCCCCTTGAAGAGCTTATAAGAAGTGCCTCTGATCCCTTGCTTTCTTAATACTCTCTCAACACTTTTGGGTCTCCACCACAAATTATGGATTAGTTTCATCATAACAAAGATAA
This sequence comes from Acacia acuminata, assembly GCA_019022655.1. Classification (NCBI taxonomy): domain Eukaryota; kingdom Viridiplantae; phylum Streptophyta; class Magnoliopsida; order Fabales; family Fabaceae; genus Acacia; species Acacia acuminata. Next base: position 1,853,332 of record JAFJYI010000126.1, read on the forward strand.
CTAGGAAAGAAAAGAGGTCGCCGCGGCTTTCAATATATGATCTTCCATATTCAGATCTTGTGGAGAGTGAGGAATTTAGCCTGTTTATGGGTTTAATAATAAGCAGGCGAGATTCCTTTTTTGTTTGAACAATTTAGGCGAGATTGCTTCCTCCACTTTCTTTCACTCAATTTTTAATTAATTTTAATTAACTAAAAAGTCATAATTATTATCAAGCTGTTGCCTTTTTTTTTTTTTTAAAGGTTGGAGAAGTCATGTTGCGCTATATTTAATATATATATATAAAACGTTAGCTTAAATAGACACACATAATAATCAATGCATATAGACTGTTATAATTTATTAGCTCGACAGTCTAGCTAGCTACCAGATACATAGAATAATCAACACAAATATACAGTTATTATTATTAATTATCAAGATGGATCCCCTGCATGAATAATTGAGGTGGACTACAGAGTCTCTTCTTGGTATCGAGCTGTGATGAACCCGACTACATGAACATTATTAGTACACGCATTTAAATGTTGATAAACACTTTTCATATGGTTTTAGTTTTGGTCAAATTAAATTCAATTTTGATTGAGAGATGATAGGTAAGAATTTATAAGCACAATAATTCAATTTTGATAAAAGCACAATAACATTGTGTAATTCATATACTGTGGGATGAAACTTCTTGTATTATTATTCAATTTCAATTTAATAGGGCATTTACATATCGTCCACCAACAAGAATCATCATATGTGCAGTTAAATTTGAACTGACAACCTTACGTGTTTAAAGTTAATTAAGCCGTTACCAACTAAATCATCCTTTCTTGGCCACACTTATCAATTGAATCATCCTTTGTTGGCCACACCTAAATAAAATATGTAATTTTGCTGTTGGAAAAGATAGAAATGTTGACTTTAATCCTGCATAATTTTCTTTAAAAAAAATTGGGCCAATGGCTTTAAAACCTACATATATTAGTTTGCATTTCTTAATTTAATTAAGATAGATACACTTCAATTATTGCATATTATTGTAATCTTCCTTTGGTGAGTTATTATTGCAATATTTATATTAACGTCAACCGTAGATAATGTGTTCAATCTTTTGCAACTATTGCCACGCTACCTTATTTAATATGTCGTTGTTATTTTCTATTGCATCATGACGATATGTTCTCAAATATAAATATTTTTTTAATTATTGTTCATTTTGAATAGTGATGTAACAACAAAAGAAAAAATTACAAACAGAAAGATCCGAAGACTGATGATATCAGCGAGACTAATTAAAAGAATGATTTTATTGTGTGGGGACGGACCTTGAAATGAAGACTGGCTACTTAAAAGATTTATTTTCTTGAGAAAAAACAAAAGGTTATAGAAAGTTTAAACTCTTAGCCACATTGTGTAGTGGCATGCGATATGACAGATAATATTTGGTTATCATTTGTCAAAAAAAAAAAAAAAAAAAAAAAAAAACACTTCGTTTTCATATCTAGTTTGTCATTGGTGATTATTCGTAAGTCTACCGTAACCATGTTTTAATAAAATTTAAAATATATGATAGCTATTATCCCATACAGAAGACAACGACTTCCACTCACACACAAAAATTAACAAAGCGAGGAAACCATGGGTATTGAGAAGTTCATGCTTTTTTTCCTCTCTTTTTTTTTTTTTTTTTTTTTTTTTTTTGGCCAAGTATCTTTCTATTAAAGATGCTCCCCCCGGTCCTAATTATAGGAGCAAATTACCAGAATTTGGAGAGATTAAGGAAGGAAGTTAAATTAGTTAATTATGTGTATTTTCCTAAAATACCCTTACCCAAAATTTAAAATGATGTTAATTAATTATTTTTACTGTCAGCACATTTCATGCATATATATTAGATTACTCATGTCGTAAGGTCATTTATTTTAGATATGGGAAAATAAAGGAGTGGGATGCATTTTTTAATATGCGTAGAAGTTTGAAATATAAATACGAAACCCGAAAAACTCGAGAGCTTTTACGGTGGTAGATCCATGAGGATTCGATAGCGGCAACTTTCATAATTTATATATTTTATCTCGTATTAAAAAATGCGTTCCACTCCTTAAAATTATTTTATTTAAAAATAAAAAATAAAGTAGAATATTTCACTCGATAGAATATAAACGTGTTGTTAAATTAATTATTGTGAAAAAAATATTAGTAGGGGTGATATGAGAAAAATATGACAAAAATTGCTCAAAATTATTTTATATAAAATAATATAATTTAGGTGTCTATGACATTAATGAGTTGCAAACATTATTTACTTTATAAAATATATAGGTGTATTATTAAATTATTATTGTCTTTAATTATTATTGAGAAAGTATAAATAGGGGTATTATGGGAAAAAAATTGACAAAAATTAAAACTTGCTCTTATAATTAGGACCAAAATCAACTCCAAAATTTGCTCCTATAATTAGGACTGGAAGGAGTAATCAGTTTGAGGTACTAATGTGAACACATCTCCTAATAAGAATTTGAACCTTTTTTTGGTCATGTCAGCTAAACCATGGTTATGAAACTCAGACTAAACTAGTTGGTTCGGACCAGAAACCGGTGAACCGACCGTGAAGCCGATCCGGAAAATTATAGAAATCGGGGTCACCCAACCTAGCTAGTATTTTTAAAAAAAGGAAAGAGTGGAAGACAGAGAGGAACAACAATTGACCCAAACCACGATCTAGGTTCTGTGTGAGGATTCAAGCCGGTGCCTTTGCATTGTGTCTTGTCGTCTTAAGTGCTCTGGTCTGTATCTCGTCGTGATCTGGTTTGGTGGAGGGATTGGAGGTCCTCATCGAAGATCGAAGTTACAATTTTTGATTCGCTTTCTCTTTCGATTTCTCAATTCTCACTCTCCACACTCTCTCTTTCACTAGTATGGGGAGCTGAATGGAGCGACAGCCATGAACAATAAAAAAGAGAGCTCCGATTGCCATGAATGAGAAAAATGAAATCTTAGATATATGAAAAGTGAAAAGTAAAAGTCAGATGGCTTAAAATTGTTCAGAGGACAGAGGGTAAGGGTGCTTTGAGTGTTGTGAAAGTAGTATGTTTCATTTAATGCCCGTCACTGTCACACAGTGGAGATGGAGGCCATGTCACATAAAAGCAAATGAAAAATGAAAAATGAAGAGAGGAGGTCATGTTTCATTAATTGAGATCAGCGACTAACGCATTGCCGGCTTGCCAAGGGGGAGGAGGTGACATTTTTAAAAAAATGAAAAATGGAGGTTGTGAAAGGACAAAAAAAAAAAATCAATTTCTCACTGGTTTACTCTCGGTTTGACTTCAGTCGACTCACCGATCCTTAACTTAGTATCTCGATTTGGTTTAGTGATCGGTCCAAGTTTAAGAATCTTGAGCTAAAGCCAACCCCATTTGCAGTTCATACCTACTATTAAGAAAATTAAAATCACACCATTAACTGAAGAAGTAAAGGCCCATTCGGTAAGCTAGAATTGATTTTTATAGAAATAGATATAAACATGGAGATGGATATGAAGTTTAATAGTGTTTTTTTTTTTTGGGACAAAGGATACTTCTATTAATACTTCAAAAGGATCACAAACACAATAACAGAGAAGAAAGTAAACACAAAGCTACACAATAACAAAGGAAACGAGGAGTCTAAGAAAACAACAAACTGATTACACTAAAACAATGCAAACTACAAACAACCACCATTCAATGAGTGATTGGGGGCAAAAACATCATGAGGAATAGCATCTGCCTTCTGGGCGTCCAAGGCTAGAAGTGACAGCAAAGACGGTGTTGGTTGAAAAACCCACCCAATCGGGCACACCCCTTTATAAGCATTAGCAGCGATTAAGTCAGCGGTACTGTTACCCCTCCTAGGGGTAAAGGACAGAGAGAACCCAACCTTGGACATTAAAAGGTGAATAATATCAAAAACAATGCTCCTACTCCTCCAATCAATCATATCCGGGGATTTAGCATCAACACATTCACGAAGGGAGATATAATCGGCTTCAAAGATCACATTATCGTGGCTGAGATCAACAACGAGCATCAATGCCCTCTTCAAAGCTAAAGCTTTAGTCATAAATGCAAAGATGGATTTCACCTTATCCACAAAACCGCATTTGAAGTCAGCAAAATGATCTCTACAGATAACTCTGATAGCAGCGCCAGTCTTAGTAGCTGAAAAGGCCCCATCACAATTAAATTTAACATTGCCAACAGATGGGGGGACCAGATAGCTAGATGATTAGGAACAACCCTTTAGACCTCCAGCTTTCTATGCTTTTTATCGCAATTCACCCAGAAGTCAAAATTGTATTTCCTCGCACATTCAGTGACATCAATAGGATTAGGATCTCTATGATTAAAAACCAAATTATTTCTTTGTTTCCAAATAAACCATAGGATCCAACAAATTAATGAAAGATTTTGCTTACTCAAGAAAGACATACCTGTGATTTGAATCCACCAAGCATTGACATTTCAAATACTAGCAACATTAATCATAACACCAAGAGAACATCTGAACCAAATACACCTAGTCGAGGGGCAATGGAAAAGCAAGTGCTCCACTATCTCCATAGCATCAGAACAAACTGGGCAAAGGTTACTCGTTGATCTCTTTCTTCGATAAAGGGCATCATTGGTAGCAACAACATTATTTAAGATTCACCAAATGAATTGCTGAACTCTCAGGATCGTCTGAATCTTCCAAATCGACTTCCAACAAGATGAGGTGATAACAACTTAAGAACCAGCCTTGTGACCCTCAGAGAACAAGCACACTTGACTATTATGATACCCCCTTTCACGGAGTACACACCGTTCTTAGCACTAGTCCATACTAATTTATCACCCAACCCATTAGATGGGACAGGGATCTCATATATAGCACTCATGATTTCCGGCAATACATACTGGTCAATAGGGGTAAGATCCCACCTTCCGTTAACAATAAGATCGCAAACTCTGCCCTTTGCAACAAAATGGTCATTAGGATTACTGGACTTCTTCGGGAAAACAACTTATGGAACCCATTTGTCATTCCAAATCCTAATAGCAGCACCATCTCCAACATCCCAACACAAATCTTGCGCCAGAAGTTCCCTACCATCCAAAATGCTAGACCAGCACCATGAAGATTTGTGACCTTTACTTGCCTTCATGAAATCATCTTTGGGAAAATACACACTCTTCAAGACCCTGGCCCACAGGTCATCAGGGTTCATTAGTAGCCTCCATGCAATTTTAGCCAGAAGAGCATCATTCATGACCAAAAGGTCTCGAAAACCCATCCCACCCATACTCTTAGCTATAGATAGAGACCCCCAAGAATTCCAATGTGTAGTTCCACCAGAAATAGTACCACTCCACCAAAAATTAGCAATAAGGCTGCTAATCTCTCTACATGTCTTGATCGGGGACTTGAAAACATTCATAGGATAGATAGGGATTGCCTGAAGAACCGCTTTAATCATTACATCACATCCAACAAAGGAAAGGAGAGAATGCCCCCATCCTTGAATTTTATTAGCAATGCGTTCTCAAACATAAGCCAGCGCCCGATGTTTTGTCTTCTCCCAAATACTTGAGATGTCAAGATATATACCTGGGTCCTCAATCACTGGAATGCCCAAAATACTTCCAACCACATTTTTAACATCATCAGGGGTATTTGAAGAGAAAAGGATACTCGACTTATCAAGATTGATGACCTGACCAAAAGCAGTGCAATACATCTTCAAAATTTCGGCCAAATGGTTGCAATTATGTTGAGTTGCACGCATGTACAGAAGAGCAATAATGATGAAAAGATAAGGAGAGAGGGGATCTCCTTGACGAATGCCCCGACTTGGAGTGAAAGAACTCACTTTTTCACCTGATAAACAGATATTCAAACTAATAGAGCAAACACATTTCATCAGAAGAGCCACCCACTCTTGACAGAAACCAAATCTTAATAACACATTTTCCAGAAAATTCCAGTCCAACCTATCATATGCTTTGCTCATATCCATTTTAAGAGCGAATTCATATTTCCCCATAGATTTCTTACGACAAAGATAATGATACACCTCATTGACAATAATAACATTATCATGAATACACTGATCAGGAACAAAGGCACTCTGATTCTGTGAAATACAAGTATCAAGTAAAGGCCGCATTCTATTGGCCATGATTTTAGAAATAATCTTATAAGAGAAATTACACAAACCTATGGGGCAAAAATGGGAAACATGCTCAGGCTTTGGAAGTTTAGGAATAAGAGTGATGTTAGTTGAGTTTAAATCATTAAGCACTAAATGACCTGCAAAAAACTCTTTAACCAAACTACAAACAGACTCACCAATTTCAAACCATGAGGAATGATAAAATTTACCCGAAAAACCATCAGGTCCAGGCGCTTTTATGCTCCCAAGACTAAAGGCCACTGCTTTAATCTCCTCTGAAGAAATTGGCAACAAAAGACTTTTGGTTCATATCAGCTGAGATAGAGGGCCAATGAAACCCAAGATAGTATCCATGGGTCGAACACCTGAAGTGGTAAACAACTCCTAAAAAAGGCTAGCAATATTATCTGAGATAGCAGCCTTCTCATACAACCAATTGCCCTCATCACTTCTAATACACGAGATTATGTTTTGTTGCCTCCTCTTGATAGTAGAAATGTGAAAGGAACGAGAATTCTTGTCACCGATCTAACCAATTAATGCGAGATCGTTGCCACCAATATTGTTCTTCGCGCTCCAATAATCTATCCAAATCACCTTTTATTTCCGTAATCCCTCTAGCAATATCCGGAGTTCAAACTTCCCGAGTCGGCTCATCCGGATGGATCTTTAGCAGCTCAATGGTCTTCCCACTATTAGGCAACTCTTTCTTACTCCAAGCAATTAATCTCTTCGTACAACTCTGCAGATTGCTCACAAAAGTATCAACGACCAAGTGCTCTTGATCGCTAAAATTCCGCCAACACCCCTTAATAACTTCAAGAAATTTCCCATGAGATGCCCAAGCAGATTCGAAACAAAAGGCCTGGCTATGTTGACGATTCTCATACGAAAATCTGATAACTAAAAGGCGATGATTAGATCCTGTCGGGTCAACATTAAACACCTGGAGACACGAGAACTGTTCTCTCAATTGCAGATTACCCAAGGCCCTATCAATGCACTCATGAATTGTATCTGGGTAATCACGATTATTGCACCAGGTAAAGATGGGACCATTGTAACCCAGATCTTCAAGTTCACAGTCGACCACAAAACATTTGAAATTAAGAATCTTCCTCCAGACTCTCGGGCGGCCACCACTCTTCTCATGCTGAGACAGGATATCATTAAAATCCCCAACACACATCCACGAATCCTTGATATTGTTGCTAATTCTTCGAACCTCTTGCCAACATAACATTCTTTCCTCTTCATCAGGAGGTCCATAGATAAAAGTAATATAAGTTGGAGATGATAAGGTCACAGACACCACACTGGAATGAATAATATTAGAAGACGAGAATAGGATATTAACTGTAAGTGTTGGATATGATTAATTTTGATGATGTCTTATATAGATGCCATTATTAAAAGCAAAAAGCTTGTATGCTATATTTATCTCCTACATTACTAACTACTATATATTTGATGTAGATTAGTCCAAGTTGAATTATAGAGATTAATCAAGAAGATAAGAGGTTACGGAAAGAAGAACTTGCTGAAAATGATGAGTCCAAGTTGCATGGCAGAGAATGATCAAGAGGAAATTGAAGAGAAAAAAAAAGAGTTGAATTATGAAGAATGATCAAGGAAAGAGAATAAAGAAAGAAGAACTTGTTCGATGGAATGACAAAATCATTATACAAGTTCTTAGATTGATTCTAGAAGTCTCCACGATAATATGGAAGTTGGAATGACTCAATTTGGATTTAAAATAAGCAAATTCAAGTTTCCCGATGAATAGGATTTGCTACAGTTCAATTGCGACACTTCCGTGCATTAACAGCTCTTTCCTGTGCATAAATCTTGACCATTCTCGAGTATGAAACAACTATTCTTGAGTATGGAACATCCATTCTGAAGAATGGGATTTCAATTCTCGAGAATCATCGTGTTTAGCAACACTCTGTTTCACATTTCACTCAAGCGATGTATGGTAATTTGATGATATCTCCTAAACCAGAGATCGGATTGAGGTGAAACCAATTTTGTTGGCAACTAGACTTCCAATGCGTTATTTTGGAAAATATTGAAGTCCAAAGGAGTTCAGATGAGAGAGATATGAATTTTACAAGTTGTCACATAAATCAACGTCACACAGCAAACCCACCTTTGGTATTTTGAGTGTATCTAACAAACGACAAATCCAAATGAGCTGAAACCAGTGCCATTTGAAACTAGACTCACATATATTTCCAAAGCCATCAAGATCACGAAAAATGAAGATCAATTGAAGGAGATATGATGTTTTGAAGTTAACAGTCAGTTCAGAATGCTGCAAAAAACGCTGGTAAAAAACAACCTCTATTCATCTGATGATAACGGACGAACTACAATGAGTTTGGAGATGAATCTTCTTACATGGAAAGAAGGTTTTAAAGAGTTTAAATATTTGAATCAGAATTAACTCACTTGCATCTCCATGTGTAATTGATTCTCGAGAATGGATCAAGGATTCTCGAGAATGATATGACAAATCAACTATTGCAAGTCTTTTCTGATGTGATTCTAGAGTATGATTAAGCAATTCTCGAGAATGCACGGTAACAACTATCCATAAGTATTGATATATTGATATCAATCTCGAGTATGATGATATGATTATCGAGAATGCATGCTCTAACACATTCCACACTTTCTGATCAAACTATTCCAATGTGTTGATTCTCGAGTATTAGTAATATAGTTCTCAAGAATGCTTACATGATTACAAGCTCCCGCAATATAACATTCTCGAGTATCTCCAATTTGATTCTCGAGTATCATCGAGACATGTGCTCGAAAGCTTTTTCTTCGATGATTCTCGAGAATGTATGAACAATTCTCAAGAATACTCTTCTGGATTTGCATCATGTCTCACGCATGATTAATTGCATCCGAAATTCTCTAGGTCATTATCTAATTGTTGTTAATCAAATTCAAACTCGTTTGTATCACATTTAATCATCTTTTTGATTGACTTTCAGTTGATTAATCCTGTTTAATCTAAGATTGGCCGAAAAGGCAATCCGACGTGGCAGGCGCATTAAATGCTCATTCAGAAAAGCAGAGCTACAATCATAATAAGATTTCCTTTGCAGATGAAGTAATTCCTTCGAGGATCACTTAATCCAGCTATCACTCTGAGCCACTCTCTGCACAAGTACATTCGACGGCGAAGCATTTATGAAGCAACGGTCGATTAACTTCAATGGAAATCATTTGTGCCTAACGGAAATACGAAGAGACACAACGGCTAGTTTACAAAGCTTCTCAACAGTCATTAAGGACGATCAACTATAAAAAGAGAAAGATTCAAAATGGACAGAGATACACGAGCTTGCCCTGTCAAAATGCTGATATTCTAAATCCAACACTTATCTCATATACTCTTTGTTTCACAATGTTTATATAGTTTTCAGTAGAGAGTGTGATAATCGATTATGTACCTCAGTGATTATTATTCATCTATTTGTGAGAGAGTCTAAACACTTATTTGATTATCTGTTTAGTGATCAAATCTCAAGGTTGTGGAACCTTTGAGTGTGGGTTTACAATTACAACTTGTAAGGGGAAGTGAGTCATAGTGTGAAAGGATCATCCTCAGTACAAAGTGCGTAATTGTATCCTTACAGTGTGTAAGGAGAGTATCTCGGTAAGAGATTGTAAAGGCCGCACAAGTGCCCGACTAAACTTGTGAGGTTGTAAAGGCTTTTCTCTTGTGCCCTAGGTTAAATAAGGAGATAGTGGATTGAAAATCTCAAGCGGAGCTTGGGACCTGGATGTAGGTCAAGGATTGGGTCGAACCAGGATAAATCATAGTTTGCATATTCTCTTCCCTAAACTCTTATATTTCCAGCATATATGTTTGAATGACTAACTATTGGTTTATAAAGTATTTCTGTCATACGAATTGATTTCAGTAAGTTGTGTAACATCCCCAATTTTCATATAAATTAATGGAATACAAGAATTGTTCACTAAGTAGTAGTAGTCAATGGTATTTATTTTTCTAACAGGATATATTAATTATGGGGAAGTAAGGTGGAATTATTTAAAAATGTGGTTATAAATAAATTGAGGTAAATAATGTCAAAGAAGCTAAATATGTATATTACCTCATTATTTTTTTTTTCGACTACAAGAAGAAAACATGATATCATGTTATGGTACAACATAAGGACTTAAGAGGAGATGGAAGTGTAATAGAACACAAATTTTTATTCTAAAAATGCCTTCAGATTTTGAATGATCAAAGAGGGAAGAAAGAGAAAATTTAATCTGGCAAAAAGGCAAAGTTTTAGCCAAACAAAAAGGAGTGTGTACTTAATGAGAGGATAAAATTTAAATTATTCATCATCTCACATCTGCACCTGGCGTGTCCCAATAGAGAAGTAGGAATAATGAACCTAGTCCGTGGTGCATTTGAGGACTAAAAGAGAGATGTGGTTGTGGATTGATGGGACACACAATAGTATTGAATGAAGGTGGAGCTGAGCACGTGAAAGGGAGAGGAAATGAAAAAAAAAAAAAAAAAGTATACAATGTTTCTTATACTTTCCTTATATCCGGATATGAGAGGGAGTAAGGGAGTAGGTCAAATATGATTGATTGGACAATAGGTATTAATGGAAGAAGGATACTGTATGAGCAAGAGAAGAAACATATCAAAGTTTTCTTTAATAATTCCCCTACGTGGGATATAGCAAAAGAAAAAAAAAATAAAAAGCAAAAACAAAAACTATGTATTTAATACCCCTTAAGACCGCTGAATAAGAGAAAGGGGAATGGTAATTGAGGTGAGATAATTAAGTGAAACTACTCCCCATCAAAAAAAAAAAAAAAAAAATCGCTTGGAAGAGAGGGAAAAATAGGTAATGATGAGTTAGCCTAGCTAGGTGTACTTGTTGTATTAAGTCAAATGACAGATGGGACAAAAATGAAGTTAAATTAAAGAAGGAATGAGGGGAGTGTGCTCGGGGACTGAAGCTGGAGAAAAACACATACATTCTCCAATATCTACCCAAGTGTGGGGCGTGTGAGGGAAAGATCAAAAAGGGGAAAAAAATTAATTAATAAAATAAATACTCTTTCTTCAATATTTCTTCTGGGTGTCGAACGTGGGAGGGAGCAGGTGAAAGCAAATATATATACTCCAAGTCTTCCTCATCACCCTGGCCGAGAGGAGTAGATCAAAGGGAAAAAAAAAACAACAAAAAATCCTAGATTTCTCTAGAATAGTGAGGAGAGATCCAGAACCAAATTTGGACATCTATTTAAAGACTCAACTCATTCTTTTTGGGCGGTCAGACACGTTGAGAAGAAGAGAAGGAAGGAAATGAAAATTAACAAGAAGGTATAAGGTGAGCCAAACAACACGTTCCAGAAGAAGGTAAGGACTTTGAATACTATTCCACCTTCTTCTACTTTCGTTTTCTTAAGTAGAAATTTTGAAGGAAAACTCCTTCCATGTTCTGTGAAGGTGAAGGACGAAAATAAGGAAGAAGGAACTCTGAGAATCAAGTTTTTCTTTAGTTGGTGGAATACTCAAATCAAGTAAGCCGTAGTTCTAACTACCTTATAGTTATAGTTGCTAAGTTGGAAATATTTGTTTCTTGAGTGTATAATCGTTGGTTGGGTCTGAGTAATGGATAAAATGGGTAAGCAAAGAATCAGATATGAATTTTCAATCTATGAAGAAATATTAGTATGAGATAAGAGTTGGTGGTTAAAAATGGTAGATTGGTTGCTTAATCTAGAGGAAGAATTTCGTCCAGCCTCCTAAACACCATGATTTGATTCATTTTTGGAAGTTTTAATGTCTTTGAAGTGTTTAAAATGATTATTTGTATAGGAGTAAGCCTGGATCATATTTTTAGAATCAAGAATAAGGATTAAAAACATTGAAATCTGCTTATTGAAGGATTTGTGAGTCAGTTGGCTTCCTTATGCGTTTTGACCTACCAAATGAACATTGGAAATTCTGAGATTTTACAGATAGGAGGTAGACATCCCAAGGATTAATTGGATAGGTAACACGAATTTTTTTGAGCCTTGTACTAAGAGAACCAAATTTTTGAAAACAACCCCTGAATCTGAAACTTCTGTCTGACCTGAGGTGGTGTTCGGGTTTGTGGCTGGGTTTCGGTTGCAAATGGTCCAAATTAATATTTTTCATTGAAAATAGACACACTAAGGATCAGTTGGCCTTTTGAACTACCTCAATCGGATTTTTCTAGATTTAGTTATGATTTTGTGAAGATCAAACACTGTTGCTGGAATTTCTAGAAAAAGAGGCCGAAATTGGATTGGAATTTACCAACAATAAATTCATTTTTGAAAAGGAATTTAGAGTTTTTTTTATGGTTGAAAAAGGCTTATTTTGAGCCATCAAATAAATATTTTTAAGGAGGAGCTATTTATATTTATATTTATATTTTGGTTATTTTAGGTTGTGATTTTCGTGCATTCGGGAAAAATTTTACCGATATTTGTGGTCGACTACCAAGTAGTAACCTTAATCCTCATATGTCTTGTATTGCCTTGTATGTTTGTTTTTCCATGATTGTGGACCCGTGTCTCCTGAAAAGGGACATGCGTTTATGTGCATTCGGTGGTCGGGTTCGAGCCCGACTATCGTGTTTTCCTAGCGCCGTGGATCCGGGGCTTGCTTTGTTGAGATCTGCGTTTGTTTCTAGGACATGTAGTCCTTCCGATTAAGCTGCTTGTATACTTGGTATGTTGTATTTGTGTTACTGCGCGTTTGTTACTGAATGCTATTATTTGGTGTTTTCCTTATTATGGTTACATACATACACTGTTTATGCATTACATATGAGATTAATGGTTACTCTGGGATTCATTTTTGAATCCCAGATTTTTGTAAAGCTCCAGGTAGTACTACGAGGGCTGTATCTGGAGAGAAAGGTAAGATCGCTGGGCAGGGGTAGTTGGAGTTGAAGGTGGCGGAGGAAATTTATTTTGTCATTTATTTTGAGGTTGGATGACTGTATATTATTTTGGTCTTTTTGGTATTATTGGATGACTGTATGTCTAACCCTTTGGGGATTATATTTTGTTACTTACTTTTGGTTATACCAGTATTCTCTGAGATCCAACCGGGAAATGCTCTGTAGCAATTAAACTCTGATGCATGTTATTAAATAGTAATTAAATGATATATGGTAATTATTAAGAGGAATCCCTCTATCCGCCACCCGGAAGGGCGAGGCCGGTAGAGGTGTTACAAGTTGCGAAAATATTTTCAAAGTTCATAAAGTTTTATCGAACACCCAATTCACCCCCTCTTGGGTGATAGTCAGGTCTAACATTTGGTATCAGAGCGGGGCTCTTGTCTAAAGGACTTAACCGTCTCTCCTGCCACCATCACTGCAGACACTTTCGGTTGGAACTGAAAAAGCAACTGCATCGTCGGCTGAGCTGCAGGACCAGGAGAAGCCATTGAAGACTTTGGACCGTTACCACTGCTCACAAGATCTAGGTTCCACCGGTAGTAAGACGCCTTGCTTGAGAAGACTCCCTGGCCGGAAGTAATTTCCGGCGGAAATTAATAACAAGTTGTCTCAAATCCTTGAATGAAGATTCCAGCAATCCTTTCTTGCAAGTTTCCACAATATCTTCATAAGTCTTCAAACCGGCTGTACTTAACCAGCCCCCAAAATCATACTCGTCCCCGTCTTTGTATACCCGACTAGCATCCTTGTAGCTCCGATCCTCATGACCGATTTGCCCACACCCGTAATAGAATTTTTGAAGCCGCTCATAATGAAATGATGCCCAAACAGGCTCCTTACCTTTCCTCGGAACCCAGAATTTGGTCGATAAAGGCGAATCCAAACAAAGAAGAGTTCTAACTCTAATGAAACTTCGAGTCATATTTCCATCGACCATAGGAGCCTCATACATTACAGCCTTCCAAGCCGCATCACCAAGAGCTTTAGCATTCTAACTCTCAAAAGCTGCTAGAGAGAGAGCCCATGAAATTGAAGCCAAAATGGTTCATACTTAAATTCTACATCTTTGAGAACCATAAAATCATCCCAGAGTTGAAGATTTAACAGGAAACCATGAATGGACCAAGGTCTACCTTTAAGTATCCTAACATAATCCTCGTTTTTGTGAAAACGGAAAAAGAAAAATCAGTTGGTTTCGATCAAGATCATGAACTTCCAATTCTTTACTCAACTGCCAACCTTTCTTTATCATGGTTATAATCATAGGGACATGAACATTTTTCCTAGAAAGGACCTTGCCCACCAAGGACCCCCCCTTCTTTTTTAGGTCTCCTACCCATATCCAAAGCAACTTGCTTTTGCATTCTACATTTGCTGCTGAGTCCTTCCTCCATCTTCTAACGACGGAAGGATCACTCCTACCTTGAAAAGAAGCCAAGGCCAGGAGCAAAACCCAGAGATGACAAGCAAAAACCAACTGGAAAAACAGAAAAATACAACGTTGGCCGGAAGGTTCACAAGGGACCCATACTGACTCTCACAGAGGAGAAGCCCGAGAAGAGAGGAAAACTCTCAGAGAGAAGTTTAATAGTGTTTGGTATGTCATAGAAATGAAACATAATTTTTAATTAAAATGTGTTTTTTTTATATTATTAAAATACCATAACACCCTTCACATTTTTTCAATCTAAAGAACCACCGCCAGAACAACCCAGTCCATCTTCACCCCAGCCACCATAGCCCTCCCCACTTTAAGCTACCACAACCCACTTTCGGCCACCACAATCAATTTAAAATTGCAGACATTATTGTCGAAGGCCTTCATTCTTTCCCTAGATTGGTCTATGAGTGAAGGTGTTCATTCAAATCGAGTGTGTTAGTGAATGAGATCGTCATCGCTTTTCTTCACGGTGGTTGTTCCTCATCGCTTCCCCATTTCCCAGTTATCATCTCCGCAAGTTTCCCTGGTCCTCGTACGCCAGATCTCCCACGTAAGGATATCACCATCGTTGTTCTTCATGATGGTCCGTCACAGTATCATAGGGTACAGGCTAAGTTAGTATGTTTAAACTACTCATGTCCCCGACTTCTCACTCCCTGGCCTGCAACACTTCCTCATGCAATGCCATGCAATAGATATTTCTTTCAATGATATTTATGTTACCACCTGGTAATACTCCTCATAAGATTCATGATATATATTCTCTTAATGTCATATTTGTAAACTGTAAAATTCTCTCTTTCATGCCTAAGAAATCCCATAGCCTTCCTAACCAGCCCTGCAAGGAATTTCCCAGATGAAACACATGTTCTGCGCTTTCAAAAGTTCTTCCTGTCGTCAATGAACCAGTCAAAAGGCTGTTGGAATTATAATATAAATATAGGTGTAACGAATAGAACAGGTCCCACATTATTTGGGAGTAAAAGAGTCCAATTGTATATATTATAATTTGTGAGCTAATGCATACTAAATGACTAAGAGGAAGAGTGGGCATGCACACATTTGGTATTTTATATCAAAACCTATTGGCCCATTTTCCAAACATGCCTAAAGTCTTGGATAGGGGTCACTTCTTATGCTTTTTTCCTTTAAACTTTATAACGCTTTTTTACCCCCAACAACTTCACAATGCTTTTGCTTACGCATCTTTTAGTTGCAATGTGATTACCAAGAAAGTGGTTTGTGAAAGTGCTAATATTTTCTCTTTGACTTTCACCTAATTTTCTCTTTAAATTTTATTTATTTATTTATTTCAATTAAATCGTGTTCAGTCCCATTTCCTATGAAGGGGATTTCTTTTTCTTTTTTTTATAGAAAAAGTTAAGAACCATATTTTCCTTTAAATAGTCCAAAAATAACATATAAAAATAGGGATTTAGGTCTTGGATAGGGAACCAAAATTAGATCAAATAATTATTAATAATAGTATTAGCCCATGTTCCTAACATGCTGTAAGTCTTGGATAGGGGTCACTTCACAAGATTTTGCTTACGCGTCTTTTAGTTGCAATGTGATTACTAACTACTAAGAAAGAGGTTTGCGGAGCTATGCTAATATTTTCTCTTTAAAGTTTCAGCCAATTTTCTCTTTAAAATTTTATTATTACTTATTACAATTAAATCGTTCATTTCTAGGGAAAAACTTGTCCTTAAGGATGTCATTAGAAGAATCTTTTGGAATTTTTGGAGACCTTCCTATTAAAGATTGAAACTGTTACATTATGATGCTTTGAATTGAAGCGAAGATGCGTTCCGTCCCACTTCCAATGAAAGGGGATTTTTTTTTTTTTTTTTTTTTTTTTTAAACGTGAAGAACCATATATTCCTTTAAATAGTTAAAAAAATGACAAATAAAAATTGGCTAAATTGCTGATAAATCATGATTATGGGTGAGTCTATTTTTTATACTCCAAAAATAATAGAATTATTCTTTTAATTACTTCTTTGATTAAGGGTATCCCGTTCAAGGTTCAGAGCACAAAGTGTTTTCCCAACAAATATGCTTCTCAATATTCAAACTTATATCATAATTGGGCAACCTTACAAGTGTTGTATGTGGGGGGGGGGGGTTTTTCGAACGAGGGTGGGGTAAGGTTAACATTTGGAATTGAATTCTCTCCCAGGGTTTGAGCTCACCACATTAATTTTGTGTTAATTTAATTACATTAAAAACTTTAAGTTTGATAACTTCTTTTTATCATACCCCATAAAAAAGTTATTAGTACTAATTATCAAATTACCAAAGTAGTGTGCGGCTGAGTGACCTCAATAATCTTAAAAGTATTAGCTAGGATTATGAATCAACGACATATCTTTACTAAACATTGTTTTTCAATGATTAGCTTGCTTATATCAATGAGAGTATGCTTTTATACTTCAATGTTTAGGTTGGGTAGATATACTCCGAAATTGGAAAGTTATATGCAAAATGAAAAATGGAGGGAGGAGGTCATGTTTCATTAATTGTGATCAGCGTCTGACGCACTGCTAGCTTGCCAAGGGGGAGGAGGTGAGATTTTTTTTTTTTAATTTCTTAAAAAAATGAAAAATGGAGGGTGTGAAGGAAATAAATCAATTTCTCACTGGTTTGGTCCGGTTTAACTTCAGTTTGACTCAATCGACTCGACTCTTAACCAAGATCCTAACCGGTTTAGTGACCGGTTCAGGCTTAAGAACCTTGAGTTAAACTCAACCTCGTTTGTAGTTCATACATACTATTAAGAAATTAAAATTACATCATTAACTGAAGAAATAAGGACCCATATTCGTTAAGCTAGAACTGATTTTGATAGAAATAGATATAAACATGGAGATGGATATGAAGTTTAATAGTTTTTGGTGTGTCATACAAGTGAAACATAAATTTTAATTAAAATGTGTATTTTTTGTATTAAAATACCATAACGCCCTTCGCATTTTTTCAATCTAAAGAACCACCGCCAGTACAACCCACCCCATCTTCACCGCAGCCACCATAGCTCACCCCACTTTAAGCTACCACAACCCACTTTCGGCCGCCACAATCAATTGAAAATTGCAGCCATTATTGTCGAAGGCTTTCATTCTTTCCGTAGATTGGTCTATGGTGAAGGTGTTCATTCAAATCGAGCGTGTTAGTGAATGAGATCGTCATCGCTTTTCTTCACGGTGGTTGTTCCTCATCGCTTCCCCATTTCTCAGTTATCATCTCCGCAAGTTTCCCTGGTCCTCACAGACGCCAGATCTCCCACGTAAGGAGATCACCATCGCTGTTCTTCATGATGGTCCGTCACAGTATCAAAGAGTACAGGGTAAGTTAGCATGTTTAAACTACTCAAGTCCCCGACTTCTCACTCCCTGACCTGCAACACTTCCTCATGCGATAGATATTTCTTTCAATGATATTTATGTTACCACCTGGTAATACTCCTCATAAGATTCATGATATATATTCTCTTAATGTCATATTTTAATCTGTAAAATTCTCTCTTTAATGCCTGAGAAATCCCATAGCCTTCCGAACCAGCCCTGCGAGGAATTTCCCAGATAAAACACATGTTCTGCACTTTCAAATTATCTTTCAAAAGTTCTTACTGTCGTCAATGAACCTGTCAAAAGGATGTTGGAATTATAATATAAATATAGGTGTATGAAATAGAACAGGTCCCACATTATATATTATAATTTGCGAGCTAATGTATACTAAATGACTAAGAGGATGAGTGGGCACGAACACACTGGGTATTTTATATCAAAAAGTGTTAGCCCATGTTCCAAACATGCCTTAAGTCTTGGATTGTTGCACTATGATTACCAAGAAAGTGGTTCGTGAAAGTGCTAATTGTAATATCCTAAATTTGGTCTAACAAACTCCATGTATGATGTATTTGCACTTGGAGAAAAGAAATGGTGAATTTTGGCTAAAAGGTCAATTTTGCCCAAAATACCCGATTTCGTCAAGACTGAAAAATTTTAGGACATATGTTGACACAATATGAGATAAAAGGAATTAATATTTATTCGTTCCATTTTAGTTTATTAAATTTGACCAAGAGGATGAGAAGAAGGTCACATGAATATTTATAGGAGATTATGAGGAAAAATTAAAGAGTAATTAATAAAAGGGTGATTCTCGCTTGGAAATTGTAGAGGCAATATCCTGTGGCATAGAGAAGCTAATTGAGGAAGAGAAATCTTTATACGGAATCAAGGATTTACTTTCAATATTTATCCAATATTTGCAACTAAATTAGTAATAAACTAAGTTACAGATAAAAGTCTTGTGGATGATTAAATGGTAAATTGGAATGGTAATTTTGTGAAGAGGTAATGTCAAACGAGCTCATTTATTCCTCTTGCACAAGCTGACTTAAGCTTCTTGGGCCAATAATTTGGAGTGTCAAATTTAAACATTTCAAATAGTTAAACTCATTATTACCCATTTCTTCTCAAATTTTCGTTCGGCAACGTAATTGAGAACAAATCTCAATGGCACAATTGTAATTAAAAGCAAGAATGATGTCTTATGAATCCCACAATGCCTCCACCGACTTTAACTTGCTAATATTGATTAATTTCATTCTCCAATTGATCACGTAGCATCAGCCCTGACCTATACACCTTTGGTCAACAAAGTAAGTTAAGTCAAAAAGCATTGGTATAATTGTAAATAAATGGAAGGTTAAAGTCCAATTAATTACTCCATGCTTCCACAGACTTTTGACCCTTCAATATTCATTAATTGACATGTTTTACATATCTTCATTCTCGGCTAGAACCAGCAGGAAAGAGATAGAGAAGCTTATTAATGGCGTGAGAAAATTCAAGAAGAGAGAGAAACGCACTTCAATCAAAATCTCCTACCAAATTACTTCCAATCCAAAAATTCCCTTTACAAATATTGTTCTACACGTCGAGAGCTTCAATTCTATGGTTTCAGTTTTCTCATAGGAGAAGTTTCAAGTCATTGGGTTAGTCGAGTTGCTGCTCAAATTCCAAACCGACTGTAGAGTTGAGATAAGGTAAGCGCAAGCTTCATTTTAAACGGATTGGTTTGTAGTTTGGATGAGTTTTCACAATACTTTGTAAGATCCTATATTTTGAGACAACTAAGGTTCTTGGAGCTTTATGGTGTTTTACTCATAAATATGTGATTATATAATGATTTGGGAACATATGAATCTAATTTGGTGGATAAAATTGTGAATTGGTAAATTGTCATATTTAAGCTTAAATTTTGGTCTGAATAAGGGCATGGTCAAAGAGTGGGATTTTGGTCATTCTGATGGTTTCATTGTGTTCAGAATGCAAAATTGTGTAGGGTAAAGGTTCGGTAGAAATTTAGTAAATATGGACACATGAATTAGACTTATTTTAAATTATCAAAAGGGAATATTTACGAAGATGAATTAATTATATTTATATTTTGTTACTTTAGAACTATTTTTGATATTGTGTATCAGGAAAAATTCATCTATATTCGTGATCGACTATCGTGTAGTAACCTTAATACTCATATACTCTGTGTGACTTATGTATGTATGTTTTACCTTGAAATTGCACACATTTGGTTATCATTTATTTCCTAGTTCTGTGGAACTGGAACATGCTGTGTGCATTAAGGGCTTTGATGTGTGCTGCGCCCAGTGATCTGTGCTATGTGCGTGCTATTAGGACCACTGCAGTCTGTGCTGTGTGCTATTAGGACTGCTAGTTCCAGATTTGGCTGTGTGTCTTAATACTGAATGTTATGTGGTATTTGTTTACTCATGGTTTTTTTACATGCATTGTTATACATTTTATATGAGATTAACGGTTACTCTGGGATTCAATTTTGGATCCCATCCCCTTTTAAGCCCACTTTTAGTTCATCGAGACCGGAGCAGGGGGGCAGAGGTAAGGCTCCAGAGCCGAGGTAGTGTGGAGGTGGACGTTGGTGACTGTTATTTTTTTGGATATTTATTTTGGTTATCGGCACTACTACAAAACAGGGATACGAGTCCTATTTTTTGTACTTTTGACGTCCTTTTCCGGGGGGACGTATATCTGGGGGGCGCCATAGGGAAAACTTAAGGAGTCCTATTTATAAATTAGACGTCTTAAGTATTTTTTTTAAAAAAAAAAACAGATGAGGACGATGTCAGTGACGACGTTAAACATAGATCTGAGAAATTTTAGATCTGGAAAAAAATCCAGAACGCATCTTTGAATATCAAAGTAAAATTAAACATGATGAACAGAGATGAGGGAACTGAGAATCGGGGTAACACCATAGCCGGACGAACAGCCATCTGCATTTATTTGCAAAACACCATTAGGAATTGATAAAATCAAATGAGGAAAAAGGTAAAAGAAGAAGATGAATGCATAAATACCGAAATGGTCGAAGAGGAGATCGATCGCAGCTGCAGAACCGGATGGATGAAGAAGAAACAAACAGTTCCATGGGAGAAAGAGTGACCTCGAGCGAACGACCGGAGCGAGCGACGTCGGGCGAGACAAGCAAACGACTGCCGGCGAGGTGACGGCGGACAGGCGAGCGGGTGAGCAGCGACGCAAGCAGTTGGTGAGAGGTGTGAGAGATTGCATGAGGTTTAGAGAATGGGTAAGGTTCTGAGGTTCAGAGAGTGGGTGAATAAAACGCGTGAAAAGTGATACCTTTTCCCGCTAGGATTTTCGTTTACCGCATTTTTCTTTTTTGAATCACTTTTTGAGTCTAAGTTGGCTTTTGGAGTCTAAGTTTAAAACTTAGACTCCAACAAGATGATGACTTTTGGATTTGGAGTCTAAGTTTCAAACTTAGACTCCAAAAGTGTCTCGCGGAGACTTTTGGAGTCTAAGTTTTACACTTAGACTCCAACAGCATGACTTTCGGAGTCTAAGTTGTAACTTAGACTCCGAAAGTCATGTTGTTGGAGTCTAAGAGTTAAACTTAGACGCCAAAAGTCAATTTTTATCACATATAATTACAAAAATGCCACCGCCTTTATTTTTTACTTTCTTTTTAAAAAATATGACGTCTTTTTGAGACGCAAAACCCATTTTTTGTAGTAGTGCGGATGACCGTAGTATTTTATTTTGGCCTATTCAGGCATCATTATCTCGGATGACTATATCTTTTGATCCCTCCGGGGAAAAATTTATCCTTCGTATTTTTATCAGTATATTTTTGTCCAAACCGGTGTGTGTTCTGCTGCTTATACTCTGATATGTGTGTCGTTAATTACCAGGAAAATATAAGCTAAAATTAAATAAAATGAAAGGATCACACTACACCGCCACTCGAAAAGGGCGAGGCCGGTAGGTGTGTGACACTAATATTTTCTTTTAAAATTTTATTTATTTATTTATTTCAATTAAATCGTGTTCAGTCCCATTTCCTACGAAGGGGATTTTTTTTTATATATAAAAGAAGAAAAAAAAGCTAAGAACCATATTTTCCTTTAAATAGTCCAAAAATAACATATAAAAATAGGTATTTAGGTCTTGGATAGGGAACCAAAATTATATCAAATAATTATTAGGACCAATAATAGTATTAGCCCATGTTCCTAACATGCTGTAAGTCTTGGACAGGGGTCACTTCACAAGATTTTGCTTTCGCGTCTTTTAGTTGCAATGTGATTACTAACTACTAAGAAAGAGGTTTGCGGAGTTATGCTAATATTTTCTCTTTTAAGTTTCAGCTAATTTTCTCTTTAAAATTTTATTATTACTTATTACAATTAAATCGTTCATTTCTAGGGAAAATTGTCCTTAAGGATGTCATTAGAAGAATCATTTTGGAATTTTGGAAACCTTATTATTAAAGATTGAAAGTGTTACATTATGATGCTTTGAATTGAAGCGAAGATGCGTTCAGACCCACTTCCAATGAAAGGGGATAATTAAAAAAAAAAAATAGTTAAGAATTATATATTCCTTTAAATAGTCAAAAAATGACAAGTAAAAAAAAGGAAAATTGCTGATAAATCATGATTTTGGGTGAGTCTATTTTTTATACCAAAAATAATAGAATTATTCTTTTATTTCTTTGATCAAGGGCATCGCTTTCAAGGTTCGGAGTACAAAGTGTTTTTTGAACAAATATGTTTCTCAATATTCAAACTTATATCATATCACCATTTTACGTTCCCCGCGCACTCGTGTGGGAATATTGTTCTCTCCGCCAAGCGTGAGAGTGGTGAGGGGTGTCGGAGGTACGGCGGCGTGTGAGTGTGGTGATGGTGGGTCGCTGGTGGCTTAGGGTTCCGATCTCATCCGATGTGCTTGATCCAACCTAGTTTCTGACGCGATTTTCTCATAGCTTGATTCATGGATGAAGCTTATATTTCGACGCCTCTGGTATGGAAGGAGGCTGTGGCGGAGAAGGTCCTGATTGGCAAGATCCTGTCAAACAAACCGTATACGCGTTCTACTCTGCTGTCGATTTTGCGGAAAGCATGGAATCTGCAGACAGGGCTCGATATTGTTGAGATTACCGGGAAGGCTTTTATGTTCAAATTCGAGGATAAGGAGGAGTACACTAGGATTCTTCGTGGGAGACCGTGGTCGATTAATGGTTGTTTGCTGAATATGTTGGAACGACCAAAGTATAAGGCATGGGAGGAGTTCGATTTTAGTCGCTCTCAATTCTGGATCCAAATTCACAATGTTCCTCTGGAGGCAATGTGCTTGGAGAACGCTATCTCATTAGGAGGACACGTTGGTGAGGTCTTGTTAGCTGAAGATCCACACTACAAGGGCAGGTTCCATCGTAATTTCCTACGCGCTCGTGTAATGCTTAACCTGAGGAATCCGCCGGCGTATGGTTTCTGGTTGCCTAGGCCTGATGGTAGGAAGGTCTAGATCTCAGTGAGGTATGAAAAACTACAAAACTTCTGTTATAATTGTGGTAAAATCAGGCATGACAATCGTACCTGTAACTCTGTGATACCATCATCTAATTCTAGTTCTAATGACCTACGGTTTGGTGCTTGGATGGCTACTAATCTTTTCGTGGCTGGGATGAAACTCTGGCAGTGGTAAAATCTGAGGATGTTGAGGTAGAATCTATCAAGAGGAAAATAGAGGAGGCTGAGAGGAGTAGGGCGCTTGATGCACAGAAGGATGGAGAGGAGGTTTCCAGCGAGGAGGCTGATGACCTTTTCTCTATCAAATCATGTAATCCCAGACCTAAACCTTAGCGTGAGCACCTGGAAATGGCTAAGGAATTTGGTGAGCTGAGGTCCAAGGTCCTCATCAGTCCTGAACAAAAGGAAGTGGTCACTGATCGATGTAGGAAGGATGAGCTGAATAGAGCAAAATCTCCTCTATTCGAGAGTGAAGGAGCCACTTGCAACAGACAGACCATTGACAAGGCGCTGGAGAATAGATGGAGTTTGGAGTCTGAGGGGAGGTGTTCTCCAGTGACAGCTTCTTCTGATGCAGTGCCAAGAGTTTCCCCTATGGCATATCAGGATAATCCTTTAGCTATGATCCCGTTTTGCGGCAAAGAGATGAATGCAGTGATTAATATTTGGGTAACCTCGGTCTTAAGAGAGCGCGCCGATGATGGGACTATGTGGATTCAAAGAGAAGAAAGCTGATTATGAAGTCACTGTCCTATTCCTAAGATATCCACCTATGCGAGCAATCTGAGGAAAACCAAGGTGCAAATTAGGAGGAATGCTAAGAAAAAGGAAAGAGCTGGTAAGGAAAACATCCCTGTGGGGGAGAGTCAGCTGGATGATGTGATGGAGGAGCCTAAAAATCCTATCCCTGAGGGTTCCACTTTCACCTTTAAAGCTGGTAGCGGTCGAAGGAAAAAGACGGTAGCTGATGGCTCTGGTGGCTGGCCTCTTCAGCCACCAAGGCCTCATGAAAATATTATCTTGGACCTGTCAGGGCCTAGGGAGAGCCCTGACAGTTCGTAATCTGAAGGATCTGGTGAATAAGCATAGACCTTCAGTAATCTTCCTAATGGAGACCAAATTATGTTCTGCGAGAGTTGTGAAAGTTAGGCGAAGGTGTGGATTCATTCATGAGGTGTATCTTGAACTGAGGGGTTTGTTTGGTGGATTAGGCCTGTGGTGGCAATCTGATGTTGCTGTGACAATTTTGTATAGGTCAAAGAATATCATTCACACGTTTGTAGAGGCAGTGCACTTGAAAGCCTCATGCTATGTATCCTTTGTGTATGGTTCGCCCAAGGAGGGGAAAGGAGGATTGTTTGGGATCAGATTCGTGGTTTGGCTGCTGGCATCTCTACACCCTGGTTATTGGTAGGTGACTTTAATGACCTACTCTCACAAGCTGAAAAAGAAGGTGGCAATCCAAGATCGATGAGGAAGATTATTAATTTCCAGAGTTTGTTGGCTGACTGTAACCTAATGGACTTAGAGTTTAAGGGCTCTAGGTTCACCTGGTGTAATAAAAGGCCTGGTGCCATTGTGAGAGAAAGACTTGATCGTGCGTTGGGAAATGTAGATTACGGGGAATGTTTTGATCATCGTGGTCTTCCACATAGACCCTCTAGGGTCGACCACCATGTCTTCTTGGTGGACAAATTTGTTTCTATGAAGAAAAATCCTTGGGACCTTCAAGTTTGAGGCCATTTGGGCTCGGCACGATGATTTCTGCATGTGGTGAGGAAGGGTGGTTTGGAATGTGAACCGATTAACATGGACGGGATGAGTGATCTGATTAATAGGGTGGCATTGTTTGCGGGAGAAAACTTAAGCATTGGAGCAAGGGGGTGTTTCCAAACTTCGGGAAGGCGATTGATCTCTAAGGCAAAGCAACTAAGCAACTGCATGACTAGTCATTTATCTCAGGATAAATTGAATGAAGCTGAGGATCTGACACGACAAATTGAGGAGGCATGGGTAAAGGAGGAGTCGTATTGGTGGCAAAGATCAAGGATCACTTGGCTGAACTGTGGAGACAGAAATACAAAATTTTTCCATAACAGTGTGATCCAAAGAAGGCAAAGGAATAAGGTGTTACGGTTAAAAAATGACAATGGGATCTGGATAAAGGACAGAGACGCCATTAATAAAACCTTCAATGATTTCTACCACAACTTATTCTGCTCTGTAGGTCCTCGTCCTATGGATCAGGCTCTAGGATACATTAAGAGGGTTGTCACAGTTGAAGACAACGATGGGCTGATGAGGCAGGTCACTGATCTGGAAATAGAAGAGTCAGTTTTTCAGATTGGAGCCAACAAAGCACTTGGACCTGATGGCTATTCAGGTCTGTTCTACCAGACAGCATGGAAAGAGGTAAATAAAGAAGTGTGTGCCATGATTAAGGAGTTTTTTGAAGGAAAATCTGGGCTGGGCAGAATTAATGCCACCAATATAGTCTTCATTCCCAAAGTAGATAAACCAGAGGGAGTTCACCACTTTAGGCCGATCGGTCTTTGTAATGTGTCTTATAAAATCATTGCAAAGATCCTCACTAACCAGATGAAGGGACTGATGAACAAGATCATTTCGCCTAATCAGCGTGCATTCATTGTTGGCCGCATGATTCAAGATAACATCCTAATCACGCATGAGGCTTTCCACTACTTGAAGCACAAGAAGTTAAGCAATAAGTGGGAGTTTGCATTGAAAATTGATATGAATAAGGCATACGACCGGGTGGAATGGGACTTTTTGGAGGTGTGATGATCAAAATGGGATTTACGCGGGGGTGGGTGGACTGGATTATGGAGTGCATCACTTCTGTTGCCTTTAATCTTCAGGTGGATGGTAAGAAGGTGGATGAATTTAAGCCTGGGAGGGGTGTGAGGCAAGGTGACCCCCTTTCCCCTTACATGTTTATCTTAGCCTCTGAAGTTCTGTCCCTTATGTTACAATACCATGTTGACCACCATGAATTGAGGGGGGTGAAATTGGCACGCACAGCTCCAACCTTATCCCATTGCTTTTTTGCTGATGATGCTATCTTGTATGCAAAGGCTGAGGAGGTAAACTGCAAAGTTCTTAAAAAAATACTTGATGTGTATTGTGCTGCATCGGGCCAGTTAGTGAATCTAGAGAAGTCCAGTGTATTTTTTTCTGCTAATACACCTGAAAGTGCTCAGATTGAGGTATCGGCCTGGCTGGGAATCTCTCATTCTAATCTGCCTGGTAAATATCTTGGCCTACCAGTGATTTGGGGGTGTTCAAAATCAGCGGCTTTAGCTTTTGTGAGAGACAAAATTGGGCTAAAACTCCAAGGCCGGAAGCGAAGCTCCTTAGCTTTCTTTGGTAGAGAAGTGCTAATTAAGGCAAAGTGGCTAATGCTATTCCAACGTACCCTATGACATGCTTTCTATTCCCCAAAGAGTCATGTGTGGAGATTGATAGTCTAATATCGAATTTTTGGTGGGGGCAGAAATGTGACTCGGGCTCCTTACATTGGAAAAATTGGAGATCTCTAACAGGGCGGAAACTTGATGGTGGCATGGGATTTCGAGACTTGCTATGTTTTAATAAAGCCCTCCTTGCGAAAACAGCTTGGCGTCTTCTGCGCAGCCTCTACCGATCTTTAGTGTAGACTCTTGAAGGGCATTTATTTCCCTAGGGGGACCTTTCTCAGTGCAAAAACAGGGAGGCACCCCTCTTGGGGTTGGTCAAGTCTGTTGGAGGGACGTAATTTGTTGCTCCAAAATTTATTTTGGAAAATTGGTAATGGTAAATCTGCTAGTGTGTGGAATGAGCCTTGGGTTCATGGTCTGCCGGGGTTTACCTTGAGAAATGACAGTATGTCGGAAGAGGACAGCAGGCTGAGGGTTGTGGACTTGATGAAGAATGGAAGTTGGGATCTGAATGCTATCAGCTCTAGAATCAGTAAGGAAGCGAAGGTGTCAATATTAAAAATGCCAATTGTGACTGATGGCCGAGCTGATGTTGCGATATGGCTGGCAAATAGAGATGGGGTTTACACAGTCAAATCTGGATATGCTGTTGCTCGGGCTTGCTTGGAGGTGGCGAGGCCGAAAGACCCTGGTACGTCTAGTTCTACCCTGTGTGCTCTATGGAAATGTATTTAGAAGGCGTTGGCACCACCAAAAATCCACCAGTTTTTATGGAGAATAGGAGGCCTTATTTTGAAGAAAATGTGCAGTGGATCCTCTATGTCCTATCTGTCTAGGCGAGAAAGAAACAATTGAGCATTTACTGTTTTTGTGCCCCTGGACCAAGCCTTGTTGGCATGGTAGTCCACTGGGTCTTAAATTCAGTAAGTGGAGATTGAAACGATGCGAAGATTGTCTGATTGAAATCTTGGTTGATGGGGGGTTGCTGGATAATTATGGCAGGTCTCTATTTGCCTTGACATGCTGGTGGATATGGAAAAAACGATGTGCGTGGGTGTTTAATTGTGAGTAGCCAGATGCTGATGCCGTGGTTAGACTGGCAAATTCTCATGTGGCTGAATTCTGGAAGTCCAAAGAAAAAGGGGATGCTAGCAGCAAGAAGGTCTATGTTGAAAAGATGGCTCGAAACTTGTCTTGGCTGGCACCCAAATGTGGATCGGTTAAGATTAATTCTGATGGTGCATTTCAGGTGTCTAGCGGTAAAGCAGGAGTAGGGGTAATATGCGAAACGTGACAAGGGCGAGTTTGTTGGTGGCTTGGGAAAATCGAGCGCAACATCCCCCTTCATGGCTAAATGCTTGGCATTGAGGGAGGCTTTATCCTTGCGTGGTAAGTTCCAAGATGCTCTGGTTATTTTTGAATTAGATTGTGAGGTTTTGTACAGGATGTTAATAAGAAAATGCGCTGATGGATGTGAATGGCGCTGTGGGGACATGGTTCGTGAAATCCTTGGCATGCTCGACTCACTTGAGGGGGTCTCACTATCCCTTGTGGCTCGCCAAGGTAATAGAGCTGCAGATAGACTTGCAGTAGATGCAACAAAGGAGATGCACCAGTCTGTGTGGCTGGATTCACCTACATCTTCTTTACGCAATTCTTTGATTCTTGATACTGATTTGAACAGGTTTTCATATGATAATACCTCTGTGCAAAGGGATAGAGAAGGTATAGGCTAACTGATGTATTGGTCTCTAATAAGCTGTTGCTAGTTTTTTGGTTTGCTTATTCTTTTTGCAGGATTTGTGTTAGGTTTCCTTGTTAGAATTTCTGATTTGGTTAGTTGTGAGTTAGGTTATACTGTTAGACTTTTGAGCGTTTATTGGCTTCGGCTATTAGTGGTTGTAATCTTTGATTTGTGATTAATAAAATAGACTTTTTTGGGCCAAAAAAAAAAAACTTATATCATATCGGACAACCTTACAAGTGTTGTGGGTTTTTTTTTTTTTTTTTTTTTTATTTTCTTGTACGAGGCCAGGGTGGGGTAAGGTTAACATTTGGAATGGTTCTCTCCCAGGGTTTGAGCTCACCACATTAAATTTGTGTTAATTTAATTACATTAAAAACTTTAAGTTTGATAACTTTTTTTATCATACCCCGTACAAAAGTTATTTTTACAAATTATCAAATTACCAAGTAGTGTGCGGCTGAGTGACCTCAATAATGTTAAAAGTATTAGCTAGGATTACGAATCAACGACATATATTTACTAAATATTGGTTTTCAATGATTAACTTGGTTGTATCAATGAGAGTATGCTTTTATATTTCAATGTTTAGGTTGGGTAGGGATATTCCGAAATTGGAAAGTTATATTCTATTATATATTTTTTATTCTTTTTTAATTTATTTTGATTTTTTAAATTATACATTTCTCTTGTGTTTTTGTGTTGATTTTATAAATGATTACCATTAAATCAAATTTATGGGTAATCTTTATGAACTGGAAAACAAAAAGAGAACCTACATTGCGGGAGCAAATAATGGATTGCTTTATTCTACTTGTTTTCAGGTTAACACTAATAAGATCTAAACTCATACTTCTTTTGATACTATCTAACTGTGATATATATGCTCAATCTAATAATCTGGAAAAAACAGCGGCATATACTAAAGATTTTGTTTGTTTATTTTATGCGATGCAAGTTTTCAAATTAACAGAAATGTTAGCTGTCATATTTATTTGTGTGGTTTTATTAGTTACTTGATGTCACCCTTTTGAGTCCATCATGGCCTCCATCATCTTTAACTAAGAGCACATATCGTTGTATGAAGCCAAGAAAATCCCGGTTCTTTTGTAAAAGGAATGGCTTGTCTTATATTTGGTTTAACATTATTGGTGGAAAACATAATACTCCTACCTGTCCTTGATCTATGGGGGAGTTGATCTTGGCTATAAATATTTAAATTTAAGACATAGTTTTTATATTTATCAATTTTTTTAATTTACAACTATTGATAATCCATCAACAATAATCAATGAGACGAGTGAATGAGGGACTGAGAAAAATGACTATGATGTTTTAAAAAATATATATCATATTAACTAATTTTGTTGAATTTAATCGGATTAAATAAATATGTCTTATTTTAAGGATCGGAAGGAGTAAATTAATTTTTCTATTCTCATTGGTTGAATATAAGTTGAGGCTGATAGTGTCGAATATATCAGGCTTTTATCAAACCATGATATTTTATAACTAGAACTTCATTTATGGTTAACAATTATTTGAAAAAAAAATATATGATATGAAAAAATAATAATAATATGAAGGGATGTAAAAAATATTACTCAATTGTATATTAAAACCGATTATAATAGGTGATATAGTGTTATATTAATAATTAACAGATGGATAGGGAATTTATTTTGGATTTTATACTTTTTATTAAAAAAATATAAAAGGAAACATAGGATTAAAAAAATTAAACTCCACCTTCCTTTGTCTGTTATTATATTTCATACATACATACATACATGTGTGTGTGTATACACACACATACGCATGTGTGTATGTCTATATATATAATGATTTATTTCTGGTAAAATATCATAATCACCCTAAATATTAATGGTTAGTCAAAGGGGTTAGGCTAATTACTTAGAAATTTTTATATTTAGTTAGAAATATTAAATGAAAAACATGATACTTTAAACAAAGGGTTAAATATCATTTTTGCCACGGAAGTATTGGCTAGGGGGCATTTAGTACCCGAAAGTTTTTTTTTTTGGTATCATTTTTGCCTCGAAGTTTACAAAAAGAAGCAAATATGCCCCAAAAGTTTTTTCTATGAGCAAATTTCCCCAAAAGTTTTTTTTTTTAGGAGCAAATTTTTGTAAACTTCTGGGGGCAAAAATGATACAAAAATATCAATCCAACGGTCAAGATCAGTCGATGGGCAAGATTGCTACGTTTGTAAACTTCCGAGGCAAAAATGATACCAAAAAAACTTTCGGGTGTTGGGTGCTCCAAAACCAAAACTTCCTTACAAAATTGGTATTTATCCCTTGAACAAAACATGATATAATGAAATATATTGAGGGTGTGGAGCAGTGTACATATAAATATAATATTTAATTAAAAATATTGAATCAACATAGTGATAAACAGTTTTGAATTAATTAGAGTAAAATTCGATGATATTGAATCAACCTCCTATAAACTATAATCAAAGATTAAGTTCAGTAATAAATAGTTATAATTTACTCATCAAAACTTCAATATATTTAATCCGCCCGGAAACTGAATCTCATATCTTTTACTAATTAACTAATAATTGAAGATTAAGCATTTATTATATTTAGAGGGTCTTAACTATATTGAGATTAAAGTATTGGATTTGGAGTCCACACCATATTTAGAGAGAGAGATAACTTGATCTCTCTCTAAGTGCTCGTTTGGGATAGCGGTGGAAAAAGTGGCTTTTTTCGATGTGCTTTTCTTCTTTGGACTTTTTCTAATGTGATTTGTGTTTGAGATAGCGGTGGCAGAAGTAGCTTTTTTCTTGATGGACACTTGTTTGGCATAGCTTTTTAAAAAAATAGATGAGATGGAAAATGACTGAAAAAGGCATCAATCAAATATATATATGTGTGTGTGTGTGTGTGTTGTGTAAAATGTGATAATTTGGGATAAAAATTAAAAATAAATATAAATTGCAAGTTGGTTTCTAAATGAAGTGCTTAAATAAAAAATTACAACACAATGAAGTATTTAAATAAACCTATCCCTTACAAGTTAGTTTCTAATTTCATCACGAAGACAATTCATACTTGTTGAAGATAATGATGAGCATGCTTCATCAACCGGATCATCATTATCTTCATCACCCATATTTCCTTCTTCAACTTGATCAAACTCCACATCATTTTGGGAATATCTCCGGATAAAATTATGTACCGCCATTGTTGCGCAAACTATGCGGACTTGTGTTTGAAATTTATATGAGGGCATATTTTGCAAGATGTGAAACCTATTCTTCCAGCACTACTATAAAAAACAGATTTTGCGTCCCAAAAAGACGTCCTATTTTAAAAAAAGGAAGTAAAAAATAAAGGCTATGGCATTTTTTTAATTATATGTGATAAAAGTTGACTTTTGGAGTCTAAGTTTATTAATTAGACTCCAAAAGTTATGCTTTTAGAGTCTAAGTTTTAAACTTAGACTCCAAAAGTGTCTCTCGCGGGCCCCACACAACCCTCTGCTACACCACGTGATCCCCGCCGCACGACGTGACCTTCTTTTCTATCAGATGCGACATGACCTTTGGAGTCTAAGTTTCAAACTTAGACTCCAAAGGTCATGGTGCAGTAGGGGATCACGTGGTGTAGCAGGGGGTTGTGTGGGGGCCCCGAGAGACACTTTTGGAGTCTAAGTTTAAAACTTAGACCCCAAAAGCATAACTTTTGGAGTCTAATTAATAAACTTAGACTCCAAAAGTTATGCTCTAAGTTAAATAATCCACCTTTTTCACATCCCGCGTCAAAAATTCTTCATTTTTTCATATCCCGCGTGTCGTGACCTTTCACTCCCATTATCATTTCACTTTTCATTTTCTTTCAGATCTATAGCGTTCATGACCCACCACGCCACCGGAGACGACGACGGCGGCGGCCGCGACCTCCCTCTCCATCCCTTACAGCGACAACGTCTCTAGGTTGCAGATCTACATATTTGGGTTGCAATAGCTTCGACGGTTGACAGATCCGTCGACGACAAGGTGCGGCATTGCCAGATCGGGGTTAAGTGCAACTTGGATTTTCCTTTGTTTTGAAATCTTCATGGTTCTAGCCCTCCGTCTGGGTGTCTATTCCGTCGACCTCCCTTCTCCAATTTTGTGTGTGTAGATCGATTAAAGTTTCGATTTTGTGTCTCGTAGATCTAATATTATTAATGATTTGCCTTTTTTCATTTTGAAATTTCAAGCCGTCAAGCATTGATATTATTGATTTAAGTTTCTGATTTTGTGTAGTCGATTGTTGCTTCTGGTAATCTGTCTTCTTCTTATCTCGGTTGTCGGTTCTTCTTGGTAGCAAGTTGCCTACATCTCGAACCTAAGCGGGTTCGGGGTTTTTTTAAAAAAAATACACAAAAGGACGTCTAATTTTAAAATAGGACTCCTTATGTTAGGCGTCTAATTTTAAAATAGGACTCCTTAAGTTTTCCCTATGGCGCCCCCAGATAGACGTCCCCTCGAAAAAGGACGTCAAAAGTACAAAAAATAGGACTCCGTATCCCTGTTTTGTAGTAGTCCAGACTCCAAACGTCCTTTCTATCGTGCACCTCAAACTTGAATGATAAAAATTGAAGTACTCGTTGGGATTTTGAAATCTCGATTTGCCGCTTTCGAATTCTCGGAAGATGATAACGCTCACGTTTATAAGCTGGTGTTGGATAGCCAGCATCGACCAAGTAATATTTCCTTGATAAATGTTGACATTTATTTGACGTTGTGAAATAAAGACGGAAAGTAATGCAATTGAAGTGGGGTTTACTCATTGAATAAACATGTTGCTCTTTGTGGTTAATATAATAAGATTCTTCATCTTCTTTCTCTATATTATTTATTCTATTACATTTGTCAATTGGTTTCAACTTCGGATCTATATAATCATCAGTGACATTATGCTTTGTTTTTCATTAATGTTTGGGTTTTCATGTAACCTTAACCATTTTAATTATCTAATCACATATACATGCAAGTTTAGCTATGTGTGTGACAACTATACTTCTAAATTGAACAATTAATTATTATAGTTAGTATTACAAGAAGTAATAACTTTAATTATATATATCCACTACAAAAAAATCAGTTTTTGCGAAGGAAAAAATCCGTCGCAAAAAAGGGTATTTCCGTCGCAAAAACGTATTTGCGACGGAATTAGCTTACTTAATCAGTCCGTAAAAAAAAATGTCGTCACAATTGCGACGGAAAACAAAATTCCGTCGCAACTTGCGACGGATACAACATTCCGTCGCAAATTTGCGACGGATTTTTTTCCGTCGCAAATTTTAAATTTGCGACGGAATAGTATTCCGTCGCAAATGTCGATTTGCGATGGATAATTTTCCGTCGCAAATCACTTTTTTTATATTTTCGATTTTTTTTTTTATATTAGCGACGGATGTTTAATTCCGTCACTAATTTTTTTTTATAAAATAATTATTTTTATTTTTTTTAAATGTTTATTCCCATTGCAAATTTTGTTTTTAATAAATTTTTTGAAAAAATAATTAAAAACATTTAAAATTTAAAAATATAATAGTAAAACTGTATATAATTAAAATAACAATCGAAATAGTTTACATAGATAAAATAAAATATAAATAATATTGTTTAAAACAAAAATCTACTAAAGTATAGTCTAAACAAAAAGATCATCATCATCATTGTCGTCACCACCATCACCACAATCGAGCCGGCTCGCACCCTTGTCTTTCATTAGGGACTTAAGTTGAAGCCGCATATGGTTCATCATCTCCGTTTGTTGACTCATCCCATTTGCATCATCATCTCCCGTTCTCGAAATTTGCTACCTCATCATCTCCTGTTCCGGAGCATCCGCCGCTTGATCATCTCTTGTTCCGAGTCATCCGCCGCTTCATCATCTCCCGCTCTTGAGTCATGCCGCATCATCATCTCCTCGTTTCGAGTCATTTGTCGAAACCGGGTTAAGCTCCTCCACCAATGCCTTCATCTTCTTTATCTCATCTGCAAAAAATATTACGAAATACGTTTATTTTTTGAACATCATTTAAATGGACAAATGAATGAAAATGTAACAATTAGTAGCAAATGTTTACCTACGAAACACCTTTCATCGCCGAGATAAGGAGCGCTTCGTTTGCTTGATCGGCTAGCGAGGCACCTACCCCGAAGACTCTCTTTCTTGTCAAATCCTCCCGTAGCCCTTTGAAAGAAGAGATTCTCATTGTCGACCGAGACGATGCGGGGTCGGCCCCACTCTGCGAGTCTCTATCTGCGCGACGGCTTACGAAAGGTTTCCTACAAGCACAAAAATACGGGAGAAATAAGGCATGTGAAATGAAATAAATATTGCAAAGCATGAAACAAATAATATGCAATAAATGTCTCACCGCTACTTGCTTCGCCTTGTTGTTAATCCAGCGCCTCTCACTCCCTTCAGACGGCTGGGAATGGGTTCGCTCAAAGGTAGCCCAATCAAGTGATCGTACAGGGAACTTCCCAGACTCTTCTGCAAAATACAAATGATGACCTACAAAATATTGAATACTTAAATAGAAAATAATGTATACTCACAAGTTTGCGTCGATGCTCACTAAATGGAATGGATCCGCCAACATATGACGGTCCTTCCATTTTGGCCCTATTTTGCTTATTTTTCTCACTTTTGTTGAGAAACTTCGGATCGTTGGTCCATTGTTGAATTAATTCCTCTGCAGTGTCCGATTGAATCCAATTTTGCTTGCCTCTTTGCCTTCTCAACTTATAACACCTCTCGATCAACCACCGGCCTCCTTTGTAGTTATAAGCTTTTTCGGATCTTCACGATGTTTAGGCAACGTGCTATACCGATTCGCAAATCAATAATGAACAATTAGTGCTCTAAATTTTAAAAGCGCTTGATGATAAAACACACAACTTACCAAGAACTCTTCCAACCAACGATCACGATTCTCCTTAGGGATCTGTGTCCAACTGCCCCAAGGCTGATTGAAATTACGGAATATTTGACGCGAGATCCAATCCGCAACCTCATTATAAGGGTAAAATCTGAAGGCAGAGGACGAGATGCAAATATTAGCATAAAAACTGAAGGTAGAAAATCGTAACATAACCGGTAACTTTACATTACTTACTCGTGCTCGCCTCGGGACGGACCCAAAGCTTCCCTGTCGCGGGATCTATCGTTCCCCGAGATGGGTGTATCGGAGGAACTACCTTCTTCCCCAACGTGGCTCTGAGGCGACCCAGTGGGCTAAAGGAACGCATGTGAACTATTGAAGATATTTGTATATAGATGGTTCAAGAAAACTAAACATATGTAAATTAATCGAAATCGTAAAGTAAAACTGTTGTTGCCCTTCTTTGTGAATCGAGGCGGTAGACGGTGACGATGACATATGAACCGACGGTGAAGAAGACAAATAAACCGACGGTGAAGATGACAGATGATTAAGTGGCGGCAACTCGGGAACCCCGAGCCCCTCGCCTACGAAGGGCAGATGGCGTGGCCCTACCCCTCTAATAGGACGTGGTCGGGAGCGACCACCACTACGTCCACTACCCGAACGCCCTCTTGTATGCTCCATCTCGAACACTCTTAAACATTATATCAAAATGTTTATAAATTTAAGAAATTTAATTAATATCACATTGGCAAATTAGGATATATGTATTATAATATATCGTCATAAACAAAGAACTAACACAAATCAATCGGACGATTCCTCTTCTTCACCTCGGCCTCCGTGCCTTCCTCGAAGTCTCATAATCGTCGAACTCAGATTCACTATCGAATAAATCTCGTCGCCTCTTCGTCTAATTCCTCATCGTCAATTTGGATAGGAATCAACTCTAACTCCATGGTAGAATTGAACAGTTGCTTGGTACATCGTCGTCGACAATGTATATGGGCTGTAAATGTTCCGCATCAGCTTGGAATGGTTCCGTCATACCGTTATTTGTTTCCGACTCTTTGGACTTGGGTATAATATTTCGTGCTTTGATTTTGATAACTCCCCTCCACCCTTGACGTGATGTGGGGTATAATGTATAGTACACTTGTTCACTTTGTTGAGCAAGGATAAATGGGTCATAACCAACCGTATATCTCCTTGTCCAGTGGACCTCAACATTTCCATATATGTCCACTTTTGTCCCACGCGGACTGTTATCAAACCACTCACATTTAAAAAGGGTCACCACTTTGTCCCACGGGTAATTCAGCTGAATTATGTCAATTAACTTCCCGTAGTAGTCGGCCTCCACCCTGTCACCTTGGCCACCTCGACAACATACACCGTAATTGCAACATATTGTACTTGCGTTCGCTTCAACAGTATAAAACCGATACCCATTGATTAAATATTTTTTGCACTGGGTAACAACTATTGCAGCTCCATGAGATAAACTCCATGCAACTTCAGTTGGATCTTTTGGATTTTTCACGAAGTAGCGTTGAAACCATTTAGGAAACTCGGAGGTCGTGAATTGATCAATCGCGGAATCCGACATTAAAGGATTTTGATCGGACCCAATTAGAGAAGTAATGACGGGAAAAAAATGAAGTTAATATTTTAATACTTACCGTAACAGTAAAAAGCAAAAGAAAGCTTACTTTAAATACTGGGCGACCTCTTCACAGTTGTTTAGAATGTACCACTCCGCTACTATCTTATCGTTCCCTTCCAGAGTTGACCTCCAACGTTTTCCCAAGACTCGGCTACTGGAAAATTAAATATTGAATTTTGTTTGCTCGTGTCACCGCCATCATCATTGCGAGGTACCCTTCTCCATCTTGATATCATTTCAGGGGGATAGTAGTATGACGCAAATTTTGTCGCCTCTTCGACTAGGTACGCCTCTGTGATAGATCCTTCAACATACCTTGAATTTTTTATCTTCTTCTTAAGTGTGCGTAAAAACCTACAGTGGACAATGAGAGAGTATTAATAAACTAAAGTACCATGTCCGTCAATTAATAAAAGTGTGAACTAAATATATATTACCTCTCAAACGGATACATCCACCTATATTGTTGTGGCCCTCCTACCTTTGCTTCGTATGCCAAGTGAACAGGCAAATGTTCCATTGAGTCAAACATCTTTGGGAGGAAACACCATCTCTAATTTGCATAGCATTATTGGCATGCTTGTCTCAAGGTGCCGTAACTTTTCAACATTAAGCTCGAAGCTACGATTTCTCTAAAGAACATTGAAAATTCCGTCGAATAGACCATATATGCTTCGGAAGTGCTTTGAAGGCCCACGGCAACAATCTCTCGGAAAAAAACATGACAATCATGACTTTTCATCCCGAATAACTTCGCCTCGTGCATGTTGACACATCTTTTCAAGTTTGACGCATAACCGTCCAGGGAGTTTCAAGTCTTTAACCCATTGTAACAACTCTAGATTCTGTTGTTTGTTGAATGTGTACGGCGCTCTAGGTTTGGAAGTCCGTCCGTGCCATTCGCACCAAATGCAAATCAGGCCTTCTGCAAATCGCTTCTATGTCCAGTCTTGCGTTGACTGTGTCCTTCGTCTTGCCCTTGGTGTCCATGACGGTGTACAGAATATTGCAAAACACATTCCTCTCAATATGCATGACATCGAGATTGTGTCTTAACAATTGATCTTTCCAATATGGTAGCTCCCGAATATCTGCGTTTGTTCCAATGATGATGAACGCCGTATCCCTCAGGTTGGCTAGACGCAGCCCCCTCTTCAACACTTTGAATGTACTTGACCCTGTCCCATACTTCTTGGCCACTTAAACGACGAGGTTGATCTGCGTGTTCGACCACACTCCGCATGAAGTCTTTTTTATTCCTCCTATACGGATGCTCGGGGGCAGGAACCGCCGGTGCCTGTCAAACCAACAGACCTTGTGATTGTAATCCAAGGTAAAACCCATGTTTTGTTCAAGACATATCGGGCATGCAAGCTTCCCAGACGTTTGCCAGCCACTCAACATACCATATGCAGGGAAGTCATTTATCGTCCACATTAAGGCAGCCCGCATGGTGAAATTTTGGCTCAACGATATATCATACGTAATAACCCCTTCACTCCACATCTTAAGTTCGTCTATCAAAGGCCGAGGTACACATCTATCTTCTTTTTGGGGTTGGATGGCCCGGGGATTAACGCGTTAAGAAACAAAACTCTCTTCTCATGCACATAGAAGGTGGGAGGTTGTACGGTGTCACAATGACAGGCCAACATGAATAAATCCGCCCGTCTTGTCGAAAGGAGCGAACCCGTCCGAACATAGACCAAGACGGACATTACGGGGATCCCTAGCAAAGGAAGGATTCGCCTCGTCAAATTTTTGCCAAGCTTCGGCATCGGATGGATGCGTCACAAAGCTTTCATCCCTGTGATGCTCCCAGTGCCATCTCATGTGAGTAGCTGTTTGTTCTGATGCATACAATCTCTGAAGTCTGGGCATGAGAGGAAAGTATGTCATCTTGCTTAATGCCTCGACGGGTCGTTTTTTCCTTCCAATCCTCACAACTTTATATCTGTCATGTCCGCAAAATTTACGGTTGGTCACTCAAGATCATCCTTGTAATACAACATACATCCTATGGGCGGCGGTGGATTTTTTGACATCCAAGGCCCAACTCTTTCACCTTTTTTTTTGCTTGATAAAAATCCTTCGGCAAATTATTGTCGTTCGGAACAACCTTACTCATGATCTGCATCATTTCATTATAATTCCTCTCACTCATATGGTGATCAGTCTTCAAGCTTAGTGTTGCTAGGGTAGCCGATAGCGATGAATATTCACTATTTTCAAAGTGTTCGCAACCTTCCCATAACGGATGTTGCGCTTCTTGAAGCATTTTATAGAACCTATCGGCTTCCGGATGAGGATCCTCTCCCATGTATGATGGTTGAGTATGTGTATCGGTCTCTTCTCCCATGTATGACGGTTCAGCATGAGTAATGGGATCAAAATATTGGCCGATCGACGGTCCCGCAGCGTCCATAACCATTTGCTTGCTCATATTGATTAAGGTTGTCTCGATGACTACGTCCCCGAAATAACCTCTCGGTGTACGTCGGACTTCGCCATGACATTCCCAACACTCATAATCCTTCATGAATCCCTTTTTACACAAATGGATTTTGACCGTCTCCGAATCTTCAAATCTTAAACACCTACATTTGGCACACGGACAACTGATCGCCCCTACTTGAATGAGGTGAATGTGCCAAAGCAAAATTGATGAACTCTTTCAAACCCGCCAAGAATACTTGAGTTAGTTGTCTTCTCTCGTTAAACGATTGTACATCCAACTCCTATCATGATTGTCTTCCATACTTCCTAGCTAGTTGAGTTACTAACCTAATTAACATCTCAATATGCCACAAATATATATAAGTAACCAATACAATTAGCCACTTGTATCAACCAATTGCCATTTAGTCAAGA
Organism: Acacia acuminata; assembly: GCA_019022655.1. NCBI lineage: Eukaryota > Viridiplantae > Streptophyta > Magnoliopsida > Fabales > Fabaceae > Acacia > Acacia acuminata. The sequence continues at coordinate 1,893,490 of JAFJYI010000126.1, forward strand.
AAGTGAAAAACAAACACATGCATTGAACAAAGAACATATCCCAGCAAGCAACCAGAGAATGAGGATAGCACACCAGAATATGGGGACATGCTTGTGGAGGGGGCAAACAAATTATAGAACACTATAAGTATTTTGGAGTTTCTAACATATAAAGATTATTTAAGACTTAATCAAATTTATATAATGTGCAAAATCAACTTTATCTTTTATATTTATAATTACCTATATATCTAAATAGTATTTTGTAATTTTGTTTTATACATTATCAATTTTATTGTATAACTTGTTAAAGATAGATTCAAATAAAAAATTGAAACGGAATATTTTAAAAAAAAAATTTATTGCCCTATCCCTAGATATCATTTCTAAACACTTCACTTTTCTAATTTCAACACCATCCTATTATAGATTTATGTATCATTACCAAATAATAAATAATCTTAATTTTATCACACCAAAATACATTGCATTAATATTGATATTGCCCCTCTAAATACTTAATAGACTTTAATTATTAACAAAATTATAACCTAAATAAATAATAATGTTAAATTATTACCTATTTATTTAGGAGAAATAAATATGACTAATTTTTTCAATTTTTATCTATACTAATTTCACATACTAAATAATGTGGTGAAAAAAAGGGAGCTTACCGGAAGGAGGGTGGCGGAGGCGGAGAAGAGCACCGGCGACAAGAGAACGGCGACTGTGGAGACCTATTTATTCAAGAGTAATAAATATGACTAATTTTTTCAATTTTTATCTATATTAAATTTATCATAATAAATAATCTGGTGAAAAAAAAGGGAGCTTACCGGAAGGGGAGGGTAGCCGGACGATGGAGAAGAGCACGGTGGATCGAAGAATGGCGACTATGGAGACGAGGGAGAGGCTGTGGGGAAGGGGAGGGCGTTGAAGGGGGGGAGGGAGCGAGGGGAAGGGGACGGCGTTGAAGGGGAGGGAGCGGGGAAGGGGGCGGCCGAGCGGGGGGAGAGGGTGGGGGCGGCGGCCCGGTGGGGGCGGGGAGAGCCGTGTGGGAAGGGGGGGGGCGTTGAAGGGGGAGGGAGCGAGGGGAAGGGGAGGCCGTTGAAGGGGGAGGAGCGAGGGGAAGGGGCGGCCGAGCCGGGGGAGAGGGGGGGGCGGCGGCCAAGGCGGGGGGGGGAGAGCGTGGGTTTTGTGGGTGGGGGGCTGTCGGGCGCGGCGCCGAGGGAGAAGGGGACTAAATTTTACAGATTTTGCGACGGAAACGGTTTCCGTCGCAAAATCACTTTTTGCGACGGAAAACTATTTCCGTCGCAAAAAGCCACCGACACTGCGACGGATTCCAAATCCGTCGCAAGATGTCACAAAAATGGTGGCTTTTTGGCCGCCATTTAGCGGCAGTTTCAAATCCGTCGCTAAGTTTTTGCGACGGATTTGAAATCCGTCGCAAAAGCAGGAAATTGGCGGCCTTTTGGCCGCCATTTAGCGACGGTTTCAAATCCGTCGCTAAGTTTGCGACAGATTTGAAATCCGTCGCTAAATGGCTTGGCAAAAGGCCGCCAATTTCCAGCTTTTTGCGACGGAATCCGTCGCAAGGCCGGGAAATTGGCGGCCTTTTGGCCGCCATTTAGCGACGGATTTCAAATCCGTCGCTAAGTTTTGCGGCCGGATTTGAAATCCGTCGCAAAATCTGGGAAATTGGCGGCCTCTTGGCCGCCTCCGTCGCTAAATGTTGCGACGGAATATTTTTCGTCGCAAAATAGCGACGAGTGTAATATCCATCGCAAATTTCTTAGTTTTGCGACGGAATTTTTTTTTCCGTTGCAAATTTCCATGAATTTGCGACGGAAAAATTTCCGTCGCAAATTCCGTCGCTGTTTTGTTTTTTTCTAGTAGTGATCTATGGAACATTATAAGTAGCAAGAACCACTTTGTGGGCAATGTGACAAACTTTTTTATGAAGAATACAATATTATGATAATTTGAAAAAAAAAAAAAAAAAAACATATTAATCTCAAACAAGGACCCATGAACTCCAGTTGTCCTCATATGCAGTTCTCCCTCCATATTATTAGAATATTTGGAAAAAAAAAACATATTAATCTCAAACTTTTTTATAAATATTTTATACATATTTTATTTATTTTATATATTTTCTTTCTAAATTTAATGATCAAAATAAAAAGTAAAACTGATACAACATCTCAACCCATATCATCTTCCAATTTTGGAGATAAATAATAGGGGAAAAAGAGGAATGGAGAAAATCCATTTACATACAAGCGGAATACACATAATAGTCCCTCATCGATGAGAGGAGCTTCTTCTTTATATCATAAATAGATACTTTGGGCATTACTATAGAATGATATTTCGAATTATGATTGAGAATTTAAGAACGACAGTATTATTGTTCTCTCTTTGAGCCTTACTCTGGATGACTGCATTTAAAATTGATCAAAATCGACAGATATTATTTACTATATCATATATAAGCGCAATATAGATTTTGCAGAAACCAAATTGCATTTTTGCTCTTGAAAGTAAAATCAATGATAGCAGACCTGCTTAGTAGCTGATTCTCTCGGCGTGAGAGCGTGTTTTTTCTCTCCTCTATGAGAGGGCTATTTTCTCCTCAAGTGAGGGCCGTGTTACTTCATCGGAGTCTTTTCTCCTTCCAATCGATTGTGTGTGAGGGTTTTTGTGAGATTTGGGGAACGATGGAAGTGGAAATGAACGAGACAAAAGACCTAGAGCTGGATTGGGAAGATGAAGAATCGAAGAACGTGGGTTTGGCGCTCGTCGAATGACTGGTAGAATCTTGTTCGGTCAACAAAACTACTGTCAGAAAGGCGATTGAACAAAGCTGGAACGTTCGGGGAAATTTTGAGATTGGATTTATAGATGATTTCGTTTTCATTTTCCACTTAGAAGAACAATTTGGATCCTAGTACATTCAGATTCAGAGGGATAGCCCGTGGGCGGTGGATGTTTTCCAGCTGAATCTACGTTCATGTTCTCCATTGCTAACAGTGAAGGAGGTGATTACTACGAAACGCATTTACTGGATCCAGGTACATGATCTTCCCCCCAAAGCTATGACGAGGAAGAATATTGTTAAAGTTGGAAATGCGGTGGGTGAAGTGATTTGTTTTTGAAGATCCGAAGCTTAATGATCTGGCTAAACCTCTAGTTGCTGGTTTATGGGTACCGAGACCTGATTTAGACAAAGTTTGGGTTTCTATTCGTTATGAAAAACTCCAGAACTTCAGCTATAATTGTGAAATTATAGGCCATGAGGGTAATGTCGGAGAAAGGCCCTTCTCAACCTCTGTTCTCGGCGGCGTTAAGGGCTAATCCAGTCAAGACGATTGCTGCGATAGTGATGATTCGGGAGGGCGAGTATGCGTTTGTCCAGGCGCGTGATACTTCGTCAGCGTGGAAGGAAATCTGTCACGTGTGGGGCCTGAAGATTGTTTGGCAGTTGGAACAAGTGTGGGAAGGAAGGAGGATCGTCAGGATGGACGGCGTGAAGGTAAGGGTAGTGTGAACACTTCTGATGGATTATCCCGGTAATGATGTAAACAAACAAAAAGTTTATTTGGGCTTTTTTATAAAGACTTGTTTGTTTAATGAAAAGCATTAATTATTTTTTTTAGTATACTGCGTAATTAATAAAGGTAGTGGATAAGAGTAATAATGAATATAATATTAGAGTTTAGTGTAATTGGTAGGGATAATATTGAAAATTACTTAAATTCTAGGCTAACACTTTAACTGCTTTTATTAGTTTGTAAAAAAAGTTAGTTGGTTCCTTATAATAAGAAGGAGAGAGTATTAAATATGCCGGATGGGTTGGAATGTGGCATGGACTGGGAGGAAGTTACAAACCCGGTGAAAGAGGTAAAAGAGAAGGTTATTAAGAAAGTCAGCCGAGATACAACAATTCAAGACAAGGAAGCAGGTCCAAGTCGAAATATCTGCAAAAGGGCTTTGTTTAAGGAGCCTATCAAGGTACTTGAGACCCACAATAAAGAACCATACATTGTGGAGCTAGCAGAGGAAAAAGATATTCGTGGGTGGTGTAGAGTGCTAATGATTCATCGTCCTGTTCCGAAATTAACATATGAAGTAACTTTAATTAAAAATCTTGAAAGGGTTCACTTAAAAGAGAGGGTTGGAGGAGCCAGAGGAGCTTCCGCGTCCGAAGAGGATAAAAAAGTTGGAAATGAAAGGAAGTTCTTTACAACTGAAAACAGACACACAGTTACGTTATCATTCTCTGAAGGATCAGGATACCTTCCTGAGGAGAAAAAGAAGATGTATAAAGCTAAGGGTACAGGTTCGTGTTCATGTTTAGTGGAGGTGCCAATAGATGAGGTGACATCCATGACTTGGAAGGAGGAGGTTTTTGATGGTGAGTTTGTTTTCGCTGCTGGAAGGCTTGGTGGTCAGCCACGATTGACCACCAGGTCATTATGAGTCTACTTACTTCACTACCAAAAAAAAAAAAGACAGATTATTATGGCGCTATAAGATTGTTTATCCATACAGGCAGGGAATGTACCAAGTTAGCATACCCAATGAATTGTCACACTTATTCTGATACGTGTATGTGTAAGGGAAGATGGAGGTGTGTGGCTGAAATGATTGTACAGAACACCAATAAGTAAGTGAAATTGTATAGTTATCTAAACACAAATAGAAGATAGTTACTAGAAAAAAGTAAAGGCTTTTAATATAAGCAATGCAGAGGTTGCAAATTTACTTTGTTCCTTCAATACTGATATCTGTATTGGTTATAATTTGTAATTTCCTCCATCATTTTGACAGCATCCGATAGTTTCTTTTCAGAATGAAGAAGATGAAAAACTGTCTGATTTTTCAGAAGAAAAAATATATGGACAGTGCAGGCTAGACAATTTAATGAATCAACTATAGGGGATGATGCTTCAAAACAAAGCAGAAAAAATTTGCCTGACAGAAATTTGTACTCATCCACTCGCACAACAACATCATCAACTTCACGATCCTCTGCCAAAGTTGTAAACCTTGCAATTGTCTTGTCTAGTAAATGAACAAATTCTGCACCAAAAGACAAATGAGAAGTATTAGCCCCAAGCTGTCCTGAATAAAGGTAGAGAAATTCAAATACTAATTTAAATCATTTATCTTCATTGATGTAATATTCTCTTCCTAACATTTACCAGGAAAGAAATTGAAAATGAGAAGTGAAAGAAATAAAGGAGAAATAAGAATTATTACGAACTCCTGATGATATGATTTCCATGTTATGATCATCAACTCTACTTATGTGGCAACCGTATGTTCACTTAATTAACTGGAAACTTTTGATAAAAGAATCCTGAATTATTAATTCTCCCTGCAAATTTCATTAAATAAGTTTCCCAATAATATAATGATTACAATCTAGTGGATTGAGAAAAATTGAATCAAATAACAATATAGAAGAGAATTTAAAATGAAGTGAAAGAAAGCTTCTAATTTTTTCATCTTGATAACCGTTCATGCTATAACATTCAAAACCGAACCTGCTTTCTCAACATGTGCTTGGGTTGAAACTGCAAGAAACAACACAAGAAGAAGATGAAATTACAATAATCAACCCATTGCAAGTTGCAACCTAAACATAAAAAGAATGATACATAACATGACAAATGCAGCAAGAGATAAATATCTATGGTAAGAAATCTCAGTTGAACACACAACTCACACTGTAACACAAATGAAATGTCAAATGAATAGCTGTATTTTTCCCCAAAGCAAAACACGTTCTCACACCTTTGAAAGAATTTGCCTCCCAAATCTGGCTCTGAAATTATGCATCAGCAAACAAGCTTGCCTCTGAACCAGTTTTTTATCACGCCCAATGGATAATCCTCTGTGTCTTGTTTTGAATATGATCTTCTCACCGCTCTATCACCATGAAAAATGAAGTGAACAAAATATTTTCTTTCTTGGATGAATCTGGATTCTCTCAAGTACTTCATAACCCATACAAGTAGAAACTGCTATGATGTTCCTATTTCTCACTATCTCACCATATGAAATACTTCAGGGGATCCAAATTCAGGCAACAAAAAAGTAAATGTAACATAAACTCAAGGCCTTATAACAATTTGTGTTGACACATTTCAACAAATCTTTAACTCTCCAATTTGTCTTTTTTTTTTACTGACCAAATGATGTCCAATGTTTATGAAAAGTTGCAGGATTGTAGTAGAAATCCTAAGCTTCAATTGAATATGCAAAACATGCCTTTTGGGTTAGTATATTGCAAGATATGAATTGTTAAAGTTGTGGCACTGAAACTAGCACACAATCTAGTTTGGTTGTTGAGGATTTCTGGAATTTTGGGCTTCTAATTGCCTAGGAACCATATTTTTCCTTGAAACTAGACTTAATATCGTCGCTCAGCCTTTGTAACTACCTCAATTGGATTTTTGTAGATTAAGTTATGATTTTTCAAAGAAGAGTGAAAAATTTGGCAGCATAGGCTCTTGTGCGAAAATGAGAAATGTAAGGGTGATGAGCACTAATTATGCCATTTTTTTCCCTGTATTTTATGACTAAATTGAATGGTAAATACGAGCTTAACTGCAATCAATCTAAGTAAAAAGGCATTAATTCATGATATAGGGAACTGAAGGATAAAAACCATTTACATATCAAACATGTGCTAAGAAAAGAATAAGTTACAAGGTTTTATGAGAGGAACATCTAGCAAAGCTAATACTATGTTATAGCATCAGGACAACTTATTGAAGTGCAATACAAGGCATCTCGAAGCTATAGCAAAGTAAAAGACGCAATTCTATGCGGCATATGTTCTGATCTTTTGTCAAGGTTATTTCAGGAAATATAGTGAAGGTCGAGAATGACGGGTAGATTCTTTGACGTAACGGAATAGAAGATGCGGAGGATTGAAACGAAAGATTTGAAGAATCTGCGGGATCAACGAGAATCAATCTACTAAGATTGGAAAGAGGCGATAAGCAAACTGAATTTATTGAATTAAGAACTAGCAAATGGGTTCATTCCAAACTTAAGAAATCATCATCGCTCAGCCATAGGAAATTTAGTTCATGACTGACGAGGGAAACACAAAACAAATAACAACAAAATAACCCATGATCAAAAGATTAAAACGAAGAAAACAGAAAGCTTGACGAAGTTCTGATGGCGTGGAAGAAGCCTTATCACATCACCACTCCATGTCTTCTTCTCTCCGTCTTACTGCAAGGAAGGATGCTGGGTTCTCCTAGAGTTTCTCATGCCTTGTGAATTCTCTCTCTTCTTTTGAGTCTGGCCATATGAATAGGATTAGACTCTCAGCGACTCGACCTCTTTAGGGTTGGCTGCTATCTCTTTATATAACCAGGCTTTCTTGCGGCGTAAGTTCCTGCGAGCTGGACCTTTCCTAATCTGTCGAGATCCAGTCATATAAATTAAATTCTTGTCGATTAGCGGAAGCTAAGGGCTAGATTAGTGGCCTCGCTTCTTTGGAAAGGAGTCGGGGTTAAACCTCGAGAAGCTTGATGATTGCTAGGCAGGCTGGTGCAAAGCTTGACCTATTATTGTAGGCTTGAGGAATAGGTCTACCGCTCATAACCATAACACATTGCTTTGTAATGTTGATCTAACTAGAAAATTGCCATAGGCATATGGGAGAAGTAAAGTTAGTATTACATGTATCGGACGCAGAAGCTTCGATAAACTCTAGTGGTGGGTTAGCTAAATAGCATTGTAATTAGTGTCTATGTTGTAGTATTGCGGAAGCTATGCAGTATAAATGCTATAGCAATGTAGGAACCAACTGGGGTATTGATATGCTTAAGAACGACTCCGAGCTCAATCTATTTTCCTACTGATATCTTCTTACGACTCCGACACTCTGTTTGCTTTCTTGTTTATTAGTATAGTCATAAAAACTCTCAACCAAATTAAATTTATTCTCTTTTCAAACACAACTATCCTGCAATTCGGTATCCTCATTTGGTATCCAGTCTCTGTGGGACGATACTCTACTTGCTCTTTATTACTTGTTCGACTGGTTCACTTGCCATCAAGGAAATCGACCAACAAAGGGCAAAATGGTATTTAAGTTAACTTTTAAGGGTTCAGCTAAACCCTTGGAGTTAATATTGCCCTTTAGTTTTATGAAGACGTTGGATAAATAATAACCTATCATCCATGAATGTATGTTTATAGGAGCCGACATTTGCCTGGGATGATCAAAGGATTAGGGAGCCAATGCAAGAAGTGCTAAAGCATCCAAGTAGTAACTCTAATCTCACAAGTTTTGTATGATCTCTTATGCATGTTTGTCCCATGATTGTGATCCATGTTTTAAATATGCATTAAGTTGTTGGGCTTAATGGACCAAGGGTCCTTGGATCCCTAAGCTGGGTATGCATTTAGTTGTTATGGGTTGTTACCCAGTTGTTTTCCCAATGCTGTAGATCTAGGACTTGTCTTACATTCTAAGTCAACAATGCATGTAACTTTGTAGTTGCATTATGTTGCTACGGATGATTTATGTTGGTTGATCTCTGAATGCTGAATATTTACTTTTGCAGTTGTGGTTGACTATCATATGTTGTCTATACATTGTATATGAGATTAACTGTTACACTAGGATTCTTTGGGACCCCAGTTCTTGTTAATACTTGTGAAATGAGCAATGTATTGGACAAGGCTCCTAGGGGAAGATGGATGATACCGACATAGGAAGTTTTCAGATTCAGCCAAGAGCCTTGTCGGCTTCTGATATTTTGTAGTTGTATAATTTTGTTTTGTAAAATGTAGGAACCCTATGGGTATTCTATAATGTAATCAAGAGTTTTATATCAGTATATTGTGCTATTTCTCTTTTGCCTATTGAACTACGTATAAATACTTTAATGAATGCCGATATACGAAGGGTATGACATCTCACCACTATTGCCTTCTTTTTGTTTTATCATTTTTTTTTTTCTTCTTAAATATTTTGTAAAAAAAATAAAACATATCCAACAATTTTTATAGAAAAAGTTTGATGAAATAAAATAAATAATGGTTCAATTAAAACAATTGTCATTATTTTTGAAATATAACCATATGTAAATCTAAAGGACGTGGCATGACTAAATAATTCATGAAACCATCTCTATATAAACATCCGAAAACTGAACTCTACTTCCCACTTCAATTTCAACTTCTCATAGTCAATGCAAACTTTTGTTTGTCACCAAAATTATGGACAAACGCAAGTGAACTTTTGCTTTATCATTTGGGGAAAAACTAAATGACGAATTCCCTCAACCAACAAGCATTTAAGGGATTATCTATACAACCTACGAGCTTCATCATATGGACCAGGCTTACCTACAAGAGCAAAAACATATGGACCAAAGTGCTTGAAGGAACTTACCACTCTTGTTCGCTCTTTCAAAGAGAAGGTAGACAAGTTATTGGAGAAGGAAGAATCGATGATGCATCATATTCTTAAAACATCTTCATAACTTGTTACTTTTAGTTTTTTTTTTTAATACTTTGCCTTTTTTTTTGTAAAATTGTGGTTGCATAATGAACCAGCAAATTTTTTTCAAAAAAGTCAAATATATAACGGTTATTAAGTAGAACCCGTTACTTATTTAAAAAGGTAAAATACTTAATGGTTATTAACAAATAACCATGATAAATGTAAACAAATAACTAAAAATTCTTATTGATGAACCATGATATAAAGTATTAGGAACGATAACCCAAAAAATCATGCCATTCATCTTCTGTTTAAACGTCTTGAAACATTATACACTTGACACTTGGTCTATTCGAACGAAACACACCAACATCCCTATGACTCATGTTTTCTTTTCGGCCATCAAGAGTCTTTTTTAGTCAAATTCCACCATAAAAAAACCTTGGTCCTACTTCTCGGCAACTACCGCGCTAGTAAATACTTGACCCTTGTCTTAGCGACTACGCACGAGTTGTTTTGTTCATGAGCCCTAGCTAGGTATAGTTATGATTTCCCTCTTTTATTTCGCATTATCCTTTCTGTATTCACTTCTAATAGTTACTCTCCTATTTCTTACAGTGTTGAACCCGGCTGATTAGGCTGCCTTTGTGGAGTCACGACGTGATAAAACTTCTAATGTGACATTAAATTGCTTTTACGAAGCTATATTGTTTGGAAAACCTTGTATTGTTCGTATCAAAGGTTCCTTAAATTGCTTTTGTGAAGTTATGTTGCTTTGAGAAAACCTAGTATTGCTTTGATTGAATGTTCCTTTCCTGTTGCAGGAAGTTGTCAACCCATTGCTTTGATTACCTTATTGATCTTTTTAAAGTGATTTCAGGAGATATGCATCCCTAAGAAAATACCTTTCCTTTTTCTAAAGTATCCATATCTCTGAAAGTTACTTCGAAAAGATCAATAAGGATGTGATAAGTAAACTATTCAGTTGTACCAAGAGTCATATATGAACAAGTGAGTACTTGTGGCATTTATGAAATCACAACACGATAAAACATTCAATGTGACATATTAAATTTCTTTTGTGAAGTTATGCATTTTTGAAAAACTTAGTCTTGCTCTGATCGAAGGTTCATCTCTTGTTTTTTTTATTGAGCAGGTGGTACCAAGTTAAAAGCTCTGAAATTCAACATTGTGATTAGTCCTAAACTCTTCAATATTAAAGTTTATGAGCTACTTCTTAGTCTCGACTCTTGCTAATAGAGTAGTGCCTCCCACATCAAGTAAAGATTAATATGGGACAGATCAAGATTTTCTAGGTTTTGTGGCTTGAATCACACTCCTGACCTATATATCCCATAATGCAAGTGTTCATCACCTATACCTTTTGTTTCTTTAGCAGTTAAGCCAGCAAAGGAATGGCTAGGTGACCAAAAAACACAAATATGCGCGTAGGAAAGGCTGCAAGGGGCAATCAAACCCTTGAGTAGCTAAAGGATTTGCATACCCCTTGCTTGACTAAAAGCTTTGAATACCCTAAGCATACTTTCCTGTACGCATATTTGTTCCTATTTTTTTCCACCTTAGCCTTAGCTTTCCAGGGTTAATGCTTTGTAGAGACACAATATATAGGTCAATAGTTATATTATCATAGATACAAAGTCAAAGTTGCTATTAATTCTCCTCACAAAGCCTAGAATATCTTGATCTATTCCATATTGCATAGCAACTCAGTGTGAGGGGTGCTGTTCTATTATATAAAGTCTAGTCCCACTAGGTCATAAACTCTCACTTGAAGTCAAAGTTGCCATTAATTCTCCTCACAACCATCATTTATTATAGGGTTAAGGTGCAGATTAGCCAACCAAGCATTACGCTAGGAGCACTCGGTACAAAAATATTTTGAAGGGAGCAAAAATACTAATGACCAATTAAAAATGGGCAAAAATACTAATGAAGAATTTTAAAATGATGTACATAACACAATTCTGTTAAGTTCAACTTTTGGCTTGTTTGCCCCTTTTTAAATTCTTCATTGGTATTTTTGCCTATTTTCAATTGTTCATTGGTATTTTTGCTCCCTTCAAAGCATTTTTGTGCTGGATGCTCTTAACGTAATACTTGGTTGGCCAATCTGCACCTTAACCCTTTATTATAAGAGTATACAGTTCTTAATTGGGAATGATTATTTATCTACTAAATACATAATGGTTGCCTACATGAGACCATTATTTATTTTTATTAAATGTCACAATTCTTACATAAGAACTGTTATGTATGTCGAATAAATTACAATTGTCAAAATGAGATCGTCATGTATCATATAAGCGTTAACATATAAAATAACTGTTACTCACATGTGCCTGTTAATTATTATCATAGCAATGTGCATATCATGGCCTAACCAAGCCTCAATACATAACAGGTGTTATATCTGAACCGTTATAATAGGTCTAGAACAAATAACAGTTCAGAACCGTAATTTATCTGCACGGAGCATATATATATATATATATATATATATATATATATAGCACCTACATATATGCTGATTTGGATCTGTGAAGAATGACCGATAATAACAGTCATATACGGTGATTTATGTATTAGTGATTAAAGGCCTATCAAAGCATACCTGTATTAGAGTAACTAGCTTGTGCTAGCTGTACGCTCTATTGATAGTCTAGTTCATGACAGCTGTACAACTAATAGTCAGTTTACTAGTTTCATTCTGTTGTAACTAATACTAGTTAATACAATACAAAGCACTACTCAGTTTGTTGTTATCTTCTCTTCTTTCCTCTGAGCTCTGAACCGTTAATAACATATTCCTTTCCATGACGTTAGTCTCACCTATCAAGTGTATAATACAAATGATTGAATTACGTAGATTAAAAGTTTATTGAAATTGGTTAAAGATAATAAATATGTGTAAACTACCCTATTGGGTGGGGACCCCGAACTTATAAATATGACTTATCTTGTAAGCCTTCTCAAGGTGGGACTCATAACTATGTCAAACTAAATTATCTAGGTTATTGATCAATATACTATAAACATTCATGAAGCTAGCAGTATTCTATTGAAATCGGACATGCTCTAGCTACGTCAGGTGGGTATGTTCGACCCGATCAAAAACAATTTTCCCTTCAACAATTCAAATGTGTTACCAAAAACAAAAGATACCATAGATACGAGTGATGATTAGAGTGAGCAACCACTTCTTCCAATCCTCTTCTTGAAATATATGTGTAGTCGTATCATATTAATACCATGTCATCTCATTGCTTTGCTATGGCAGCAGTCAAAAGCATCCCATTGTGACTTAGTAAATGTCGGCTCAGCTGCTACCCAATTGCCTGCATTTTTTTGGAACGACTCTCGTTGAAGATTTTAAGTTAGTTTTTATTTTATTTTTTAAGTTATTTTTTAAAATTTTGTCTATATTATAATTATGAATTGTGTATATAGGTTTTAAAAATTTAAATTTATTTATTTATCTATCTTTTAAATAATAATTTTATAAAATATTGAACAAAATCCATCACTCAACAATAATCAAGTAAGAAAAAGATAGAGGGAATTAAGGAATATGATTAGCAATTTTTTGAAGAAAAGATATATATCATATTAGCTTACTTAACTAACATACTAATCTACACAAGTTAGTTAATTAGATCTTAGATTAAGGACGAGATGAGTATATCATAAAAGTTATATATGAACTATTGTTTATTCTATTTTTAAAAAAATTTATTTTAGCCACATAATTAAAAACTTGACCTGAACTTGAAAGCTTGGGACGCCTTTTTATCAAGTTTTGAAGATTAAGGGATTAATTACATAAACATTAATGTTTATAGAGATTATATATAATTAAACAATATTATTAATTCGTACAGAGAATTAAAGTTAAAAGACCAACATGCATGACACCCTCAACTTTAACTCAATGACATATAAAAGTGCAATTTCTAAATATAAATTTATTCTGTATGAGAACAACGGATGTCTAGCTATTGGGGTTGTGCGTTGATATTGGATCAAATGGTTCAGTCTAGATGTTTGTGAGGCGGTACCTAGAAGAACGTAGGATCATTGTGCACGATAAAGGCTTACGCCAAAGGGGTTGTGTATGTGCATAGTGATGAAGTATCATGAATAGTCAAGAGTAAGTGTGTGTATCTTAAGGTTTACCTCTTATTTATAGAGTGTACCTTAGGTTAGGATTTATGGGCCCTATGCGCCTTGTAGCCCAACTATCTTGGCTATCAAATCTAGATCGAATCTCGTGGTTGAGATCTTCTCTGATTATAGCCTTGATTATAGGTTGGTTAGAATCTTCTTTCATTATAGGTAGATCCTAATGTGAGAGATATTTAAATTGAGACTTCACATAAATATAAAGAACTATACCTATATTTTAACCTAATTATATAAAACTTAAAAAACATTATTATGCAATTCTTTAAATATCTCTTCAAGAAAGTTTTTATTACACGGTTTACCATTATGTCACTAGCAGAGCCACACTATCGCCAATGACCGCAAGTGTAGACACAAAAGATAGTGTTCTGGTGTTAATGCAATGGTGAGATGGTGTTAATGGGTTTCTGCAACATGGTAGTGAGGGCAAGATCAAGAATGGAATTGGAATATGTTATGCCTTCTCTTGGCTCTGGAAAGCAGAAAATGAGAGAGAAATGACCACAAGATGCATGAGAACGAGTCCAAGTCGTGTCCAAAGACAACGTTCTTATCTACCTCTTTGTTGCTATTGCAGTAAGTTGGGGAAATAGTCTTTTCGCACAACAGGACAGAAAGACTGACACTGAAGATACCTATTCTTATGCTTGAGATTTTAATAGAGTCCCAAACAAATATATTTTTTTTAAATCAATCAATCAAATATATCCCTCTAAACCTTGTGTCTTAATATCTATTGGTCCAGAGTGTCAATCCATCTGGCTATTTCATCAACACGGTGTTTTATTCTTTTTTTTAATGCATTTAAAACTTTCTTTAAAAAAAAAAAAGGGGCAACCCGAATCCTCCCACTAATTGTACGGACACACACACACACACAAAAATTAAAGATTTTTCCTAAAATAATCACACCAATTTTTTTAAAATGAAAATGTAAACATTTAGATAAATAAAAATTAATGAGAATAAAATACAATAAACATAAAAAGAGAATACAAGACTAAGAAAAATTATTATATACATTTTACATTTTTTTTAAAAAAAAAGGTACTAAAATAGTTAACTTTTAGTGCCGGTTTGGTTCACAGAATTAGGGGTAGTGTAATGGAACGTAATGCAATATAGCGGAATGTAATTAATGATCATTGCATGAACTTGTTTGGTTCATCGTCATTAGGGGAAATATGATGCATATGCATAAAAATATTTAATTGAATTACATCAAACATGAGAATACATGAGAATAATAGCAAGAGACAAAATTACCCTTGTTTACACATATATGTATAATGTATACGTTGGGTTTATGATAATTTTTTTCATTTTGTGCAGCATAAACATTGGCTTCATAGTAATTTTTTAATATCTAATGGTGAAAATATTATAGAGTTGGGTTGGGTTTAATGGATATTTTAATATTTTTTAACGGTGCAATATAATTTTTTTAATGGAGGAATCTTCCTTCAATTTTTATATTATTAAATATTTTTTAATATTTAATGGTGGTAATTAAAATTATTAAATATTTAATATCATTTATGGGTGGGCAATTTGGGTAATTTAAAAAATTAAATGGCAATAGTGTCATTTTCACTTGATTACAGAATATTGAGATCCTATTCAATAGTCCTAGCAGTGTAATTTTTTTTACAGCAAATGATATAATCTAGGTTACAAAATGTAATTCTCTTTACATTAAATAAGCCCAACCAAATCCTGCAATTAGGGGTGGAAACAGGCTGGGTGGCCTGTCAGGGGCCGTGGCCTAGCCTATTAAGGGCACTGGTCGGACCTAAGCGGTTAGTAAAAGAAGGTCGGGCCAAGGCCTATTTTGGTTAACAAGCCGACATAGGCTTACTAGGCATGTCGGGTAGGCTTGAGCCTGTTAATTACTCTATGCTAACAAAAAAAAGTTAATTACTCAATCTGGAAAAAAAAAAGGTAATTATCCTATCTAAAAAAAGTAATTATTCTATCCGGAAATAAATGTAATTGTATTAATATATATATATATATATATATATATTTCTCTCTCTCTCTCTCCCCACACGCATGATCTTAATAGACCTCGTTAATAGGCTTGATCTTAATAGGCCTCCTAAACAGGCCTGATTTTCAGTCATATTCAGTGCTTGATCTTAACCGGCCTCAGGCCAGGCCTTTGTATAAACCAAGCTTAAGCCAAAAATAAGACATTTAACAAGCCACAATCCAAGCTTATGCCACCTTGTTGCAAACAAAGTCTGGCCATCAAAAGTGAAGAATAATCTGACTTGTTTCCACCCCTAACTGTAATCGGCATGTCACGTTAGGAGTAATTCTCACTCATAAACTTGAACCAAACAGGCTTTTATAAACAAAAGAAGTGTAATCGAAAAGGGGAAAACCATATTAATTAAGCGTGAAAATGTTATTGAAGGCTGCAAATTATTTATAAAGATATAAAACAAGTGGCCTGTTTGAGCCCAAGAAAAAAAATCAAGTGGCCTAGAGCCTCGAGAATTAAAGAAGCGATATTAATAATAAATTGAATATATTGCCCGTAATAACATAATTCCAAAAATGAGATTTTTGAATCGATTTGGAAAATCTCTAGTCTTCATGATGATTTGCAGATCATGCAATCTAAGGGCCATAACCGCTTACGAATTATAAAATCTCCGAAATATTGGGTCTTTTAGTTTAAATTTGGGCCTTCAAATATACGATATCTCTTAAAAAGAAGTAAATTTTAAAATAATTATTTGCAACTAATACTTTCCTCACTTTATAATTGGTAGAATATATAAATTATAATGGGAAAATTCTATATAAAACCACTTAAAAGAGAAAATTTCTAAATCAAGGTAGTAAATTCAACAAATTCTTCATTAAATCATTAACTCAATTTAAGATTTTAAAATATAGGTAAAATGACTTTAATGTCATCTCCTCCCTTCTCTCCCCCAGTAAAGACATTCATTCCCTTTATAACTTAAATATAATATAAAAGTGTATGTGAAATCCCATAGTATATTCATATTTATTAATTCGGTACTACTTATAGTATAAAAAAGATTGACTATGAGAAAAAAATCCACAATATACTAAGTTTAATAATAAGAGTCTTCGTAGATAAGAAGGATATGGGGATGGTGAAAATTTGAGCCTTGAAGCTAGGTAAACATTAATTTAAATATATCTCAAGGATTCTCAAGCAAAGTGATGATTGGGACAAATGGTCTCATATGATTGAGACATATTTTTTATTTTTGAATGAAGGTAATTGGAACATGTGTTTTAAATTTATATATATATATATATATATATATATATATATATATATATATTTGTAATTATACATCTATAGGTGCTTTTAATAAATAAGATCCAAATATAATAAAAATTCTCAAAATCACTTGTAAAAATAATATCCAAATAGAAACCATGATTAATCCACACTATTTTTAAAATGAATTC
This sequence comes from Acacia acuminata, assembly GCA_019022655.1. NCBI lineage: Eukaryota > Viridiplantae > Streptophyta > Magnoliopsida > Fabales > Fabaceae > Acacia > Acacia acuminata. The sequence continues at coordinate 1,910,621 of JAFJYI010000126.1, forward strand.
TTTGTTATAAGTTTTTCTCTTACTATTATAGTTAATATATTTAAACTATAGATGAATCGTATTTTATCTTATGAAATATTAATGTGTGTGTATATATATATATTGAAGAATATAAGTTACAAAGTGAATGAAACTCTTTCATGAGAGGAGAGAAAGCATTAAAGTCATTTTACTCCTATTTTGAAATCTTAAATTGGAGTAATGACTCAATTAATATTTTGTTAAATTTACCAACATGATTTAGAAATTTCCTATTTTGAGTGCCTTTATATGGGATTTCCCTAATTATAATTATATTTTTTTTAATGTCATTATCTTTCTAAAAAAAATTAAAAATTTAAATTTAAATAAGTTTTTCCAGTAACTTTAACTAATCTCGTTACTAGGCCTTATAGTTGTATTAAATATATTTTATTTTAAGGTAAATAATTCACTGAATGGCTGTCCGTAAATGAATTTGTCGCTCTATTTCATATACTCATAAAAAATATAACTAACTGTTCTTTTTTTCTTTTTTTTTTTTGCTTACGCAAGGTATCCCCACAGCCGGAAGCCATGAGACTAATCCTTCGCCCCGGGTCAGCGCACAAAGCGGTAAAGGGCTGGCCACGGGATGCTTTCCATTCACAAGAGTTGGGGATCGAACCCCCAACCACTTGCTTAAGGGACGAGATCCTGAACCATCACGCCCAACCAACGTGGTTTTCTTGTTCCTTGTTTTTAATTTGATCAAGATATCCCTTTTCAGGCTTAGAGGGAAAATGTTCTTGTGTTTTGACAACAATTACCTTTCTCAATATTCGAACTTGTATCACTCACACAAAAAACCTTATACCAGTGCAGTAGTGTTTTATTATTTTGGTACAAGTGTGGGATTTATAAGTTAACGAATTATTCCTTCTAATAGGTTAATCTTTTAGAATTAAGCTTCTCCTCACTATTTAAATATAGCATATGTATTTATATATCTTACCTATAAAATATATTTAGGCCAATCTATATATATTTTAATGATTTTTTTTGGCGTATATATTATGCATTACATAAAAAGGTAATTATAGGAATAAAATAAATATAAAAGCATTATAGAATATGATTAGAAAAAAGAAAACTATTTGTCCCATGCGCAATACTATTTTTTCAACTTCCAATATTTTAAAAAAAAATTATTTCCTCCTATTTTTACCATACCCACCTAATAACAATTTTACATAAAATAATCAAGTTATTTAAAAATATTTATTTATTGTAAAATGTTAAAATTCACCCTAAAAAATTATTAGTTGAAGGAGTTTGGTTAATTAATCAGAAAGTTTTATATTTAATTAGCTAGAAAAGTTAGATGAAAACATAATGATAATGCTTTAAAGAAAACATGATATTATGAAATGTAATGTGATTCTCCTTCACATAAACTTTCCTGTGACATTTTGATTGCTGTTATTATCAATTGATATGCCATTTATAGATAAAACCTGAAAAAAAAAATTATAATAAGGATCAGACAGCATGGTATGTATACATATGTATATAAAAAAATTTATTTAAAAGAGTTTTTAATTAATTAGAGTAAAATTCGATGGTTATGAATCATCATCCAACAATCCCAAATTAAGATAAGTTACAAAAAAATTTGCTTCCTTATTTTTTCCCAAACTGCTTCCTTAGATTTGATATATAAATTTTAGAAATAATAAGTTGTAATTTACTCGCCTAAAAAACTTCAATACATTTGCAGTAGCGCCTTAGTAGAATTGTGGCATGGGAGCTGAGCTCCTCCCCATGTCCAGGGTTGAACCCCGCCCCCTCCCCTACTATGTGTATCAACAACAACAACAACAACAACAACAAAAAACTTCAATACATTTTAAGGGCCTGATGAGCTAATTAAATCTAACATCTTTTATTGATTTACTAATAATTGAAGATTAAATATCTAAATAATTTTAAATCAAATTTTAATCTTTAAATAAAAGAAATATTTATTTGGAAAATATACTTGAATGATTTTATAATTCTGATCTGTCACAAAATTCAAATACAATGTAAATTTAATATAAGATAAAGATTTACTAATAATTGAAGGGATAAGATATTGTCACCATCAATTTTATATCACGATCAAGTCACTACCACTTTTTTACCGGTAGATCAGAATCTCATCTACTTTTATCATTTCTTCTCCTATTGAAATTGATCTAACGGTGAAAAAGTGGTAGTGTCTTATCCAAAAAATGAAATATAAAGATCATGATAACTTTCAGGTAAAAAAAGATCATGATAACGGTGAGGTTTGAAATCAATCCGGTTTAGTCACGTTTTCATCCGACTATTTAATTACTCCTGCATTATTATAGCACCACAAGTCTAGAAGGTCTCAATTTCGTTCAGTTTCTTAACCATGAGCCACCAAACTTTGTCCCCAAAACAAAAAGCCATTGACAAAGAATGTGGCTCTAAACGTCGTAAAACGAGCGAACCACCATGCCAGCTGACGTTGGCCATTGACACAGAATGGGGCTCTAAACGTCGAAAAACGAGTGAACCACCATGCCAGAGCGAACACCCATGCCAGCTGACGTTGACGGTGCCGACGTTGGCGGTGCCTGAACCATCCTCTATGATAAAATTAAAGAACGCATATGTAGAACCAGAACACGAAGAATTTGTTCGACTTACTCTCTCAACAGGTTCTTCTTACCTTTCTAGCATGGACATGGAAAGGCTACCGGTTCCTTCTCTAACGGAACCACCGCAGCGTCCGTCTCTTTTACAACTCATGCCTCCATCCTCCTCCTCCACACGCTCACTGCAACCACCGCTTGAATTACTATCCCCTCTATCTTTATCACAATTATTGTCTCAATTCCCCTCACCGCCGGGTTTTCCTGCGTTACCATCATCCCAGCCATCGACACAAAATGGGATCCTTACCGTACAGCCGCCTGCGCTACCAGCTCTCCATCAGCCTCTTTTCTTGCCTTCATACTCCTCACAATATATAAAACCTCCACCAGGATTGGTTTTTCAGCCGGCACTGCAGCAGCAATCACCGCGTTCTGAACGGAAGCAAATGTCACCAGCGGAGCAGAAGCAAGAGCCACCGGCAGAACAGAAGCAAGAGCCACCGGCAGAACAGAAGCAAGAGCCACCGGCAGAGCAGAAGCAAGAGGCACCGGAAGAGCCACTTTCTGAACCGAAGCAAGAGCCACCAGCAGAAGGCCAAGCTCGTTGCAGACGTCCACGTAACTACAAGAAGCCAGGATGGACAGCAACCATAGAGCCACCATATCCATGGGCTACATCGTCTAGGGCAAAAGTTTTAAGCATGGAAGAGTTATTATCTAAGAATATTACTAAAATAAGAGGTGACCTTTGTTGTAAGGAATGCAAGAATCAGTTTGAGATTGAGTATGATTTGCAGTTTAAGTTCTCTGAGGTTGGTAGCTTCATAACTGAGAATCTGAATGATATGAATGATCGAGCACCACCCCTATGGTTAAGTCCACGGGACTTAGATTGTGAGTATTGTAATAAAACCAACTGTGTTCAACCGCTTCTTCCCGAGCATAAAAGAGAAACAAACTGGCTTTTTCTGTTTTTGGGACAAATGATTGGGTATTGCAATCTCACTCATCTTAAGTACTTCTGCAAGCATACCAATCGTCATAGAACTGGAGCCAAAAATCGATTGGTTTATTCAGCTTATAAGACTTTGCACTCACAATTACTCAACCTTGAGCTCTCTGACGAGGTAAGAGTAATATTTATTTAGGTTTTTTTTCCAGCTTTTTAGTTACTTTAAACAATCTTATCTAATTTCTAATTTTTGTGAATTAAAATTTACCGATATCTTCCACTGTTTTGCAGGATTAGAAATAAAAGAGAGGAGGATTATACAAATAGCAAGTCTCATCCTTTTTCAGATTTATCATGATTAGTAGGGATTATAATGTTGTTATTTATTTTATCGTCTGTTTTTAAATTTTCCTGATGAGCCCGCTAGGGATGCTTTTCAATTGAGAAGAATTTGTGTTATTTTCCTTTTGATTCTTTTGTTAGTATTTATTTTGGAATATATTTTGATTTTCATTTTGCCTATTAAGTTTTCTTTTCTGTTTCTGCAAGCGCTACGAATAAAAAAAAAAATTTACAAATCTCTCATCTCCATTGCCACTCTAACTTGGTTGAACACAGCAGCACTTTCACCCAAGCGCATGAAGGAAGTGTCCATATCATATGCTCCATCAAGTGAGGGAGCTATACAAAAGGTGAATTATTGAATAAAGTTAGATCGGCTTTCTTTCCCCTCCTAAATTGAAAAGACATTGTTTTTTCCTTCCTAAATTGAAACGACATTATTTTTTTACTTCCTAAATTGAAATGACATTGTTTTGCCAAGGTGGTCAAACTCACCAATTTAAGTAAACTTCGTGACAATGATGTAAACTCGTATCGTGAACTTGAATCGTAAACTCGTATCATGAACTTGTTGGAAATTTTGCCCTAGGGCAAGTCATTGTACTTTAGACATTTATGTTTTAAAGTATTCTCTTTTAGTTATCATTTAATTTACATGTTTATATTGATAACTGTATCCCTGGATATATCTTTTATAGATTATCTCCCTGGTCGGTCATCTAGGCGGGAGCGAAGATGAAATAAGCCCAGTATGACTTTGATGAGGTATGGAGATACGAGTCAAAGTCATGGGCACTTGTAAGAGTACAAGGTGCTGGACCGACCCACTATGAGAAAGCTGCATGGATCTAGCCATAAGCTTATCTCATGTATAACGCGTCATGACGCCCTATGACCCGAGATCATCATGAATTCCTACATGATGAGTCACGGTCTTTGACCTAATCAAAAGTCACCTTTGACCGGGTGATGATAAAGGTGGGATCGAGATCGAGTGGTTTTCATGCGGAGGAATGTGAATGGTCAAGATGGAATTTGTCCCTCACATTTGTAGAGAGATAATCTTTGGGCCCTCGATGAGTGAGTCTAAGAAATGTATGGTCATACTGTGATGGAAAGGAGTTTCCATTTCACTTATTAGACTACTCTAGAATCAAGAAAGTAATGGTTAAGAAAAGGAAGTTGACATTATCCATGCCTCGTCCTTGACCAAATTATCGCGTGACAAAAGGGATGTGACATGGTTGTACGATAGGTTGTATCGTATCATCGATCCCATGTGAATTGGGTAGTCGCAATGTCTTGCTAGAGGCCGCTTGCGACTTGTGGGCTGGTGCGTATTGGCCCACTGCCAATCTCATATGGGCCTGTAGGGTCGCACACAAGAATAACCCAACACGAGCAAAAGTGTCCAGATTCATTGAATCTTAGATACGTCTAAGATTTAATGAATACTGAATTTAATATAGGATTAATGTGTGTATATATATATATATTAAATTCGAAATTAATATATGTTAATATTATTAATAGAGATTATAATATTAATATATATAATATTTGTTTTGTATTTAATTTATTTGATAAATTAAATATCTAAAACAAATAGAGATATTGCATCTCATTTAATTTTCGAATAAAGATATCATATATATATATTTAATTTAAATTGAGATATAGTATCTCGATTTAATTAAATAGATAGATATTATTTCTCGGATTTAATTTATAGAGATAAATTAAATCAAAAGGCTTTTAATTTGGATTAAATAAATACATTAGATTAGATCATCGAGATAGATTTAATTAATATTTTTTTTAATTCAAATTCGAATTTCGAATTTCAGATCGGTTTTTAATCGGATTAAATAAATACGTTACATTAGATCTAATGAGATAGATATAATTAATATATTTTTTAATCTATATTTGAAATTCGAAATTCAAAATTAATGTGGATTAATTTTATATAATACGCCGATTGGGTTTGTGAAAACCTACGGGACATTTTTGTCGAGCGTATTACGTAAAGCCGCGAGAAAAACCCTAGAGTGAAAATTGAGAGAGACGGAAAACTCAAAGGCGCTAGCACCCGTAGCGGTGTTCGGGAGTGTTCATGTGGATACCGGGTAGAGGAAGCCGATTCTAAGAGTCGTCTTCTCAGCGATTGAGGAGGTAGCCCACAAGTTCAAACCGAAGGAGACTCGTACGTTTCAAAGACGTAGGTAATTCCGGATTCCCTTAGCCTTGGTTTAAACGCGACGGATTCGTAAAAATTTTAATACGCTACGTTGTACCGATCCCAACAGAACTTGAATTGTAAACTCGTAAGAGTTTACTTTTAATATTAAATAAGTATTAATAGTATATAATAAATAATTAAAATGACAACAAAATGACAACAAAATTTATTTAAATATATTTAAAATCCAAATAATTTAAATTAAATCCATCAATATTCAAAATTTGTCATATTTAACAAAAAACTTTCTATAAAACTCACATATAAAGTTGGTCATACCCCTTGTAATTACAACATTTATCATAGTAATACAATGAATTTTATTGAGCAACATAGGTAAGAAATAGTACACCGATAATTAAAACATTCTTGATAATGTGCGAGGTATATATACATAATTCTCAAATGCGGTGATACATTACATCGGTGCAAAAAGTATGGTCTAAAATAAGCTTAAACAAAATTAAACTTAGTTCTACAACTCTATCTAACATCCAGGCAGTAGTCATCAATACTATGTGCTCGTTGCCTTCCCCTTTGAACCTTGTTTGCTATTCTGATCATGTCCAAATCCTGAACTCTTAGTAACATCTAGGATTCAATTTGAATCCCAAAATAACAATTAATCTCACAACAGAGTTTGAGGTGCTATATGTCAGAGTAATGCGGAACGAAGAGCATGCACTAACGTTTGGACAATGAGTAACTGATATAAAATGCCCAAGTATAAGCTGGTAAATTAAATATTCCGAAGGAATATTCATGTGATACAATTACAGACTCAAATACTGGTCTATCTAGACCTATGGCTTGGAACCCAACTCAGTCAATCAAACCTATTGGCCAGGTGTTACACCCCTACCAGCCTCGCCCTTTCGGGTGGCGGGTTAGAGAGATTCCTTTTACTTAATCACCTTCCCTTATTACTTAGTCCAATTAACTTATCACAGAGCTAGCACAACAGAGCACAGGATCTGGTTGGACAAGTCTAACATAATGATAAACATTTACAAATCAAGTAGCAAGTAAGTCCCCGAAGGGTTAATACAGTCATCTAAATAAAGTACTGATTATAAACAACAGTTATCCAAAACATAGAGTACAAAATGTGATAGGGCATCCCCTATTTTTCTTCAATTCACCACTTCATGCCCTACCTTCTTCACGCCACCGACCGCTATTGTCTTATCCCTGTGTCTCAAAACGGTCTGGAGTTCAAGGTTGAACCCCAGAGTAACTGTTAAACTCATATACAATATATATGCAATGCATGTAATGCAAATCATAATCAGAAACATAAACGGCATGTACTCCACAGTGGCCGCCTGGTCAAGACAAGCCCCGGACTCGGCCGCGCAAAGGGCCTCGAGTAGTCGGGGTGGTCAACCCCGACCACCTACCCTAGGGCCTTAATGGATACCTATAAACACACAGTCATATAGACTCCACCTACCCCACATACCTTGGGTCTCAGTAGACACCTATGAACACACAGCCACATAGGCTCCACCTACCCTACATGCCAAGGGCCTCAATAGCACCCCAAAAGAGATATTACCTACCCATCATGCCTCGGGCCTCAGTAGCACCTATACGGTACTACCTACCCGGCATACCTCGGGCCTTAGTAACAACCATAGAACACGAAGTCCTATAGATGCTACCTATCCTACATCCAAAATCATGATAACACAAAACATATAAGAGCAACATAGAGTATGCAAGTTTACAGTTACTACCTGGCGCTTCTTGAAAGCGGTGAACTCTTCTCTTAGTGTCGAGGATGCGTCCTACATGTGAGAATACCCTAAATACAGCCAAACACCATGCTTTTAATTATATGAACAAACTTTACTTCAAATTTCTTAGATTTCTCCTATCACCCAAAATTTTCAGAAACTTAAATCCAGATTTATTGATTTTTAATAAATTCAAGAAACATCGTATCGACATGAAATCAGTGGCCTTAGAACTCTTAGGATGTCCATTTTATAGGAAAAAATTTCCCAAGGCAACCGGGTTCGAATCCGTTCACGGGTTTCCAATCTTTGGCCACTGGTTCGAGAGAAAAATCCTGTTTTTAGGTCATTTTCATTCTTAAATAGCTCTCGGTTGGAACATCAAAATGACACAAAACCCGATTTCAAAATAATTATAAAGATTTATACTTTTACCATGTAAAATTTCAAAGCATTTTAACTTCATTTTATGCTTCAAAACTATCAATTTCCCCTTCGCCCAAAAGCGTAAGAATTGGCAGCTTTTCATATATTAAAGACTTAGGCTTTGAAAGTTTGGAAAAAGGTGATCACACATGTCCCCACACAAAAACACCCTCTGGACCCATTTAGAACCTTAAAAATATGAAAATCCCACTGCCTTCTCACGACAACACCATAGGGCAGAGGTAAGAGTAGTTAGGTTGCCGATTAGGGAACTTACCTCGGAATGTCGGTTGTGTATAGCCTTCTTCACCTCCTGAACCGAAGCCTTTAGCTGAGCAACCTCCTTCTCACCTTGGGCTCATGCTTGCTTTGGGGAAAATGAAGGGAGGAGTGCCCTTTATATAGACTCCAAAGGTAGGGCCCTTATCCAACCTTAATCACGATCCATGGTCGGGAAAATTCTTCGGATTAAATTATTATTTCTTTGCTTGTTTCTCAAGGCTTCTAGAGGGCTCTTTTGGGCAGATGGTGGCTCATTCCAAGACCAAAAATGAGGTTCCAAAATTGCCCCTGGTGATGGTCTCTGAAATTGCAAGTTGTAGGTTTTTGGCCCAGGGGTAAAACGGTCATTTTGCACTACTTTTTCTCCAAGCCAGTGGGACCCACATGATCTGCCCTAGGATGTTCCATAATTACCCTTTATGTGTCATAATTACTTGTCTTTCATTGGTCATGTCAGATTCAAAAGGTGTGGTCCAGATTAAACCTAATTATTTTATCTTTCTTTCTCTTCATAATTACTTTGATGTGACTTTCTCTCTCTTCATAATTACATGATGTGACTTCCTCTTTCTCCTCTGGGCCCACCAAAATTTCTCCCCTTACAGTGTCCTGGGCCCGACTCTGGGAAATCCTAACCGGTCCCGCTTTGCTCCTTTTTGCTGGTTACACTTTTCCTCGTAATTTGTGCCCTTCAACTGGGCTAGTGTGGGCCCGGATCATCAGTCTCCTTTTCCTGACCACAAGTGGAAAGAACATAATACCTTGGGGATTAAGAAACCCTTAATCCAGTGTCTCGTATCTACCTCATAATGCGTGCCATCCGACAATCCAGCTTCTGGCCCCGAAATGCCACGTGTCCAACGTAGCACTACTACCACTGACTTTTCTTCCTGTACTTGGGCCAGATACACATTCTCTCTCTCCTTCTTGGTCGGACACGCATACCATGTCCCACAGGGTCGGTGCTTTCGCCTTATTAATGACCTTTGCCACTTTGTACATTATTCGACTCATACCTCCCTCAAGCTTACTTCGTGCACAAGTTACCATACAATGGGTCATGGTTTCTTCTTTTATTGACTTAGTAAATTTCTTTACTTAATTATATCCATTGGTTTTTCATCTTAGGGCCTCTAAATAATTTATGTCATAAATTATAGAAATAAATGCTTCGAAATCGACTTAAGGCTTCTTATTACTATACCAACTTATGCTTGTACGTGTATCACAGAAGTAGGGGTGTTACACCAAGTCGGTGTTTAAGTCTAGTAGAAGTCTCCTTGTCTTTCACGGTGACTTATGATTGAACCATATAGACTAACCTTTCCTTAGTTTAAGCACCAAATGGTTTGAAATAACTTTATTAGATTCATGCCAGAAACTATAAGCTGATGAACCTCTTCTGTCATTCGCTCTGACTGGTGCCTCTTCTCGGCTCCCTCCATTGGTGCATTTTACAACTCCGTCCACCGATGTCATTTCCCGTCTTTGTCTACGTTATTTTCTTATATCCTAGGTCCTTTCCTGAACCTTAGTCAAGTCTAAGATTCAATACCCATTGAATCTCGTAATGATTAACCTCATGCTCAAGTAATAACAAAGATATATGAGATATTCATTACATTTCAGCATCAACCATACATAGCACACAATGAGATGTAAGGTTAAAACAATACATAAGTACACAGCAAATGTAATGTTAACACCACAACAATGCATAGCACACAAGTAAATGTAATGTTCGCAACGTTTGCACTCATCGGTGTCACGCCTCCACATGTCCTCGGCTAGGAAAACAAACCTACGGTATTGTCATGACTATAACCCGCATAAACCGAATGTATATAAACAAGTGACCTAAGACGGAGTCTTAACCACGTACATGACTCAAGATCCAATCTTGTCCATGACTCTATGAATCATCTAATCACATATAAGTATACAAGACAACATAAAACTTAGAGTTAAAGTACGCGTCCGTACCTTTCACCGCATAATTGCCAAAACGCCAGACCTTTTGAATCGACTCCGGACTTCGGATACTCTATAATGTTACCGTCGGATTATTTCTTTTTCCATGATATTATAATTAATATCATATTTCCTAGAATAATATCAAAAAGGATATTTTCACCTATTTTGACATTTCCATGCTTGGTGGATTTATTACTCCACTTTTACCCTTACATTTTATTAAAAACGCAAATCTAGATTTTTATTGGCAGATTTTGCAACAACTTTGGAAAATCATAATTAATTTTACAAAAATCAAAACGATGTGTTCCAAAGCCAAAATGACCCTTGACAAGTTTATTTTCAAGGAAAAATAACAGCTCAAACTCTACATGTATGAATCATTTCCATTTTTTATGTTTCCAAACCTTTGTTCGGTTCTAATTTTAGAAATAAGGCCTAACTTCAAAAATATATAACTCTTTGTGTAGAATTCAAAACGTTACATATTTTATATATTTAGAAACCCCTAGATGTACATTATTCCTGTAAAATATCATGATTTTAATACTTCATTTGATACATAAAATAATGAATTTAACGCGAATAACTCTAGCAGCAACCCTAAAATCTGGAAATTTCCTATCTTTCACTATCTTGTTCCATTAATTCTAAAAATTATTTCATAACATATTTTTACCTCATTCAGCAATTTTCAATGTAAGGAGGTCTAAAAACAAGTATAGAAATTTACTTCGTAATTTTCTAAATTAAACTACAATTTTACTAAAAACTAAAGACTAGAGAACTAACCCGAAGAACCTTGTTTCTCCATCCTCCTTCTTACTCCAAGGATTTCACCTCTCACTCTCACTTATGAGAAGATGTTGCTTAGTTTTGGTGTGAAAAATGAAGAGGGTTCAAGTCCTATTTATAGGAAAATCTCAAGCCCAATATGGACCCCACCATGTGCCTCTTCTTTAATCTCAACCATTGGATCTAATTTACTTTACAAGACTTAATCCTCCCCCTCCACCTATGCTAGAGGACCTTTGGGGCTAATTATGATGTCATACTTGTGATGTCATCTTGATTACATAATCAAGGCTTAGATGTCCCTAATGCCATATGTCCATGCCCTATTAGTTTGTTAGTTAATCATAGTCATTAGTGCTTTATTAATTAAGCTTTATGCACTTTAATCTTTACTTATTTCCATTGTCTTTTATCAAGTTGAAGACATATGCTACTAATCTTTATTTAGTGTAAGCTAAATTGCCAATTAGCATTGCTAATTTGTTCTAATTTAATTAAGTGTCTTCATAACCTTTTCTTATCTCTTTTGGTTATAAATTAGCTATCTATGTGCTATTTATATCACATTAAATAGCCCTTAAATGTAGTGTCATAATTAGCCATTGGTTAATTAATTTCAAAATGATAAGAATATAACCAACAGATTATAATCCTTTGAGACACATATTCACCTTTATATTTTGCTAATTATTTAATGTTTATAAGAATTGTGAAAATTATGGTATTACATAAAATATTCAGAATATATAATGCAAAACATATACATCTAAATCAAAGCATATGAACATTACATAACCATAGTGCTAGACCAAACGAGTTGACATGTACCAAGAGTCCTCCTATACATCAGAGTTCTCAATCAGGACATCCAACTAAGAATATTCAACTGGGAACTACAGAGAGTCCTATTTGAAATCCACTAGCATTTTCAATCGGAAGTGCCCAAGTCGCCTGAATGGAACTAGGTTAGCCACCTAAGGACTACTGGTCCAAAAAGTTCTATGCCTAGTTCTAACCACCGGGAAGGTACTCCATGGTCAGCCATTCCACTCAATCAATCCATGAGTGGTGCTGGTCCCACACAAGACGGGACAATTCCACAGATGATTCAAACAGACATACGCTGACTATACAAGGTATGTGAGATTAGAGTTACTACCCGATCGTTTAATCCAAGTCAACATAAAAAACTTTGCTTGTTACGGCAATTATGTGTCCCTATAAGAATATATTATGGACATTGGTTGTTCGCCTCACAAGTGCACGAGATTCATAAGTAATAAAGTGAAAAGTAAAGTATCATTCCACAAGGATTTGTTTAACAAATTGGTCAAGCAAAAGGCTTAGTGAATTTAATCAAGTTGAGCTAAAACAAAGTTTTGATTTGGAATGAGAATTTTTAAAGACTATTTCTAAAACTTAAAATTGATAAAGGCAAATGACTCTTTGACTTCAAGGATAATAGAGCCAAGGATTCTTTTTCCCCTTTTTGCATTTCATAAAACTTGGTTAATTTCTTCTCTCGTAGTATTTCAATACATATGTGTGTTAGCTAAGGTTCTAAAATACTTGACACACTGTCTCAAGTCAAAATCAAGTTTGTCTTCTCATTAAAATACACAATCTCTTACTACAATTAATGAGAATCAATCTTTAAGCAACAACATTAATGTGACAATGCAAGATTAATAAATATATCTCTATTTTACTAACAAACCATCCATTTATTAAATAAACTTCAAGACAAACATGATTTCAATCAAGTTCTACACCTAGATTAGCTCTCTCAAGTCAAACCTAAGTGAATAAATCATCTAAATGGAGGCCAATCACTTAGAAGTATAAAGTCAAGATTGAAATCAACACACACACACACACACACATATTTATCTACCAAAAGAGAGAAATATTTAAGTATTAATCCATACAAAGGGTCAAAAGAACCCTAGAATGAAAGATTTACCTACTCATGTTCAAATACAAAGAGATTCTAAACAAAACTAGTGAATACATGAAGAAGCTAAGTGGAAAAGAGGAGAAAAGAGGAAGAACCAAGGTGAAAACCACAAAATCACTCTTAGGTTGAGCACCAAGCCTCCAAGATTGTCCAAATCTCTCCTAAACTCTTCCCTTTCATGCTCACTTATTTCCTTGTGCAGAGAGTGTGTTTTTGGCCCTTTCCTTTGGGTTAAATAGGGTTTTTCTGATTCTGAAGTAAAAACACGCAACTATACTTTCACAACTAGCCGCGCCAATCATCTACTTACGCGGCCAATATACAGAGAGCTTTTTTTTTTTTAACTTGCTATGGCAAGTTTTTCAACTTCTGACGACCAGTTACATAGAGAGTATGTATCTTGAGATTGTTCACTTTCTATGGTTAGTTGGTCAACTTACATGAAGCCGCTTGTTTAGGTTCCTTATAACTTTGTCGCTTCACCTCCTTTATTTCTTTCCTTGTTTCTTGGTTCTTGTAGAGCTTCAAAACTTACCTCCATCTTCCTACAAAAGAGGGAGGAATTATCAATTCTCAATTGAATCACAAACTCTACAGGATATAACAAGAATTTCTTGATTTTTGCCTAATACTTTGACATGCACATTCTCTTCTATACACTACATTTCCTATGCATATTTGAACCCAAAAATAGGTAAAAAGAGAGAGAAAATGTGTTGGAATGTTGTCAATTTCTAAGAGTTAACAATGGTCAATGATTATTCTAATTCTTGACATTTTAAATATCATCTAATACATTATAACTAAATTTGGAATTACTAGACTTTAGTTATTTCCATGATTCCATTGTTTCACTTATTTTCACACATTTGACCATATTTTCCATAATTTGTGTTGTAACTTTGAAAAATCATATGTCATAGCACAAATGTCCAAATGAGTGATTCCAAAGCTTATGGACTCCTTATTAAGTCTAGTTTCAAGGAAAGATGGTTTCAATATCTGTTCACAAGCACATCAATCCCAGTTTGATAAAACAATAACTATTGTCCAAATTCATTCGAAATTGCGTGCCATTTTTCAACAATTCATAACTCAATGTATACAAATCCAAATTCAACCAATAACCTATAAAATTAAATCTTATTATGTATAATTTTATCCTAAAAAATTTCATTGCAATTTGACATCATTTACTGTCCCAAACATTCATCGCTGACACGCCCAGGATCGGAATTTTCGTGGCGATTTCAAGTTTTGGAAAAATTCAATCCCAGAGCTTTCAAAATTCCTATAGTACCTCTATCCTACACAATTTCATGTTTTGAACACAATGGAACTATCGAATTGGAAAAATTCCAATTCCCTTGGTCTACCTTGCACCCTATTGAAACTAGGACCCATTATAATCATAACGTTGTGCAATTTTCACTTCACAAATATCCCAATTTCGATCCTAACCACATTTAATCTTGTTATTTGAACCTTTTACATATGATATCCTATTTTAGAAAATCCACCAGACCCTCTTCCTAGGGTTTCTACAGCCAAAATCCAGAGAAAGCCAAAGGAAACACTTGTAAACTTCAGTATACCACCAATAGGTTTAGAATCGCTTACCTTAATTGTTAATCAGTCAATTTTGCAAGGTTCCTATCTTCTCTTAGCTGTATGAGTTTCGTTCAGATCCCTAACACCATTGAGAAGAAGATATTTACATGATTAAGGAGTAGTAGAAGAGAAGGACTAGGGATTACAAGTTCGTAGAACGAGAAATTACCTTGATTTTGCGGATTTTTGCTTCCTATCCCTCTTTGTGAGATTTTCGGCTTGTGTGTATGTTGGGGATGGTTGTTACACGATAGAATGAGCAATTGAAGAAGACAATGGTTGATTAATAGGGTCCAAGTCCATTTAGGGGGCAAAATACCAACTTTCCCTTCAACTTCCATGTAATTACTAAAATGCCATTAGTTGCTTTTTAGTTGGATTTCAACATCTCTTTTTCTATCCAATTTGCCCAAAATTTTTAGGCCATTCATAGGAGGATTTTGATCGATTGTAACAGCTTATAACTTATGTTCATGTATCCATACATTTTAAATAATTATGAGACATACAACACAAATTCATAAAAATGTGCAATTTTGACCTTTCTTAATTTTCTCAGAATTTCCAGTGGAACTCAAGCAACTTCTTTTCATTCATTTTTGGTCCAATTTAATGCTCTAAAATGGAACAAAGAAACATTATTTCCATATCTCCATTGGTGCCCAATTGTCTCAAAATTTTTGGTTTGGCGAAATCGGATATTTTTGATAAAATTGACCTTTCGTCAAAATTTCACTATTTTTTTCTCCGGATGCAAATATATCATACGTGGAATTTGTCAAAAAAAATTTAGGATATTACACACTAAGCATGATCAAATAAAAAAAAGTTAACATGAGTTTAAGGGTGAGCTAACACGGTTTTGTAAGTTTGAAATGTAAAAATGGTAAACTCGGTGTATAAATTCTTAAGTTTAATTGAGTTTATAACGATCACGAGTTTAACTCTCACTCAACTCGATTTGACAAACTAGAAATATAAAAATTGTAAACTCGGAGAGTCAACTCGTGAGTTTGACAACCATAGTGCCAGGCTTAGATTCCTCACTTTGTTAAGAAAAGCAATGAATGAAAGTGCTTAGGGTTTGATCCACATCTAAAACTTGACATTGGTTATTCAACCTTAGCCTTTTTGGTTTTTGGTTGGAGGCGGAAATAAGGTTAGCTTATTTATTTAGGGATAAGGATTTTAAATGCCATGGAAGTTGTCGCTCAGAGAACCTTTGGTAAGATAGAAGTTTTTTTGGACCAAAAATACCACGGAAGTTTTCGTTGAGGAGCAATTTTTCCGGAAGTTTTCAATAAGGAGCAATTTTGCCCTTTCGTCCCAAATATTAAATTTGACTATTAAATTAGTCAAAGACCACTCATGTTATGCCTTGAAAAGGTCAAACTTGGAGCCAGAGAAGGAGATCCTTGAGATGTTGAGCTCAAGGCGGCCAGAATTTGTGAAGTCGGACTGGTCAAAGGGATTGAAAGGTTGACTGTCACAAAACCCAAAGGAAGCATCGCTTATGATCTAAGAAAATGATCAGTCTATACAAACGTAAATATTATCACTATTGATTTGTTTTACTGAACCAATTTTTGGAACAATTCATTTCTCGTTTTGCGTTTCATTTGTGTTTTATGACAGACCTTTCAGTCCCTTTGATTGTTCGACTTCACAAATTTCGCGCCTGAGTTCAACAATCAAGGATCTCCTTCTTTGACTCCAAGTTTGACCTTTTTCAAGGCATGACATGTGTGGTCTTTGATCGATTTAATAGTCAAATTTAATATTTGGGGATGTAAGGAAAAATTGCTACGTTTGCAAAAACGGGGCAAAATTGCTCATTAGTGAAAACTTCCGGCAAAATTGCTCCTCGCCTAAAACTTCCATGGCAAAAATGATACTTACGGGGGCAAAATTGATACTTCCTGTGAACTTTCGTGGCATTTTTGGTCCAAAAAAAACTTCCGTCTTACCAATGCTCCTGAGCGAAAACTTACATGGTATTTAAGACCCTTATCCCTGTTTATTTATTTATTTATCGGTATTTGGGTAATTCTTGGTATATGCATTTAAAACTTGACATTGGTTATTCAATCTTAGCCTTCTTTATTTATTTGGTTGGAGATTAGCTTCTTTACTTATTTATTGGTATGTGGGTTATTCTTGGCATATGCGTTTAAAACTTGACATTGGTTATTCAACCTTAGCTTTTTTTATTTTGGTTGGAAGCGGAAATAAGGTTAGCTTCTTTATATTATTATTATTATTATTATTATTGTTATTGTTGTTGTTGTTGTTAGATTGGTTTAAATTGAATGAAATCAAATTTGTAAAACCCCAATTAAGTAAAGCAACAATTTATGATCTAATATATTATTGAAATAGGCGATCTTATCAATGTCCACACCCCAATTAAGTAAAGCAACAATTTATGATCTAATATATTATTGAAATAGGCGATCTTATCAATGTCCACATCCACTTCTTTTAACCCGAAAAAACGATCGCATATAAAAATAATATAATGCTTCACCTGTCTTTAATTTTACAAGGGCTAGAACTGATTTAAAACAGTTCAACGAAAAAAAAATTAAAAAAAAAAAAATAGTGCATATAAGTATTCTTCATTCTACAACCCTCTAGTAAAGCATATGTCTAGAGGGCCGAAATACAGACCTTAGACGATAGGTTGAGTAAATGATATCAAACAAAAGTTGAGAGTGCAAACCTAAAAATATGATTACTGGGAAAACTGAAAGCACTAAAATGAAGCTGGGAACCCACTTTGTACCATGATAATATGTTATGAAGAAGGTGCTGCTAAAAGCTATCATCATGCTCGTTGTAGAGAAGAAGAGACTGACCAATCCGAATATCACCTTTGAGGGTAGAGACTTGTAAAAATCATGTTCTGCGTAGCGAGATACGAGGATAGAGAGAAAGGCCAGTATTGAAAGTGAAGATAAAATTAGTGCAGTAGCATCTGATATTGCAAATATCAGAAATGCTAGTGTGTTCAAGTAATTGGGATTTCCGGTATCGTCATTATTGCCGCCCGGTAAGGTCAGCGCTGCAGTGAAAACTCCGGTGGCGATGACGGTTGAAACAAGCATGCATGACTTGGCTGTGCCTTTCATCCAACGTTCTGCATCTTTTCGTAATCCAGCATGTTCCATAGTAAACAATTCACTAGGAGTTATGCCTTCATGATTTTTCTTGTTGATGTATCCTGGTAGCATTACCTTCTTCACCTCCTAATAATATATCAAATGTGTTTGTTTAGAAGTGAATTCAAGACATTAAACATGACTCTGACTCATGAATCATATCATCAATTTTTCTCCCTCCGATTCGGTTAAAAATAGTTGAAGACAATAAATATGCAAAAACACTTCTATTTATGGAGAAAGATAGTGAGTGATGAGTGGATAATTAATACATGCATGTAGACTAACTAATAAATAATGAGGGCAAATATGGATAACGATACTAAAAGTTTTAGACGAACGGTTAGAGTTCCTTAAAAATAGTAATACATCATATCTAATAAAATATTCTAATATACAGGATCGGGAGATTACATATGTAAAAGCTCCCGGCCATATGATCATTGTTCTCTGTTCATTTTTGCTATTTGATATGAACGGTATATAACAGAGATCTTGCGTACCTTGAACCATAATAATTCATGCTTCATTTGAAAAGCTGCTCCTGAAACTAGCTCGAGTCGATTTGGTAGAGGTAATTTTGCAGCCAAATGCAATAAATTGTTTCCATCATGTTCATTTATAAATGTGACTATGATATCTTTGATTGAACCTAGATCATGGATGAGATTGAAAATGGTAGCATGGCGATGCAAAACAGCAATGTGAATTATACTTTGAAAATTGTCATCCAACTCCCATATCAAATCAGGATAGGAGCCTAGAAGCTCAGCCAGAAAATCAAAATTCCCAACCTCTGCAGCATCAAAAAGTAGCTGTGACGGGTAGCTTATGATTCTCCTCATTTCTAACACCGATTCTGTTAAATTGAGAATTGCTTCCCAAAGACGACCAACAAGTTGAAGAACTAAAGTGTGCTTTAAACCTGGGATGTACAGCCACATTATTAATTGTTAGGCTGTATATAGTGTGTGCGCGCGTGTGTGTGTGTGTTGTTAAGATGTTATAGTGTAATAAGATCAAATATTATTTTTGTCATTTGTCAAGTGATCATAGGGGTAAGTATATACCTGATCTTACGAGCTGGTTCTGATGTTCTGGATTATGACAACCCAAATCTAAAGGCCTCCTTGCCAAGATGTGCAAACCAGTTTCACCATTTTCATTCTTCGCTAAGGCCAGGTTATCCATATGATTTAACATTCTCAAAGCTAAATCTGCAAAATCTCTTACGATAGTAAGAATTGTAAATAATTAAAGAAATTTGCAAATGAAATTCATAATTGTGTTCTGACGTAAGGGGACTTTCAAAATTGAGTCATGCATGCAAACCAGGAGGGGGCATTGTTGCGCTTTTAAGCCATTTTACATAGCAACATGTGAAAACAAAAACATGGGTGTAAATACTTATTCGGTAGCTTACATGCATGGCTGTTACCACACACTTATAAATAAATAGATGTGTATTATGAGCACAAGTCTAAAAAGAAAAACTAGGCTGTTGGAAAATGGGGTGCCAACTTCCCTGACTAATCCACACCCATGGTACTTCACTTGAAGTCTTGTTGGTCAAACTCTCCATTAGTAGCCCTGCACTCTCACTCAAAGATAGCCTATTGGATAAGAGAGCCCCCAAACTTATAAATCTCACTTATCTTGTGAGATCTCCAATATGGACTCATAACAATGTTAAAGTATATTATCAAGATTGTTGATATGCTATAAACATTAATGAAGATAGCTGTATTCTTTTGAAATTGACATGCTCTAGCTACGCCAAGTGGATATGTATGTTCGAGCCGATCAAAAACAATTTTCCTCTCTAATTTGGACCCGTTCCATTCAACAACTCAAATATGTCACACAAAAAACATACCATAGATACGAGTGTTGATTAAAGTCAGGAACAACCTCTTCCAATCCTCTTCTTGAAATATATGTATAGTCTTATCATATAGATACCATGTCATCTCATTTCTTCCTTGTAAAGCAGCAGAATGAAGAGGAGTGAGACCACCATTATCTCTGATTTGTGGTAAAAGCGAGTTTTTCTGCAGCATTATCTGAACAATCTGCAAGTGTCCCACAGAAGCAGCACCTGAGAAGGCAGTATTGCCATTGTAGTCTTGTAAAGCCAAGTCATCTTTATGCATTAAGTTGACAAGCTTCTTTACAAAGTGAACATGGCCTGCTACAGCTGCAACATGGAGTACTGTTAAGTGTTGCTTTGCTATGGCAGCATTCAAAAGCATTCCATTGTGACTTTGTAATATCGTCTCAGCTTCTACCCAATTGCCTCTCATTGCACATTTGTAAAGAGGCACACATAAGTTTAGGTATATGTCTCTTGCCTCTCCTGAAATGAAGTACATAACTCGCAGGAAATATATGCATCAAATGTTTGGCATTATTGAAAGAACAAAGTAACAAAATTTAAAATCTAATTAAGGTCAAACTTAATCATATCCAAAACTACTTTTGCATGTAAAAAGTTTTGGAGAGAATTTCATTTTCCATTTTAGATGTGTGGGCCAATGTTACTGGAAGATGCTACTAATGTTTTTTAATTATCATTACCCACATTAACCATCTTTTTATCTTCTTAACATTTCTTTTCTTTGAAACAAACTTATTTAAAAGCTCTTTTTAAAATTAATTTATGTTTTTATTTGTATAACCATGAGTATGTAATTATAAGTCGACTTAACTTAGTGGTATAGCGCGTGGCTTTTAACTACGTGGTGTGGTCGTGGGTTCAACCCCACAGTTTGGACTTGATTCTTTAATTTATGAAAAGAGAAGGACCCGGGTTCATCCCCACAGTCATTCTTTAATTTATGAAAAGAGAAGGACCGAAATTGTAAGATATTTTAATTAAAAGGAAAAATTAATCTCTCAGCTTTTCAGTTTTTATATTATTATCCTTTTATAACATGATGACTCACATCTAAGTCATCATGTGTGGCATCTGAGTTGTCCTTGTCATCTATAAAATTGTTCAAATTGCTCCAACTCGGCTCCATGTGGCTAAAAGGGAAGGACTGGTGTAGGAGAGACAAAAAGAGAGGGGGGGGAATAAGGAAGTTGCTGTGATGAAAGATCTAGGCTCGTCTTTACAACTTTCTTTTTCTTCATCTTCCACCCTTCCTCTCGTCCTCTCTCTAGCTAGTCCTTTCATCGCCTTTTTTCTTTTATCTCTGCAAATTTTTTCCCTCTCCTTCTCTACTAAACCAGTCCATCGCTTTTTTGTTTTGATTTTTTTACAAAAGCCACATGCAGTTGAGTTTAAGCAATTTGAACAGTATTATAGATGACAAGGACAATTCAGATGCCTCATAGGATGACTCATAAGTGAGTCATATATAGATGACAAGGATAGTAATATAAAAAAAGTAAAAAGTTTAGGAAATGAGTCATAAGGTTAGTCAAAAGTTCAGGGATTAAGTCTTACAGTTGAATGACTTAGTTATAAGTGAGTGATATGTTGAATGACTAAAAGATTAATTTTTTCTAATTAAAACTAGAAGTGAAAGCAGGGTATAGACTCTACCTCTCTATACTCTAATAAAGATATTTCAAAATATACATGAGATCCTATTAAGTACATATATCTCAATTTATCCGGGTTCACATATTAATAGATGAATTTAAAAAACAATTAACTTTCAGAATTTCATGAACAACCTTCTAATTTTTCAAATCTATCAGACTAAATAATATAGTATGAGTTGACTAAATTAGGTAAAAAAAAAAACAGAATAAAATTAAAGACTATAATAAGTTTAATTATAGACCATTACAAGAAGTTATATATTAATTGTCTAGTGTAATGTATAGAATAATAACTTTATCGAAGACTAGTTTGAATATTGGATTCATAAATTGATTTCGTAAATTATGAAATTAAATTCTCATTATATTGTAAAGAGAGAAACTTACTGGTGTCTTGCAGAAGATCTAAGAAAGGAGTGTTGAATTGAGCTGAAGCCACCCTTTGGATCTGAGAATTCGTTTCTCTAACAGCCATTTCATTTGCGATAGACATTCCTCTCTGCGCATAGATGATGTATACGTCAACTATAATCAATTACAGCCGTAACTTAAAAGAGCCATTATGATTTCCAAATGCTATATATTGTCATTATCACATCCATTGTATGTAATATTAAAAAAAAAAAAAAAAATCCTTGCATATGTTATTCCATCTTATGTAAAAGCTAAATAATTAATTTACAAAAAAATTAAAACAAATAAGTTAATTAATTAATTATTTGGAGAAAATGTGTTTTGACTTTTTTTTTAAAAAAATATTACAAATAATTTAATTATGGAGAGTTTAGAAAATAAAAATTATTAACTTGAGAGGCAAATTAGATTGAGGCATTATATTTAGGATCAAACCAAACATCTCTATGAATTCTTATATTTAGAATTGGAATATTAAAATTGTTACTTATACAAGTTATGGAAGGTGGTTTTATTAACATGTTAACTGTTAATATTAATTTTCAATATTTATGGAGTGGCGAGCATAGCAGGGTGAAGCGGAGACCCGTGGCAGGGCGACACGTTGCTAGTCGATGCAATGACATGTGACAGGTCAGGGGAGACATATGGTGGCTGCCGCAAGAGCGGTTGCCGCCAAAGCTAACACATGGCGGCGCAGGTGATTAGCCAGTGATGAGGTGTCCTTCTAAGGACGTAACATATGGCTTCTCTTGAGATGGTCCACATTACATTTTGAAATTTAAAAATAAAGAAATTTAAAGTATACGTTTAGTCGCTTCACGTGTTTCTGCAGTATCATTTTAGTTCCTTAAGTTTAAAGATATCGCGTTTCCCTTAATGTTAACACCATTAGTTTGCTTTAACGGAAAATCTCGATTTCAACAATTTTAGCGCGATGATGCAATTAAATCTTGATCAAGCATGTTTATATGTTAGTATTTTAATAAATTAATATTTTAAACCCTATTAATTAAAAAATATTTAATCTTCTTGAACAAAAAAAATTATTTAATCTTCACAAACCGTGAAAAATCGTAAAACAATCTGTGAAGATTAAATATTTTTTAATTAATAGGATATAAAATATTAATTTATTAAAATATTAACATATAAACATATTTGGTCAACATTTAATTACATAGTTACCGCTTAAAATTATTGAGTTAGTATTTTTTAAATTAAACTAACGATTGTTAATATTAAGGACTAAATATGTACTTTACAAATTTAAGAGATTAAAATGATACTATTAGCCACGGAATTCAATTGTATTGCAAATTTTTGACAAAGGAATCAAAATTCCAACAGAAATTGAATTGCCACAGTACTACCAGCGAGGGAACGGATTCTGTCAGAAATCCGTTTCCGTCGGAAACACTACATTCCTTGGCAAATTCTGTCGATAATTCAATGTTTTTTTCTGTAGTGAATGTTTTAAATGCATATTATTAATATTTTGAAAGAGAAAAAAAAAAAAAAAAAAAAAACAGGAGGAGAACATAAATATTTAAGCTTGTTATATCGTCCACCCGTTTAATTATCACAAACAAGGTTAAATTTTAATTAAAATGTTTATTTGTGGTGAAAGAATAAATGTGGTTTGACGTGTGGGACCACTAGCATTTATGTTATTTGTCTATTATGCAGGGGTAGTCTTGGTCTCTGTCTTGTAAACATATTTAGAGAAAAGCCCTTCACCCGAGTTCTGTGGTTGAAGGGTTAGACAAGCTCAATAAAGAGAGCGAATTCATAATCCCTCACAGTTGCAAGGTTGGGAGGGCATCCCTTACTCAGGTAAAGTACAGAATTTGGAGCTAATTCCCACATAGTTAATGCTACATCCAAATCAATGACCTATGCACACCGAGGTTATACAAAGGATGGTATGTGACCAACATGTGATTGGATTGTATGTGACATGGCAAACATCGTACCCTTAGCTTGTGGGTGCCCATACCCTACCTAAAATTTACCTATAAAAAAATATATAGTTAGAGAAAAATATAACTTTCCAAACACTATTGACTCCCTTAAAAATAATTATTTCAATTTTAAAACATGAAAAAAAAAGAAGAAAAAAAAGTCACTTCCTTAATTTTTAACATTTTAAAAAAAAAATGAATGATTTATATTCAGTTAAATATTAAAAGTTTGGTATCAATTTTTTGCCAGGAAAAAAATTTGGTGTCATGAAAGTTGTTTATTAAGTATTATATCATGAAGGTTATGAACGGTTGTTCATTTTTTCCAAATTGATTTTAGTCATATAATATAAAAAATGAACATTTTGTGAATATCAATTTATAGTGGTTTGTTTATTTCTTTTTTCTTTTAACAAATACCACTTTGGTTCCTATTATAAATCACCTAGGAACCCCACTTCACCAGAATATTACCAAGAAGAGGTTGTTAAATTTGTTTGAAATTGAAAAAAAAAAAATCCAAAATTTACCTTTTATTTAAAATCATAAATTACGTTTAAATTAAAGAAACCAAAAAATTGCATCAAACTTTAAATAGGAGAAATCTTTAAAAAATGTTAATAATATGCCACTTAGTGACTAATAATAAGAACCCCACATTATTTTTTAAAAGTGATTTGTAATAGAGACCAGAGTGCTAAAAGATAAATGTTAAGAAAACTTTTCGCCTTTCCATTCTCTGAATTTATCTCACATCAAATTGTCTCCAAAAAAATTCTGCGTCTAAAAATTGTTAAGGATTGCTGTCTCTTTTATGTGGTGGTTCGGATCCCTCCTCAAGCTATGATGATAATGTATGTGTAGAGAAGTATTATGCAGATATATTGATTATAATATATAATGTATGGGTTGGCCAAAAAAAGAATATAATAAAAATCAGGAAAAATAAGTAACATTAATTTAATTACCTTTTACTTTCATATATAAAATGCATGCCAATTAATCTCTTATTGATAAAAAAAAATAACAATTTAAATAATTATTCTTCAAATCAATTGAAAGTTGAGAGAATATTTTGATCTAAAAAATTATTTTAAAATATTTCATTTAAGTTTAGTTATTTTAAAACATTATTTCTAAATTGTACATATCCTCAAGTTTTGAATCACATGTGAATAACCCCTCTTTAACCTTCGCAATTTTATTTTTTTCAAATAAGAAAAAAAAACACACACACACACACACACACTAAACTTTCGAGTTTATGGAAATAACTCCCTGAAAGTTAATTTATTAATCAGTTATTTCAGTATAACAAAACATTAATATTGTACTCTATATTATTAACCAAATACCCTCTCTTTTTTATCAACAACCAAACACCTTCTTGAACTTGACTGTTTTGTGCAAATATAACCTCTTTAAACCTGAAATATTGTGTAATTAAGAACAACCTAAATTTAAGGTTATGTGTGAATAAACTCCCTATCATATTGTACTCGTTTTGTAAATAAACGGATAAGTTCACAGCATTTGTGTAAGCTTGAAAGCTTGGGAAGCTTTCATATCAAGTTTTGAAGAGAAGGGGATTACTTACACAAAATTTCAAGTCTAGGAATTAAGATTATATATAATTTAACCGAATATTACTCATATAGCTATTTGAAGTAGTTAAAAGAAATTCAGGTGGTAAGGAATAGAGTTGATATTGGCAGAAATTCACTATTCAAATATTCTTGGTTTAACTATGTAAACATATTATGAATATATAATAATAATAATAATAAATTAAATAAACAGTACTCAGTACCTTAAATTGCAAGTTCAGAGAAGAACTTATCCTCCAGCACAGTTTGCCTGCTGCTAAAGATAAAACAGCTACCGACTGAAGTCAGTTTTTATTAGAAAATATAGGTCCAAACAGCTACCGACCAAAGACAAGGTACAAACAATTTTATCGTCTCTCTCTCACACACAGTATAGGAAGAGAAAATTTTTATCATCCTAATAATACAAGGTTGTGACTTAAATAAAACAGCTGCGGGTAACTGTAGGGTATTATAAGAAAACACGTGAAGAATATATGTGTGTGTGTGTGTGTGTGTGTGTGATCCACGGTACCAGAAGATGAAGAAGAATTAAGAAGAAGATGATGATGATATTGAAATAAGTAAGGTTTTTGTTTACCTGATGACGGAAATGGTTTACTTGAGAAATAATTGCTCTAATAATTGGGTGACTTTACTTCCAAAGAGGAAGAGGGATCAAGTACTTGAAGATCTTTCGTACCTGAAAAATGTTATTTCATGAATTATTGAAATATTAGTACATATAGATATTGGAGCTCAAGTGTAAGGGTTTAAAAGGGGAGAGAGAACCATCCTAGAATCTTTCATCATTATTCGTCTTCGTCAACTTAATAAAGTCAAGTCCTATGAATAATAGTCATTGCATATTGACAAATATAACGGTTCTTTCCTCACTTTTGCATCTTAATTCTCTTGGCCGCCCAATTTTCCTATAATATTTCTAATTAAAATATTAGACGCATAATTAAAGATGATACACACTTGGATGAGTCATTAATTTAATTGTAAAAATATCAGTTCACTATAAGTGATAGCAAATGCCTTCAATCCTACAGTGTGATAGATCCTCTAGTGCCCTCAGCTCCTGGTGTTTCTTTGAGAAAGACCCTGCAAAAACAAAAAAACAAAAAAAAAAACATTAAAATTATTTTTTAAAAAAATTACCTATCCTTCTAGGCTCCTTCTAGACTAAACAAAACTTGCCCAGTCATTAGGTGAGAAGCCATCAGGAACATTCTCCATCAGCTACTTCATAAGTATCGTCCTATCTTTATTCATGATATGATAGAGACGATGTATAACATCCCAAATTTTGGGGCAAGCGGTTTAGGAATAAAAACTGAGATAAGAAGGCTGCTGCCAGATTAGAGCGAAAGTCTTAAGCTTATTATGAGGAAAAGCTTAAGATAATTATTAAAATATATATTATCATTTTGGACCTCAAAAAAATTAGGGGGAAATTATGAAATATTATTTTGAGGATCTAGAAATTCTATGAAGGTATTAGTTACAAAAAATTGGCCTAAATAGTTTTAAATACATTTTTTGGAATTTAGGGCCTATTTTCACGAAAATTCAAGGGAAAAAATTTAGAGGAAAAATTTTGGCTTAAAAGTTTTAGAGTCAATATTCTATGGCCTAAAGAAGATAATTAAGGAAGAAAAATCCTTATATTGGATTAAAGATTAATTTTTAGCACATATCTAATGTTTGTAATTAAATGAGTAAAGGACTAAGTTGGAAAAAAAAGCCTTCAAGGAGGTTAAAGAGGATTAAATAAATTATTGTGGGAGTGGACCCCACAAGACTTTTCTCTTTCTTTACATGTATGACCCCTCACCACATCCTCACTCCTTCCCTCTTCAATATCACGACAACACACACACACATCCACTCCTCTCTCATTGCCTATTCCATTCGGCCATTCACCCATACTCCCTCATTTCTCCACAACATTTCGGTCTAATACCCACGCATACACCCATACTGCCTCATTTTGTTCTGCATCAAAAAAATCAGAGGCTGAGAGCGTACGTGAGAGAGGGAGCCGGGAGTTAGAGAGAGTCGGATATATGATCAAGAAGGAGTAGAGGCTGATCATTACATGCACCTCTGGAGTTTGATTAAGGTAAGCCTCCCAAGTCCTTTCCCATCTTCAATTTGTCTTATTGCTGCTGTTTAAGATTAAGGAAAATATTTGAATATTGATTATGAAATAGGAAACAATGAATAATGGAAGCTTAAGGTAGATTAGAGCTTATATTCATGATTATTGGTGATGCATGTGTTTGGATCGCTCTACTCTGTTATGACATAATCCTAAACTTGTGTTTTAAGTGACTCTGGTTATGCGTTCTCTGAAAGAAGCTTAAGGGAAAAATTATAATAGAGCATGGATGTTTAAATGCTAGAATCTTGATGGAGGTTGATACATATGTATGTGTGCTTTGGTTCTGCCTTGGGTAACAACCGAACCTAAGCCCCTGTTAAGCAAAAAGCATATTTGTTTCCGAAATCTAAGGTTTCCAATGGATTTAGAGAGGATTTTTGTGCAGGATAATGCCTCTAGCACAAATTGAAACCATTATGACTGAAAGTGGAATTTTAAGAATTTGATCTGTAATTTTTAAGTGTAGTAAAACCAAGGCATTCGACCTTTTCTAACCATGAAATTTTTTGGACATTTGGTTAATATATAAAGTTCTAAAAGGAGTCATAGATCATGTTGATTGGAGGTCTAGAACTCAAGTTATAATTTTTACAAGTTAGATAGGAAAATCTGGGCAATTATTTTTTTCAGAATTGGGTGGTAACCATCTTTGTGAATTCTGTATGATTTTAGAAATTAGTTGTTTTAGTAATTATTTTTCCTTTGAAGTAGACTAGCATAGATTTAAATAGGAATGGAATAACCTCATTTAGAGTTTTCTAGACTAAGTTATGATTTTTCCAAGTTCCTTGAGAAATTAGAGCCAGAATTTCTATTAAGTCCAAAAAATGATAGCAATTTTGAATGGATAATCATGGATATTTTATATAAGGTTATAATTATAATTGGCGTGGTAATGGATATATTTTGGTCATTATGAAATTAGTGAATGATTCGGAAGGGGATACGGGAGTAAGTTGTACAGTTAAGAGCACACCAGGTGAATGAATAGCATCCCATTATAATTTTTATAAATGATAGTTTTACTAATTATCGTATTTTTACATTAATTATCATATTTATAAGTATGATTTAGTGAAGAAAAGTTTATCATATTTTTTTATCGTTTTCTTGTTGATATTAGATGAGTAAAGATTGATGATTTCATTTATTATATGTATTTTCTCCAATTGCTTTATGATATAATTCATGATTATGCACTTAAATGATAAAGAAATTTTTGAGGTATTTTTCATAAATTTCATACCAATATGGTCTTGCAATTTGAAATGTTTTTATGCGAGTTCTTGATATTTGAAAAGGATTTTATCGACCAGATTGAATTTGAAGGAAAGTTTTGAAATATTTTTTATGAACCTTCATGATGGGGAATTCGATTATGTAGTATTAGATACAAGCCGTTATTATCTTGAAAGAATAATTTTTATTGCTTTGATAAATTGACACCAAGCATGTTTGAAAATATTTTTGGGAGGAGAATACAGAACACTAGTTACTATAAACCCACCACTACAAATGTATCGATAGCTTGGTGCTATATTTGTGGTGAGTGTTGTTTTTATGAAAACTGCTATAAATGTCATTCACTTACCAGTGCGCCACTTGGCTCAAGTCATTCCAATTGCAAATTTTTAGTGATTTTGTCCAATTGCTACAAATTAACAGTTTTTCGAGTAGTGTTATGAGATCCTTATATTAATATATTATAATTCAAAATCTCCTTTAATTTATTTGTTAAACATATGTTTATTAAGAAAATTACTCAAAATTTTGATCAAGCTATTAATATTTTTCACAAAAAAATTACAGAAATTTATTTTCTAAATTTAGTAAAAATATTAATAGACCATTAATAAATATTAATTTTAAAAGATAAGTTAGGAATTTGGCTTAACCAGAGGTAAATTAATAAACAAGATTTATTTTAATATGGTTTTTAATTGAGTAATAGACTTTAAGAATCTGGTTAGAATATTCTTTAACAGTGTTAATAATTTACACTAAAATATATACTTTCAAAATAAAGAGGAGGTCTATGTGATAAAGGCAAAATAAAAGGATTGTTATAATATATTTTACTCTTTTCTTTATCCTTTGAATGTTTTTAATGTTTTCCTTTTTAGGCAAAAGTATATTGACTTTCCAAACACTTTCGATCGACGCCCTTACAAACAGTTTTTGGATATTAAAATAAATATTTTGGTTTCACATCTTAACAATTTAGTATGATATGTGTTATTCTGTTATATAACTTACGCAACGAAATAAAAAGTATGGCATCATGAAAGTTGATGGCCATTAGTTCTGAATTGTTACTGATATTATGGTAAGATGGTCAGAAAGTATAAATATTGAAATAAAGAAACAAACATAGAAAACAAAAGAATGTCTTCAAGTGCACCCCCTCTACACATTCTCGAAATTGTCATTTCACAATATTTTTTATTAAAAGAAAAGAAAAAAAGAAGAAGCAAATGTTGCGAGAAGAGAAGATGTAGACACAATAAACAAAACAATTGGTTGCTGTTATAAAATATAAAAACTGTTGCTTGAACAACATTATTCATCATAAACAAAAAAATAGTACAGTTTACAATGAATTATATGCAAGTATACAAATCTAACTATAGTGTCATGGAATTAGAAGAAACACATCTGATAATTAAATATGCTTATCAATTTTTATCTTTTGCTATATTACGTGTGCGAAGAAAATGCAAAGATGCATATTGGAGAAAAGCTGTATGTGGTATGAGCAAAATACTCGATAAGTTAAAAAGCAAAACGGAATTATTTCTTTATTCTTCTTCGGAACTTTTTCTTGTACTAACATATTAAGTTTTATTTATAAAATAACAATGATTAGTATAAAAATAATAACCATTTGAGACTGACGATATTAGAGTTAGGGGATTGAAGAAAAAACCTTTATAAAGTTAAGAGACTAAACTAAAATATTGTATAAAACTATAGGGAAAATTTCATTTAAATACAAGATGAATTTGTAAAACCCCCAAAAGTCCTCTGAATTTGTAAAAAGACTCAGAGGTGATATGGACCTTTTAGGGTTTTGCAATTTCGTGACAAAAGACCATAATATCCTTAAGAGTTATGAAGCCCTATGCAGATTAAACCTTTCCTGAGTATAAAAAAAAAAAAAAAAAAAAAAAAAAAAAAAAGATTCAACCTTCCAAAGCATCTTCGTCTTGTTCGTGGACCCACTCCATCACCGCCACTCAAGCCGCCTTGGACGCCACTTCCGCCGCCGTGGGTGCCGCTCTCGCCACCGTGGAAGCCACCGCCGCCAACTTCGTGGAGATCGAGCACTAAGAAGAGGTAGCTCATTTGATTTTAATGTTTTATTTTTGGCTATATAACCTCCTTTTTCTGCATTCATTGCTGGAACAGTGAAGGAACAACAAGATTTAAGGGATTGACCAAGATTGAATCAGCTGGGAAGGAGAAAAAGATTTAAACTTTATACTGTACAATGTTAGGTCTCTGCGTTTTTTTTTTTTTTTTTTTTTTTTTTTTTTTTGGAATGGTAGATGTCGAACCCGTACCTCTCTTGTTTTGAAGCATGGCTTTAAACCACGAGGCGCTAGCATGACATCGGGGCATCGACGAGTCCAGTTGAGACCCACCACAGCCAATCGACCCGGTTGATGTGCTTCACTCTCTTAGGAGCAATGAAATCTGTCTTCATTTAGTTCTGTTTCTACTAGTTTTGTTTGTCTGGTTGTTGCTAAGTTTATTTTTGCACTGCTTAGTTTGTCTCTGTGTCCTAGTCGTTTGCAAGTTGTCCTCTTGTAACTCAGCAATTCTACTGAAGCAATGATATTCATAGAATGGTTCACACATTTTTTTTTGCTCCAAGACAGATTTTTTTTATTTTACTTCTTTGAGCTCTGATTCATTTTTCTACTTTTAGACATAGAGAATGGCACACCATTTTTCTATTAAGCTTTCGGTTTCTGCATTAATTGGTGAAACAGTCAGCCAAATTTTCTGCATTAATTGGGTTGCTGCATTTTATTGGTTTGTGCATTAATGTTTGGGGTTACGCATTCATTGTTGGAACCTTGTAATTATTTGTAATTTTCCCTTTTGTAACTCAAAGCAATTCTACTTCAAGTAATGATATTCATGGAATGGTTCACACAATTTTTTTTTTTTTTTTTTTTTTTTTTTGGCTCCAAGACAGCTTTTTTTAGTTTACTTCTTTAAGCTCGATTCATTTTTCTACTTTTAGACATAGAGAATGGCACACCATTTTTCTATTAAGCTTTTGGTTTTTGCATTAATTGGTGAAACAGTCAGCCAACTTTTCTGCATTAATTGGGTTTCTGTTAAAATGTTGGTTTGTGCATTAATGTTTGGGGTACTGCATTAATTGGGTTTATTCATGACAAAGTTTTCTTCATTCATTGCAATTATTTGTAATTTTCCCTTGTAATTATTCACTTTGAAACACATTATCTTGCATTTCTGTGTAAAAGGCGCCGATGACCATTTACTTTAACAATTACCTTAACTTTAACATGACCATTAGCTTTACTTTAACAATTAACTCTCATTTAGACTTGCAATATTGCCATTTACTATAATCTCTTTATAGGTCACAAAACTTTATATGAATTCTACACATGTCCGAAATCGCAAATAGAATTGTCCTTCTCTTTTATTGTAGTTGTCATTAAGCGGGTGTTTGGTAAATGTCATTCTTGGAACTTATAATTACCATTGAAGAGTTTGAAATTACCATTGTAAAATTTGTTAAAATAATTACAGAGTTTGTGAAAACCATTAATATTGGAGGAAGTAGTAATTATTGAACATGTACTTACAATTATGAAAACCATTAACATTGTGATGAAATATTCATTTTTTGATGCAAAGGTTAGAATGCAAGATGACATCAAATATGACAAGAACACCTTCAAAGTCACTAATTTGTTTTTTCCATGTTGGGGGGACTTCGTAGCCAATGGTGAAGGTGAAGTTAAATATAATGGTGGGAGTGTGAGGGTAAAATCGTTGAAGGAGGGGCTGAAACTTGAAGAATTGAGGGTAATGATAGGACAATGGTTTGGTATAGATGGTCATGGTTGTGACATTAAATACACTTTAAGCTTTGATGAAAAAGTTTTAGTAGACATGATTGATGATTACGAAATGGAAAATCTGTTTACTTATAATGAAAGAAGTGGACATGTGTATGTAGGATGTAAAGGTACTCATTTTGCAGCAAGGGAAAGGGATGATCAAGACAGGTATGTCATAGTTAGTTTAGTTAGAGAAGTAATAATGTCATATAGGGTTGTTGGTAATTCGATAAAAGTTGTCATTATTTATGTAGGGATCATCAATTCGTGGGTCCTATAGAGCAAATGCCTAACATTGAGGAGGCGATGTGGTTCGGACTGAGTGATGATGACATAAGAAATGATTGTAGTGGAAGACCTCTTCTGAGCCTTCCATGTGCAAGTCAAAGCGTACCAACACCGATGCGAGATGAACTCTAAGAAGTGGAAGGACTTGGTCATAGGAGTGAATCAAACATTTGCAAACTCGATGAGTTCAAGAAGGTGCTTGCACAAGTTCCGTATTGCCAACAAATTTGAGTACACATATGTGAAGAATGCAAGGGATTTGTGTCTATGTTAAATGCAAGGTTGAAGATTGTCCGTGGAGGATAAGCGCAAGGGCAATTGGGAAGATCAATAATTTCTTACGTGTGAGAAGATACACCGAAGACCATGATCATACAGCACAAGACAATCTTGCGGTGACACATGCTCGAAGTGCTGCCTTGACAAGTACAATTATTATTGACGAGGTTAGAAATCACACAGACAAGCGTCCAAATGATATAAAGAATAGTTTGGCAAGAGAGTTCGGTGTACACTTGACATATAAGCAAGCATATCGGGCAAAGGAGAAGGCCATGGAGGAAATTCACGGTAGACCTGAACAGACATACATGTTGATACCATGGATATGTGATAAGTTGAAGGAAACTAATGACAAGACTGTGGCTGAATGGGTGGCTAATGGGAGCAACACCTTTGAGCGTGTACTTATAGCGTATGGTTGTTGTATAGAGGGGTTCATTGCTGGTGCGAGACCTATTTTGTACATCGATGGAAGCCATTTAAGTGGACCATATAGGGGGACTCTCCTGTCAGCTTCTGCCTTTGATGCAGACAATGAGTTGTTACCGTTTGCCCTTGCTATTGTCTATGGAGAGACAATTGAGGACTGGACATGGTTCCTTGAAATAGTGAGAATGACACTTGGAGGGTTACAGATTACAATTGTGTCCGACCGACACAATGCAATTATCGCTGCTGTCCGTGGAGTGTTCGGGTTTGAGAGACATGCATACTGCTATAGGCACATTAAGGAGAACTTTAGCGCCCAAATGATTAAATTGAATAGAGGAAAGAGGAAGATATGTGGGCAACAAAGGCAAACCGCACTTCAGTTACTTGATGCAATTGCATATGCGAGACTTGATTTGTGATTTCGATTCGCGATGGAACAAATGAGGCTTTTCAATAAGGAAGCATTTGAGTGGCGATACATCATGGTGATATTGACGAGATGGGCCATGAGCAAGTTCCCATTTCAACCGTGGGATAAAATTACCATAAACCCGGGCCTGAGTCCTTCAATGCTTGGATGGTGAAGGAGAGACATCATAATGTTGCCCAGCTCATACATGAGCACCGTGACAAAGTTGCAAAGAAGATGTATGCAACAAGCATGGCAATAAGTAAGTGGAAAAATGGTGTTGGCCCGAACATCGAACAACAAGTGCTGGAAAATGTGGCACGGGCTGAATACATGAATGTTCAGGTATATGGAGGAGGAAGGGTGCAGGTCCGTACAGCAAGTGGGGCGCTAATGGTTGAGTGAACTTGCACAAGTGCACATGTAAAGCATGGAAAATGTCAGGTATTCCTTGTCCTCATGCGTGTGCAGCCATAAAGGGTATGCATGGTAATGTGTACAATTATGTTGATGAATGTCTTACGTTAATAGCCCAAGAAAAGATTTATAGTCGAACCATGACTCCTGTTGTCACAATAGACATGCCAAATCCAAATGACTTCCGCCTATATGACTTAGGAAGTCAAGTGTTCCTGGCACCTCCCAAGACTACCCGTCCACCTGGAAGGCCAAGAGTTGAAAGGATAGAGTCACAATTTCGCAACAAGAAGATTTGTTCAATGAGCATCGTGATGGAAAAGGGGCGGGGGAGGTGCCCTTCTTCTTCTCGGGCCTTCCTTCTTTGGCTCTATCAACGTATACTTTCCTCTCATCAACGCTCAAAGCCTTCTACGCCTTTGAGGACTCCCTATTCATGTCCTTAAAGTCAAAAACTTGATTCTCTTTCTGAAACTCGTTGCGAAACAAAAAGTAGGCATTATTAGTGGACGACATTGTGCTACACTTTTGCTTTGCTAAACCTGAAAACAAGAGAAATTATGCAGAAAAACAATGATACATTAAGACATTGGACTAGAAAAATTCAGAACAACTCAAAGATAAACCGACCAAAAAGTAATGGATATGACAAAAAACATAAGTGAAGCCACATTTCATGTGTAAACCAGAAAAATATTACAGATGAATTATTTAGAAGCTTCAAAAATCACTCCTAACTCTCCTAATATCCATAACACAAAATATTACTACTTCAATAATAACTTATATTAACTTATATATGCGTTCCACATATAATATCTTATTCAATAAGATTCTTCATTCTATCATCATTTACTTCATCAACATTTCAATTAAGAATCAAATAAAATCATAATCCATTTACAGAATTTATAAACCATCCATCCACCTACCCTCTTCTTTAAGCTAGGTAGACAAAGAAATCAGATTTGGGAAAATCAAATTATATTCTTCAAGTTTCTATGAGGAGACAATCAAGAGAAAATAAATGGCTATAAAAATACCTCTATAGAAGCCTGTTCCCTCTTAATCATTCAGCAAACAAATACCCACAAAGTGTGGTTAACCAAAAGGAAATAACATTGCTAATAAGCATGGATTCATTTATTGGTTCTAGATCAACTACAAGTTTTTTCTCGGGTCAAGTACTTTGTAGGGAAAACACTCACAACTATGTTCTACCTGGCGGTTTGATCACAATGGTATTGGTAATTTGTATCCGTTAATC
This sequence comes from Acacia acuminata, assembly GCA_019022655.1. Lineage (NCBI taxonomy): Eukaryota > Viridiplantae > Streptophyta > Magnoliopsida > Fabales > Fabaceae > Acacia > Acacia acuminata. Next base: position 1,946,618 of record JAFJYI010000126.1, read on the forward strand.
CGGACCTTCAAAGGACGGGGAAGGTAAAATCAAGTGCCCATGGCATGAAAAGCAAATGGTGATGTCATGAACTCGGCATATAATGAGAATGCACTAGTGCAGGGAACAAAATAAATAGAAATAAAAATTCTAGAGGCCACAGGAGAAAACTTACATGCACATCTAGATGAGCAAAATGACTACCTAACAAATAAACCAGAAGACAAATGCGGTGAAGACCACAAAAATTGTATAATTCCAAATAAAGCAACTCGAGAACCTTGAATATTTCGAAAATGTAAACGTAAAGCCAAAGAATTGCTCACAATGGCACCCCTCCACCCCTTCCTAATTTCCCTAATTTCCCCAAAATGCTAAAGTCGACAATCCCAGAGGAAAATAAATGACTGAGTGAATAAAGAGAGAGCGCACGGCCGAATAATTACCATAAGAACGAAAACAGAAAGATATAAAAAATATCCTCCCACCACCGATGGAGTCTTAGCAGCCCAGTAAACCAAGATGAAGAACACGCACAGGCAAATGGTCGAATGAAGAACAGAGAGGAAGGACAAGTTCAGGGCTATGGCAGGCAAATGTGCCTCCTCACTTTAAGGGGTTCAAACTTAGAAGATCAATTAAAAAAAAAAAAAAAAAACAAAGCGGAAGAACAAGTTGAGGGCTCAGAACTAATGGGAGAAACATACCTGGCGACGGCGGCGAAAATGTTGTCCACGTCAACGGCAGAGGCGGTGACGGCAGCGTCGTGATGAAGAACGGCTGTGGGACGACGGCAGTGGGGCGACGGCAGAGGGTGGGATGAAGAACGCGAGCGACTAGGGCAGGCGAAGATGAAGATGTCCGATCGAAGAAGAGAGGGAGAGGTATAATGTTTTTATTGCTTAAGGGCAGTATAGTCTTTTTCCCCCAAGTTGCAAAACCCTGAAAGGTCCATATCACCTCTGAGTCTTTTTACAAATTCGGAGGACTTCTTGGGATTTTACAAATTCATCTGGTATTTAAATGGAATTTTCCCAAAACTATAAGACTAAATATGTTGTTTACAATTCAATAGTAATTAGGGGTGTTCCATTCCATCCCTGCCGTCTTGTTTTAGTCCTAGTCATTTTGGGATAGTACAGAACTGTCCCATAAAAATTTGGGACAAAAAATTATTATACGGGGATGGGACATGGGATGGACTTTGTTCTGTTCTAGCTCTTGGTCCCATCCCGGGTATTTATTTTTTAAAAAAAATTCTATATATTTATAAATTATATTTATTTTCTAAGTTATATAGATATTAGTTGTACATGCATGATGAGTAATACACAAAGAATCATGTCGTTACTAGTTTAATATATCTATTTTTTTATCAGAATATTTAATATTTTTATTAAAGATATAACTAATATTTTTCTTATATTGATATAAGTTATATCAAAAGATATTATTATATTGGTTAATACAAAATATTAGAAAAATCTAAGTAGAGGAACAACCAAAGCACTAATGTTATTTATACTCTAGACTAATGTTGAGTGTTACTAATGAATTTGATTCCCTTCTGATTTTGAGGATTTGAATTTAAATTCAAGTTGTTTTCCTCTAGAATCTTTAGTTTTTTTTATTTTATTCCCACATTACAATCAGCTTCAAGTTTTAAATATTTCTTATTTTTTAGTATGTTTTCGCTATGAAAATGATAAAAGATAATTATTACATATTTGTATTTCAACCATTCAAGTTTAGCGTCTAACTCATGAGTCATGCCCATATATTTTAGTTTTTACTGGTCCAAAAAAAAGAGGAAAAAAACTATACGCATGTCCAGTCCTTGAAAAGAAATAAACAGGTCATCTTGCTTTTGTCCCTTTCCCGTCCTAATTAATCCTCGTCTTGTCTTGATCCAGGTAGAATATGCTCGTCCCATTTCCGTTCCGTGAAGAGCTTAATGGTCATTATCATATGATAATCAAATCAATTGTACTTAAATTAAAAACAAATAGCATACTTGTTTAGACATGATAGAGTGGGGTGAGTTCTAAATAGAAGTCAGGATAGGCTTAAAATAAAATAAAAAAAATTAAAGTCTATGTTTTGTTCTCTGAATTTTAGATGTTTAGGTAAAATTTCAATTTAATCCCTAATACTATTAGTCTCATCATTAACATATTACTCTCGTCTTTCAAAATATAAAAAGATTATATTAAATGATTAATTTTGAAGTATGATTTGTTAGCATTGAATTGCATATAAAGTCACCAGATAAATTCATTGAGTAAGCATTTTCTATTAATAAAAAACCGGCATCAACATTAAAGTTTGGAAATACTCTTTATAAACTCAAGATACTAGACTGAAATTTGGTATAAACTAAGAAAATCAAATGTAAACTTTAGCCAATGAAAAATAAAAAATACAATTTGAAAGGAAAGGATGCTACAAACAAATTAGTTAAGTGTTTTACATCTACTTAAGTGGATGCTGAAAAGTAAAATCATGTATTAATGAATGTGTTTTGTGTGGCCAGTGCTTGTTGGCTCAGATCATAGGTGCATGGCCTTCACGGTGTCTCTCAGTAACTCATCGATCATTTATCTTCTTTTTGCTTATTCTCATGTTTACTCTCTTTTTTTAAGGCACACGTATCTTTTTACTAGAGAGAATGTTGTTTGAGGTACTATCAAACATTAAATGTTAACACGAGTTATGTTTACTTTTCTTTCTTCTTTGCTTTTCCATTTTTCTTCTTCTCCTTCTTATTCACACCATGTGCTTCTACTTATTTAATCACGTCACTAGTTTTTCTAAACTCTAATTATCCGGAAAGTGTTGGAAATTTAAGCGATCTTATCATGCTAAATACCTAAATTAGCAATTAGATCAATGTGGAATAAATAAAATAGGGAATAGAAATACCTCTAGCCATTAATTCGATTTCTCAAGAAAAGCCTATGGCCCTTCTAAGTCCACACTCTCACTCTTTAGATGGTGTAAACTTTAGTAGTACGTTGTATGATAATGCGTAGTCAAAGCAGACTTAGGGGACCATATTTAAATAGATACGCACGGACTAAATCCACTTCTGTCCATCACAGAGGTGGCAGTCAATCATGCACAAAATAATGAGCGGTTGAGAAGATAATGGGATAGTGGGCCCAAATGTGAACCACCTAAGATTCTATAAATATAGACCATTTAATTAAATTTTTCATAAATAAATATATACTAATAGTAATACAAATATTAATTTAAAATTCTAAAAGAAAGTTCTTAGGTGTGTTGCTGTTTTCCAACAAATCTAGACAGTACAGTACAAACTGATTCAGCAGATTTGATAATATAGTTTTTCATATTTTAAATTATTTTAATTTAAAAAGTATAATATGAAGTAAAAATAGTTCTTTTTAAAAAGAAAAAAAAATCCACCATTTTATAGTACAAATAAGCAGTGGACGGTAAGGATAAGGTTGGGTAAGGCGAGACCCTTACTTGATGCCCAAACCGACAAATGAACAGGCTATATTTTACAGTCTAATGCTCGGCCTTACCTGATAGAAGCATTAACCATTTCGGGTAGGGCAAGGCGGACTTCTCTTCCTAAGTGGTAACTCTCTAACCAATACCATATGTACAAAAACTCTAATTATACCTAATAAATACTATTGAGAACTTCAAATACATTCCATGATTTCACACATTGAGATATCTCAAAATAAATCTCTATAACTTGAGTTTTGAAATTAAAAAAATAAAAAACTGCTATATGTCTTAACAATTACATGAAATTATGAAGTAATACGTGTTTGTGTATGAATATTGTTTGATATGAATAAATGCAATTACATTAAAGACTTCAAAGAAACTAAATGTCTTGTTTGTTATCTCACTTTTTTAATGCTTTGTACCATCCATCCAAATTTGAAAGCCACATCTATCCAAAACGCAATGATTTGTAAACTGAGGTGGATAGATATGAAATAATAATATAAAAAATTTAATAAAAATGAAATAATACACACACACTTATATATGTGTGTGTAGAATACTATTTATTTTATCTACATAACATATATATACATATATAAATAAATTATATATAATTTTTTAGGTAAGGCCAAATGGGTAAGACAGTATCCCCTACCCAATGCCCGGCCCTACCTAATTTTTTCTAGCCACTTTTTTTAGGCTGGGCAAGATAATTTTTTACTAAGTTTGGGTGGGTATCAGGGGCAACATACTCACCCCTAAAAATAAGGTCAAATTAAAACTCCCTTAAACCATTATCTAAGCCACGTGCAAATAATATTCATATCCTTTAAAAATTTACTAAAACGCTCCAAAAACATTAGTCTTTGATTATTAAAATAACTCTATAATTTAATTACCAAAATTTAAAGTACCGACATAAAATTTCCTTGATAAATAGATACGTTGGAAAAATTTAATATGGGAAATAAGATGGAAGGGAGTGTGCGTGTTTATATATGAGCAAGTTTAAACATTTAGGTTATTAAACTCGGATCGTAATTAAACCAAGTTGAGGTAGTGGATCAAAAGCTAATGGATCATATCGAAGTCAAATCGGAGCTAATTGGATAAACCGACGAGAAAGTAAAGATGTCAAGGTTATTAATATGAAATTGTGAATAAAATGTTTTTTAAAAAAGAAAACTAATTAAACTATTTTTAATTATAAAAGTAATAAACTAGTCAAACCAACCAGATTGAACAAGTTAGATGACCGATTCGCTGGTTTTTGACTCAAACAAACGGATCTAGATCTGGTCCGCTTTTAATAACTATGTAAAATGTAGTTAATGCCAATTGGTATACCTTCTTAAAAATATAATATTTTAAAGATGACAAATTGTGCCGTAGCAAGCATTTTCACCTCATATTGTAGAAATATCAAACTCAGAGTGGACATTGACATGGTTGTGTTCTTGTGTGCATACATGTTTTACATTGACTTTTATTAAAAAAAGTTAATGTTTTAAATAAAATCACATGTAATTTGGGGAAAGCCAAATTGATATAATCGTCAATAAATAATAGTAAAATATAATAATAGTACTGATCCATTCTATCTTAGGAAAATTACATGCAGATCCTAAAAACCAAAAATAAATACAATGAGGTCTTTTGAAATCACCAAATTATACGTAAATTCCTATGGACCTTTTTATATTATTTGTATTAACAACAAAAAATGTCGTATTTACAACCAAAAGTACTATATTTACAACAAAATTTAAAAATCGACCATTTACAACAACAAAAAAGTCATATTTACAACCGAAAGTGTCATATTTATAACAACATTTAAACACCTAGATTTTGTTTCAAACTCAAGTCCTTAAATGTATAAAGGTCATTTACAAATGAGAAAAAACGCTAGATTTACAATAAAATTTAAAATTTAGTCATTTACAATAGAAAAATCAATATTTATAATGCGAAAACGTCATATTTACAACAAAATTTAAAAACCTTGATTCTTTTCTATACAAATAATGTCAAAAAGTCTTTTTTGATATATAAATTTCTATTAAGACTTTTTTACTATTTTTTATGGCCCTTGCACTTCTATCTTTATCCAAGTGTCGGCTGCAATGCTTTTTCTTTTTAGTGGTGTGCGTATCACACATCCCACTGAAATAAAAAGTGGGGTTTCATGTGAACGCTGTTGACCCCAAGTCATGATCTGTTGTTGATAGAGTACTATTGCGATAAGAAAAGAAATATCTTTGGAAAATAAATAGACTTAAATAATATTTATCATGTATCACTCAGGATTGGTTGGATAATAATCAACGCAAAAACTAGAAATAGACTCATTAGAGAAGAAAAAAATATGAAAATTTAGGAGTTATTATACTTATAAGAGTTTGCTTTTATTATCTACATACAGGACTCCGGTTCATTTATCTTCTAAATTTATATATATATATATATATATATTTATTTATTTATTTATTTAAATTACTCTATCTATTGATTGTATATATGTCAAGAACAAGTACGTTTACATCAATAAAGTAGTACCCATTGCAAATGATAACAATTGGACAAAACTTTAGAAAAATCAAGATACATTTTTTTTATAAATAGCTAATTTAACTATTTTTGTAGTATCATACAAATTAGTTATCTAAGACCTATATTTAAAACTAAATAGAGTGCGAGAAAATTGTGTGGAATGGGAAAAAAAATAATTAAAAGAATCCAATTTATGTGGCCCCTCAATTGAGAAATAATTTTAGGAATCTAAAGGTCTGTATGCATGAAACTATGAGCTCATTGGTACATTGCATTAGTGCTGTGTCACTTTCCCTCCGAATTGAAAGGACTCAGACAAAAATGTAAGGGCCTGCATTTTTTGCATAGAAAGTTCTTAGAAATGAAAATGATGGGGATGGAACATATATATACATGTAGGACCGAGAGACCCAGTTTTGTTTCTCGTATATTATGATAATAATCCAAATATTTTTAAAAAGTGATTTCAAGTTCTCAATAGCAATTTTTTTTTTTTTTTTTTTTCAAATTATAAAATTAATATGTAAGTTCACATAATTTCACCCTCATTTTTTATTAAATCATTATATATATTTTTTCTTTTTTATTTGCCCTTATAGTTTTCGCATCAAAAAAAATTTTAATAGGGGATCGCCCCCAGTTTTCCCAATGTTTTTAATTTTTGAAATTACATTTTTCCCACTTTATTTTGTTTTTTTAGGTCTAAATTATCCACCTCTAGTAGCAGTGATTCGTAATATAGACTTTTAGAAGGGGTTTTAGTGCTGACCATACGATCCTCACTATCTTGTTACCCATCCTCTTTGGGATTCGGCTTCAGTCATCTGCGCCTTCCCCTCCTCTTCCTTAAAACAACACCGTTTTGGCACAAAACAATACCTGGTGCTCCTTAAAATATACATATATATTTCAGAGTACTAAAAGGATATTTCACGATACAAACTAATATTGAAAAAATTATTCATAATCTCAAAAAATTATTTTATGATGTTGAAAAAATTAATATTAACTGCTACTAAAAAGATACTTAGGATATTGACTAAAGATACTAGATGGTACTGAAAAACTACTTCAAGATCTTGAAAAATCTTTTCAAGATCCTAAAACAATTTTTCAAGATCATGAAGTAGTTTTTCAAGATCAACAAGAGTCTGCCAAAAAGTATCTTTTTAATACTATTCAAAAGATATCTGAAATTTTTTTTTTCAACATCCTAAAATAATTTTTCAAGATAATGAAGTACCAATTAGTTTTTTTTTTTTTTTTTTTTTTTTTTTTGTATCACAAGATCTTAAAATATCTTTTTAATAGCCACAGTACCTTAAAAAAAAAAAAAAAAGCACCAGGTATTGTTTTGTACCAAAATGATACTGTTTTAAGGAAGAGGATAACAGAGAATGGGAAGGCGCTGAGGACTGAAGCCGAATCCACCCTCCATGTTCTTCTTCATTATGTTTATTTCAAGACATGCCGAACATCTCGTATTATGTTGGTCAATGATTATGAACCGTGAAGGATCCAACAGATATTTTCGGTGGGATTCAAAGGCCCAATTAACCCCCAAACCAAAATAAGTTTGCCCACTTACACTGAAAATTGGGCTTTAGGCCTAAATAATTCCTGAAAAATGCTGAAATGAGGACCAACAGCTCCCTTCTTTTTCCTTTTCTTTTTACAGAAGCGCCATACCAGCTTTGAAAAAAAAAAAAAAAAAACATGCATTTACCTTTTTCCATATGGTTTTTCTTTTTGACCTAACATAAAATCTTGACCAGAGCAAAATATAAATACTTGGTCTTAAATGTAAGACCCAATTAACTTTTTTTAATAAAAAAAGTTAATAAAGCTAAATATATTATTTTATCACAAGATATATCGTGTATTATTATTATATATAAACTCATAAGTTAATCTAACTTGTTTGAAGGAAAAACGACTGATAAAATTACTTTAAATTAATTTATTTCGTCTCTTTAATTTCTCTAAAAAAATCAACTTGATCTTATATATAGGATCGAATGAAATATTACATCTATTTTCAATCAATGAAAGACAATTTAATTATTAATTAAATAAAATAGGGGTGTTCAAAACCCATCAATCCGGTTTTTGTCTAGGATGCAATTTGCATCCCGGTCTGTAGTATCGGACGGGACCGAGAAATCGGTTTATTTAAAAAAATTTAAAAATTTAAAAATTTTCATTAGATTATTTAAAGGTCCATATTCTATTATTTAAATTGATAATTTAACATTTAATAAGTGTTAGTGCCAACGTTTCACCCAAGAGTGGAGTGAATCGGTGATATTAAAAATGTAAACCAAAGATGATAACAATTAAATCAAAGAGAAGAGTTAAAAGAATATCATCGAAGTGAGATCTTGGTTAGGCCTTAACTTTCTAACCTACTTTTAATCCCCAAAACGTCTCGAGACTTTCACTATACTTCCAAGATTCAATAGGTTCTTAGCACCACAAGATTAAGTAATCCTCAACAAAACTCACTCCTCCTTAAAAGTTGTATCCTAACAACCACATCCAAGGTCCCAATACCTTAAGATTTTACAACGATTGAAAACATTTATCAATAACTCTCTCAAATAGTAAATATATAAACACCGATAAATAATGAATAGTAGAATATATTACACAAAGAATTTATGAGCAATAAATGAGTTGAAGATTGATCGTGTTTGGTTGGTAGCTTCATATTAAATGCTCACCTATTTATAGTTGAATGCCATTAACGACTGTTGTAAGCGTTCAAACTATCTGTTAAAGACAGATTGGAGTTGTTGCAACAATTCAACGTTCAATCGCTTTCACTTTGCTTCATATGACATTCCTTTGGTCTGCTTCTGAGATTCTCTTTAAGGTTTCGCCGCTTTCGTCTTCACTATAACAACGGCTTTGAATGAAATCCGTGTGCTCTGCGATTTCTTCTATGTGCTATGTTTTTATTGTGCATTTAATGATTTGACATAGAAACTTGCTTTTATGCTCATGGAGATGATCCATCAATTTAAACATCTGAAACTTATACACAAATAAGATTAGTAACTTTACGAAGTAGTATAAGTAATAATCAAATATGAACAAATGTTAATCACGAAATTTGAATTCTTTGAGACGTTGCGAAATGAAAACAGAAACAGTCACTCGAGTGTGATTCCGTAATCACTTGAGTAGACATCCATTACTCGAGTACGGCTGTAAATCAATTCGAGTATTAATGAACTTTGTCTCGGGAATGAAATGTTGAAAGTATAGCTCACTCAAGTGTTGTTTGAAAAAAAATTCAACTCTGCCAATGACTCGAGTGTTTCTACAAGTTGTCTTGTGTCACTCAAGTGACACTGAATCTCACTTGAGTGGACTTCCAGAAGAGAATTCAACACTCTTGGTTCATCAGCGAGTGACTTGCACTAAACTTACAAGTTGCCGGTCATCACTCGAGTGGCATCACCTACAATTGAATGAGACTGATCATGACTTGCATAACTGATGAGTACTATTTATGCCTATTTTTCCTATATTGTATGACTTTTTGATATGGTGAATATGAGCTTAAATGTATTTAATCTCGAGCACAAATATGTTAATTCATGCATATAGGGAAATGAAGGATGAGTCTCATAAATTATAATAATTATATAAGCATAATATGCATGTGTATAAGAGAAGAAGAACAAGTTTGAGGTTTTAAGTGAAAAGCACGTAGCATAGCCGATATAATGTTATAGCATCAGGTCAGCCATAACAAGTCGCAATACAATGTAATCCTAATGTTATAGCAGCATAAGTGAAACAATTGTTCTTGGGATGAGACTAAGGATGTGTGTGATAACGCTTCCAAAATTATTTTTCTTTTTTTAATTTCTGTTCCTAGAAAAAAATGGGTAGGAACAATATTTGGTAAATTTGGGTTTTTTTTTTCCCTCAAGATGAACTGGTTTATTTTTGTCTTTGGGAATAAAAAAAAGAAGCAAAAAATTCTACTTTTCTAATCCAGAGTACAAAATTAGAATCATTTTTCTTTCAACAATCCCTCTTTATTTATTTATATCTTTATTTATATCTTGAGCAAACGAAACTCTAGCAATTAGAGCTTCCCTCTTCCTGATTCTCTTCTTGAAATTTCAACCCAATGCTTTGGCTTCGTTGTAGACCCAATAGTCTATGTGAATTTTGGTTTATTTTTTCCCCTTTCCTTTTTTTGCTTTCGACTTGGCGCCTTAATTATGGGAAAACGACGAAGTTACGAAAACACAGAAACTGTAAGTGGGCAAAATCAAACAGAGACAATGCGTGCCTTCTTTGGGTGGAAAAATCGTTGGTTGGTAAATTGTAAATATGCGTTCTCTGATCTCTCGTAATTGTTCCGTATCCATATTGCTCAATGGGTGTTCTCTGATCTCTTGTAGTTTCTGGTTTTGAAGTGCCTGGTATTATTTAAAAAACCCTACTTTCTAGGGCTCATGCTCTGCATCTCGCACATGCATTTGGCAAACTTCGAGGCTTCGATGTTATGAAACGTTGATCGAAATCAAAATTGCCTTCACTATGTCCAAGAGAGAAACAGGTCATAGTTTTTCTCGCAAAGATTACCAAAATTTATATTACCCAGCACAGGTATACGATCTCCATGATGACGACGATGAAGATGATGGAGAAGAAGTAATACCTTGAAACGAGTTAAAGTTCACTCCTTTAATCTTACCCACTTTTCCAACAATTCGCAGAGCCTCTTTTTTTTTTTTTTTTTTTTTTTTTTTCATAAATAGTCATGGAGAAAGAAGGCAATAATCCTCATTCTTGGAATGAAAAAAAAAAAAAAAGTGTTAATAAATGTAATTCTAATTTTGAAGTAAAAAAGTTAACAAACATAATTGATTCTCGGAAGCTTTTCAAGCGCATAAAATAGAAAAAATCATGTTTCATTTCAGAAATAGTACTAGGAGAAGCCAATGCTTGATTAACAATAGAAAGTGATTGAGCTTGAGAACGTTCGGAGAAGAGATTTGACGAAGCTTCCTGCGTTTCTCATTCTTGTTCGCCCCTTTTTTCATCCATTACCTATCTTGTGTCTTGTGTCGTCCTCCTTGTAAGAGTTCTTCTCTAGGCTACCTTTTGAAAAGAAATTGAACTCCCTGGATCCCTTTATCTCCCTCCACAGAACCCGTAATCAGAATTGGTTGCGTTATACAGTGACTAAATTATAAAACATTTTAACACCAAGTTGCAGAATCATAAAAAAGAGTAAAAAAGATAAGAAATTGCCCATGAACTTTAAAATCTTAAATAACTTATTTTTTATTGAAATGGGGGCTCTTTAATCTATATACTCTTGTAAACAATAAGACTGATTTAAGACTTTGAAGTCTTAATGATATTTTCTTATTTTTCTTTCCTAAAAAGATTAAGGTCATAAGAAAAAGAATAATTTCTCCAATATTTTGTTCATATTAGCTCTTTACTTAGGGGCTTGTTTGGTTGGAAAGGAGGGATTGAAGAGAAGAAAAAATGAGCTCAAAGTCCCAAACGCTCATTTGGTTTGAAATTTTTGAGGGAGGGGACCTAATGTTTCCATCTCCTCTATTCTAGCACCTCTATTTTGATTCCCTCCAAATTATTGGGTTTCAAAGGGTATCCAAAATTTTGGATCATTTTATCCTCATAACTTAAATGATGTTTCAACAACGCCCATAATAAAAAATATTATGATAAATAAAATTATTATTATTATTATGTAAATATTTTATTATTATACAAAAAATATTTTTATTAAAAATATATTACTAAAAATATTTTAATATAAAAGTGTATATTTATGAATGAAAAAAATTATCATAATTACAACATATGCTCAAAATATTTAAATAAAAAATATTATTATAAGTAAAAAAATATTATCTTTAAATTAATTTGAATAAAAATATATTTTTATCATTAAAAATATTATTATGAAATAAAATTTATATTTTTAAAAATAATAAATATTATTATAAAATTGATTTAAAATAAAAATAAATTTTTATAAATAAAAAAATATTATAATTTTAAATAAATATGCTATTATAATGAAAATTATATTACTTTTATTAAATTTAAAATAATTTTTTTAAAAAAATATATCATTTTTATATTACAAATATATTAATATTAAATAATTTAAAAATTAAATATGTTATTATAAATAAAAATTAATATTGTGGTTAAAATATGTTATTATTCAATTAATTTAAAACAAAATATTGATTATTATATTAATTATAAATAAAATATTGTCATATTAATTGGATAAAATGTAAGGTAATTTGTATAAGGTATAAATAAAAAGGGAAATTAAAATAAAAGACCCAGAGAAAATAATATTTATTACTATCTCAATCTTAATTATAAGACAAAGTTTATAATGCAAATACAATTAGGACCCGGGAGGGAGTATAAAGGATCATAAAAATTGTAATTACTTAGAAAGATCAAACATCACAATATAAATTTAAAATTACTAAATTTCCATTGATCAAATCTCAAGTATTATCTCTTGTATTCATAATTAAAAAATAACTAAAAATTAAAACTAAAACTGTCCATTATAATTTATCAAATCTTTTTTTTAATATATTATTTAATTAACAACAGTTAAACGCATCTTTTTTAAAAAATTTATTTTTGACCAATTTATATAATCAAGTTGCCTAATTTATATTATCGTGTTGATATCAATTAAGCTCTTTTTATAAAAATATAAACTAAACTTATTTCATATTCTTCGGGATATAATAGGTTAATTACATTTTTTAAATTTTATTAACATTGCATGAATTTTTTAACCCACATAAATTGCTTCTAAAACAAAAATAAATCATACAAACTTTCTTTCCTTAACATATAGTAGTATGATAAATTATAAAAGACTTTGACTTTTATTTAATTTTTAAATAAAATTTTTGTTGATTTTAGAAAAAAAAATTATAATTTTTAAAAATTGAAGAATGCAAAATTTTTTCATAGATATATATCCAACTTGTGAAAAAATAAAAATTGAGAAAATTATTGTTTAATTTAATGAAAATTAGAATTTTATATTAGTTTTAAAAATAGAATGTGGAAAAGAATGTAAGAGAAATGTAGAAAATTTTGTTATGGGCATTTTAATACTTTTAATTTTATATTTTTATATTTAGTCCTCCTAAATAATTACAATTTTTATAATCATTCTTCATAAATAATTTTCCTCTAAGTCTTTCATTCTAATTTTCCCTAAATAAAAAAATATAATTAGGTATATTAAAATAAAATGAGAAGTTATTATCATTCCTCCTATCTCATCTTAATTGGGGGTGTGCATGAAGCTTAGAAGCCCAATGCGCCGACCGAGGCCGGCAAAAAATTGCCCTGCCCATCCTGAAAAAAATTGGGCACAATCGAGCTGGGTATTTTTGCGGGCAAGGTCGGGCATCGAGCAGTATGCCGCCTTGCCCATTTGACCCTTCCCGATAAGTGTATATATTATTATATTTTACATAAATATTTTTTATATAATAGTTAAGGGTTAAGGAGCGAATTGGCCAACAAACTATTGAAGATGGAATATCACCTAGAGGGGGATAGGTGGTCTTTAAAAATTGAAACCTCTTCTTAATTCTTTCTTGTGTATGAACGAAATAGAGACCAGTAAGAGAAATGAACAAAAGAGAATTTATACTGGTTCGGTCTAATACTTTGACCTACGTCCGTCCCCGAAACACGGAATTTCACTATCTTTCAAGAATAACTACACACTCGTAAATGAAGGATGGTCCTCTCACTCTTCGGACTCCACTCCCCTTACAAGTTGTAATTAATACACCATTTCTTAAGGTCCCACTATCTTAAGATATAACGATAATGAAATAAGTGTTTAAGTACTCCTCACGAGTTGATAAAAATGATGAACACCGAAGGACAAGTTAATAAAACACGAGAGACAAGTAAATAGTAATAAACTCGAATTGATTGCACAACGTTTTTGGTTGGTGGCGGAATTGAATGTGTTTGTCTTTTATAGCCTTCGCCATTAATGTCGTTTGAGAAGTTTGCAAACTAACCGTTGAGACTCTTTTAATTTTCCGTTAGACACAACTCACTCCGTTTTGTAAATAGTTGAACGTTGAATCATTAAATGCGCCTGCTGTTAATGTATCTGTGCAGAGAGTAGTTCAGAGCGTTAGCTGGAATAGGTAAGCCTCAAAGGAATTACTTCGTCTGCTACGAAATCTAATTCCGATTGTTGTTCTGCTTTTCTGAACGAGCATTTAATGCGTTTGCCATGTTGGACTTCCTTTCGTTTAAATGCTTGGTTCAAACTGTTTAATCAATTGAAACTTATCAAAGAAATTGATTAAATGCAATAGAGATAATTTCAGACATGATTAAATATAGGTTCAAAATATGATTAAATAAGGTTAAGCTATGACCCAGTGAATCCATGAAATTGATTCGAGAGATTTAAAATGACAGAGATAGATATGACGCATTCTCGAGAATTTATACAACCATTCTCGAGAATTCCTAAACAGGAATTCACATTAGTCTCGATGACTTTGATAATACTCGAGTGCACTTGTTTATACTCGAGAATGTTTTTAGATCGAGAGAGATATCAAAGAATTAGGATTGGCCATTGTCGAGAATTAGATAACCATTTTCGAGAATTAGTAATAATAGTCAAATCTTTTTATAATTGGATTCTCGAGAATTATGTTAGTATTCTCAAGAATTAGATCTCTGATAGAATTTGATGTCAAGGAGTATTCTCGAGAACCATGTACATATTCTCGAGAATTGAGTGACTTTCCAATATGATATTTTAATGGAACAACGAATTAAATTCTCGAGAGCTAAGTTGGTATTCTCGAGAATGTTTGAGGCCATACTCGAGAACAATGTGTCTATACTCGAGAATTAGATTTAAGGAATAAATCCTTGGACGTGAGTTTCTGTTCTCGAGAATAATCCTGGTATTCTCAAGAATCAAGGCTTTGTGAAATCATTTGCATTTGATATTCATTCTCGAGAATCAGTTCCCATTCTCGATAAATGTAACTCTATATCTTTTTTAGAAGAATTTTAATCATAAAGGAAACTTTCAAATTGTTATCATCAAAACACATTTGAGAACCAACAACTATTACTCCAGGAGCGTCCAAAGACAAACAACTATTAAGTGGACCTTAAATACCAACAAACTTTTTAAAAGGTGAAGGCAAAGACAAAACCGTTAAGTCATCCTAAACGTCCGTTAGTGAAAATTGAAGAACCCTAATTCATCATAAACCCCCAGCACAATCTCAGTTTGCACAAAATCCCTTACTTGAAGAACCCTAATCACAAGTAAAAATGTGGGTGTAATGTTCAAATAATCTGGGTGAAATCTGGGGGAATTTCACAGTTTGCACAAAATACCTTCGCCATGCTCATCATCATCGACATTCACATGGAAAGGGAGAGCATTCACAGGCTACAGTGACGAGAGAGCCAGAGTTCGAAGTTCGTCCCTGGCAGCGTCTGACGACACGCACCCCACCGTCGGCCTATCCTCCCTCCTATCGGTGATTTCCCGATGGTTCGATGGTGTTCTGACCTGAGCGTGAACATCACGCGTCGTCACAAGTTCGAAGGGACTTTCACGCACCTGCTTGTGCGTCATTGTTCCGACGAGAACTCGACATTTTCTTCCCTTCTCCAGCATCGATTGGTTAATTTCGGCACCCTCTTGTCGTCTCTTGTACAATTTGGTCTCAATTTTTTGCATCCACTTTGTTATTATTTGCCGTCGTAGCTATTGTGACTTGCTTTTCATCTTCCTCTTTCACTCACCTCTTTGTTTATCTAACGAATGTTGAGGGGAGTTAACGATTTTGTGCTATCTTCATCTTTTTAAAAGTTTGTTAGTATTTAAGGTCCACTTAATAGTTGTTTGTGCTGAGTGCTCCTGGAGTAATAGTTTGTTGGCCAATTCGCTCCTTAACCCAATAGTTAATATACTTATACTATATTATATTATATATTTACTAATACTATAATATATCTGTTGAGTATTTGATCATTGGTCTATTAGACCATTAGTCCATTATATTACTAACGATGTCTTGTATTTAATGGACTATGGATGTTATTTTTTTCTTTATGTATTTGACTATTTGTTAAGACATATAATAGTCTTTTCAATTTCAAGGCTCAAATTGTAAACTTATTTTGGAATATTCTAAAAGTGTATAATAATTATGGATTATATTTAAAGTTTACAATATTATTTATCAGGTATGATTGAAACTGTTTTTTCACATAGAGTGTGGAATGGTATCAGTATTTGGGCAGGAAAACCTGCCCAACCAAACCCATTATTACCCAGCCTGAAAATGTAGAGCCTCTATTGAGCAGGGCCGAGTGGACTATATTTTAATACCCAATGATCCTTTTGGTAAGACATCAGATAAGGGTCTTACCTGCTCAACCCATGCTCACCCATAATCTTAACTTAAACCAAACAATATTCTAACTTAAAACAAAATAATACATCGTTAAAAATACTCCCTTCCCTTCCATTGCCTTCGTTTCAACCATACCATAGGCGGGAGGGGGAGAGGAGAGAAAATTTTTTCTTTAATCTTTACAAAATAGTCTATATAAAATTTTCAATATTTTAAAAATACAGTGTTAAATATTTTTTTTATTAATAAGAATTTGGTCAATATCCTCCTAAGCTCTACCCCTCCCATTCACTTCCCTCGGACCAAACACGCCCTCACTCTGCAGATCGCCCATCTCGCCCTCACGCCACTGGCCTAGGTCTTTTAATTTCACTTCTCTCGGCTTCCGTCGCGGCCACTTGCTCCTGCCCTCCGTCGCCGTCCGTCTCCACTCTCTGTCATCCCACTCAGGTAGGTTCCGTCTTTCTTTCCTTCTACTTTCTTCATATGGTCGCTCCCTTCCCCCATTCAATATAAGCCACCGAATCCTACTGGGACATGGTAAGTTTATCTGGCACTGATACGGGGAAAAACTTGTGAAGGAGTTATTTGAATTGGTTATCCTTTCTGGTTTTTTTAGCATTGCTTAATTCACAGTTTTGCTTTCCTGCAGATCTCAATGTCAATTTCACAGGAGCTATACCCTTCTCAAGATGACCTTCTCTATGAAGAAGAGCTCTTGCGCAACCCTTTTAGCCTCAAGTTATGGTGGCGTTATCTTGTTGCCCGATCAGAAGCTCCATTCAGAAAGCGTTTTGTTATCTACGAGCGAGCCCTCAAAGCCCTCCCTGGAAGCTACAAGATTTGGCACGCTTACCTACGCGAACGTCAGGAGCTCGTCCGTAACCTTCCTATCACTCACTCCCAGTATGACACTCTTAATAACACGTTCGAGCGGGCGCTTGTCACAATGCACAAAATGCCCAGAATTTGGATTATGTATCTTCAAACTCTGACTGAGCAGAAATTGATAACTCGTACGCGTAGAACATTCGATAGGGCCCTCTGTGCCCTCCCAGTTACCCAGCACGATCGAATCTGGGAGCCATATCTGATTTTTGTTAGCCAGAAGGGTATTCCTATCGAGACTTCTCTTCGTGTCTATCGGAGGTATTTAAAATATGACCCCACCCATATTGAAGATTTTATTGAATTCTTGATTAACTCCAGTCTCTGGCAAGAGGCTGCGGAAAGACTGGCTTCAGTATTAAATGATGATCAGTTTTATTCAATAAAGGGAAAAACAAAGCACAGGCTTTGGTTGGAGTTGTGTGATTTACTTACTAGACATGCCAATGAGGTCTCGGGTTTAAATGTTGACGCAATAATTAGAGGTGGGATTAGGAAGTTTACTGATGAGGTGGGGAGACTCTGGACATCACTGGCAGAGTATTATATTAGGAGGGGTTTGCATGAGAAGGCTAGGGATATTTTTGAGGAGGGGATGTCAACTGTTGTCACAGTGAGGGATTTTAGTGTGATTTTTGATTCATACTCACAGTTTGAGGAGAGCATGCTTTCATATAAGATGGAGGAGCTGGGTTTAAGTGATGAAGAAGAAGAAGAAGATAATGATCAAGAGAATGGCTTTGGAGATGAAGATGTTCGATTCTTGGGAAAATTGTCTCTGGAGGACTTTGAGAAGAAGATTCTTCATGGATTTTGGTTGAGTGATAAAAATGACATAGATTTGAGGTTGGCTAGATTAGAACATCTTATGGAGAGGAGGCCAGAATTGGCTAACAGTGTCCTTTTACGTCAAAATCCTCATAATGTAGAACAGTGGCACCGTAGGGTGAAGCTGTTTGAGGGAAATCCCACTAGGCAGATATTGACCTACACTGAAGCCGTCAGGACTGTTGATCCGATGAAAGCTGTGGGAAAGCCTCACACATTGTGGGTTGCTTTTGCAAAACTGTATGAAGATCACAAAGACCTTGCCAATGCCAGAGTTATATTTGATAAGGCAGTACAAGTCAACTACAAGAGTGTGGTTCATCTAGCTAGTGTGTGGTGTGATTGGGCAGAAATGGAATTGAGGCATAAGAATTTCAAAGGTACCCTTGAGCTTATGAGGCGGGCTACAGCAGAGCCATCAGTTGAGGTCAAGCGAAGAGGTAATCTTATTTGTATTTTCTAGGCATTGTTTTTGTCTAGTGCTTGAGTCCATATCTTATTTTCAGATATTTTATTATTCTAATTAAGCATGTTCAGGGATGTTATGCCACTTTCAGAGTCAGTTTCTTAGTGGTCCTGATATTTTAGGAAGTTAGGTGAATTCTTCTGCTTCTTTATAACTCATGTCAGCGTGTAAAAAGCATCTTGTGTTATAATTAGAACTTTATTGTTTTCCTGGAGATTCTCCTTGGCTATTATTTATATTCTCTGAACCTTCTACCAAACACATATGCTGTTGTGTACCCTAGGATGATCATCTTGTGGTTATTGAGAAGGAATGATGTGAACTTATGAAGAGAGTATCATTGTGGTTGTGCAGGCAGTGAACTAACCTTAGGTTTTTGCTTATTCATTATTTCTAGTGGCTGCTGATGGAAACGAACCTGTTCAAATGAAGTTGCATAAATCCTTGAGATTGTGGACCTTTTACGTTGACTTAGAGGAAAGTCTGGGTACATTGGAGTCCACTCGTGCAGTGTATGAGCGAATATTGGATTTGAGAATTGCAACACCACAAGTTATAATTAACTATGCATATTTTTTAGAGGTATGGAACTATTTCTAGATTTTAATACATCTTTTTCTGTTTTTACTTGATCTTGTTTTTTTGTTGATTGACAAATCTCCATTTAATTTCACAGGAGCACAAATACTTTGAAGATGCATTTAAGGTTTATGAAAGAGGTGTGAAGATATTCAAGTACCCACATGTTAAAGATATATGGATCACATATCTCTCAAAATTTGTGAAGAGATATGGGAAAACAAAATTGGAGAGAGCAAGAGAGCTGTTTGAGAATGCTGTTGAAATGGTATGCGCTTGTATCCAAATGATCCTATAGTTTCATTTTGTGTTTAAGTTTAAAATCATCTCTCCAGAGGATTTGTCTGGATCCAGTGATTTATTTATCTTTTAGACCAATCGTAAGATTTGGGTTTTAAGGCACCTGGGAGGGGACGAGGGTATATGTCCACTTAAGGGAGAGTGAAGGTTGAAAGTTTAGATAGCAGTCATTCTGCTTAAGAAATTTTGTTTCTTATCTTCTAAATGTAGGATGGTTTAATATGCAAGTAGTGTAAATGACATTCTGTGTTATATCAATGAATTTTCATGCATGTATGATATGACTTCTAAATGTAGATTAACCTTAGGATTTATTATGAGGTATCATATATGAAGTTCTGAATGCATTAGAGTGAACTTTACAAACATGTTGTGTCCAGGTTTTTAACTATCTAAATTGTTTGTCATCCGTGAAATTTCTTTACTAGTCTTTTACTGATTTAACAGTATACATTTAATGATATCTTTACACTATTACATAGGGGATGGAGACTTTGATGCTTTCACCTGACAATATAAAAACAAAACTAACCCTTTCTCTTTTAAGGGGTGAAGGATGTAAGTAAAAGCAAAGGACTAGAAGTATTAATATTTTATCGTGTTACAAGTTTTGTTACAACTACAACTAATCTGTAGCTGAACATGAGAATTGTCATGTGCCTGAAAAACAATAATATCACACGATGTATTCTTGTCTTTTGACTGATACTAAAGACATGTTTTCTGATAAACAGTTTGGTTTCTGTTGTTTTTTTCCCCACCACAGTTTGGCTTCTATTGAAATGTGACTTTTATTTTATAATAATGTATATGAACTTTTCCTTCTCTTGGGTTATGCTCTGAAAACAGGCTCCTGCTGATCAAGTAAAGCCTTTGTACCTGCAATATGCAAAGTTGGAGGAGGACTATGGGCTGGCGAAACGAGCTATGAAGGTTTATGATCAAGCAACGAAGGCTGTTCCTAATAATGAGAAGCTAAGCATGTATGAAATATATATAGCTCGTGCTGCTGAGATATTTGGTGTACCCAAAACAAGAGAAATCTATGAGCAGGCGATTGAATCTGGTCTTCCTGACAAGGATGTCAAAACCATGTGTTTGAAGTACGCTGAGTTGGAGAAAAGCTTGGGGGAAATTGATCGAGCCCGTGGAATATACATCTTTGCCTCGCAGTTTGCAGATCCACGATCAGACTCTGAATTTTGGAATAAGTGGCATGAGTTTGAGGTGAAGCATGGTAATGAAGATACCTTCAGAGAAATGCTTCGCATTAAACGCAGTGTCTCTGCAAGCTACAGCCAGGTTGGTTTAGTTTAACTAGTTAGTTTCTTTTTTCCCTGCATTCCTGATGTAATTCAAGTCTTAACGGTAACGTTCATCGCTTTTGCAGACCCATTTCATATTGCCTGAGTACCTGATGCAAAAGGACCAAACTGTGTCTCTGGATGAAGCCAAAGAAACATTGAAACAGGCTGGTGTACCTGAGGACCAAATGGCCTCACTAGAAAAGAAAGTTGGGTTTGTGAGTGCTGGAGTAGAGTCACAGACTGATGGAGGGATTAAAGCCAATGCAAATAATGAGGATATTGACTTACCAGAAGGGAGTGACTCTGAGGACGACCAGAAAATAGAAATTGCTCAAAAGGATGTCCCATCGGCTGTTTTTGGCGGTTTAGTCAGGAAGAGGGAAGAGAGTGAAAAGAATGAAGAAGGATCACGTCTCGGTGCTTTGGAGAGAATAAAGAGGCTGAAGGGTAACTGAATTGTATGCTCATCATCATCTGTGTATTTTCTTCTGCACCAATGAATTTTGTAGAGCTTTTGTAATTTTCATAATTTAATAGGAAACCAGTTACTCTT
Source organism: Acacia acuminata (assembly GCA_019022655.1). NCBI lineage: Eukaryota > Viridiplantae > Streptophyta > Magnoliopsida > Fabales > Fabaceae > Acacia > Acacia acuminata. The sequence goes on from JAFJYI010000126.1 coordinate 1,968,041, forward strand.
CTAGCTTCTTAGTTCCCCATATGTGAAGAAGCAATATGTAATGTAGGAACAATTATATGGGAGAAAGGTTGCAGCCATGTGAAGAGGCAATATGTCACAATTTCAAATCCTAGAAACAGAGCGGGTGTAAAGTTATGCACATCTAACCCTTCTTAGACCCCAGTTAATGGGAGCTTTGTGTAATGAGTGGCCATTTTTTTAAAAGGGGAAGCCTCTTTACAAACATGTATGTTTGGAGAAAATCAGGAAAGAATACTAAAGGTGGGGAATCCTTTTAATTATTGTGCGGCACCTCACACTTGTGTTTTGCAATCATGAGAGTCCTGTATCAAACTCAAATCCTTGCTTTAAACTCTTAGGATTGGGACAAAAGAGTAAACATTTTGACATATATGAAACCAAAATTTATTTGAAAGTCAGTTCAATTACCATATAATATAAGCATATTAAAAATAACAAGCTAAACATTTACTTATGAAAATTAAAATATAAGGATTTAGAACTAACAAATATGCAAGTTTGATAATACAATTGCAATCCTGTTTGTTTAGTGTTTTAAAAACAGACTCTGTAGAAAACAAAACAAAAAAATTGGAAATCTATTTTTAATTAGGTGTTTTGAAAAAACAAAAAAACAGTAAGTTGTTTTTAAAAACTAAAAAAGCAAAAGAATTTTTAAGTGTTTTTAGTTTTTGTGTTTTATTTAGTTTCTTGCATTGGAAAATGAGAAAATTTTATTCTTTACTTGATTGAAGGTTTGAGACTAGTACTAATCCACAATCTGTACCACATCCCCACCGTTGATCCCACCGCATCATCAACTACGATGACCACTACCTCGTCCCCACCGGCATCACCCATATTGACTCCACATCATTGATGCCAATGACCATTGATTTTCACCACGTCACTTCAGGTGACGCTACCGCCACCATGGCGTGTTATCATTAGCAATATAATTTTTGTTTAAGTTAATGTTATAAGAACAATTATTACAAACACTTTTTTCTTCCTCAAATGTACTATTTAAAAACAACTATTCAAACGATTTTTTTTCTTCTTCCAAAAATCATTTTTAAAAACAATTCTATAAAGCACTAAATGTCTCAATTCCTATGAAATAGTCAAAAGGATGTTATACATACAACAACAACAAAGTCACAACAAAGTCTTAATCTTACTAGATGGGGTCACCAAAAAGGTATCATATATAGGACCAAGAAATATGTTTTAACAAGTCTCAATTGTTGGCTTCGCTTGCTACCTTTCACCTCATAATTCAATGCGAATTTCATAAATAACTTTAGAAGATCTAAATCTTGCATGACATTCACATCGCAAAATGTTCAACAGAGCTATTGGATGGCATTTTACACATGTTTGCACAAAAAATATATTTAATCAGTTGTTACAAGAGGCTAATAGTTGGAACTGGGATCACACCATAAGCGACTAACTTCCTCTGCCTAGGTGAAATGGGGAGAAGAGCAAAATACTATCATCCAAGCTTATACTAAGAAGCCTTGGTTGACTCTTCAGGGAGATCATCTTCATCATGATATATGTTCTCTGCCATTTGCCATATTTGAAGGATATTGTCTTCAGCAACACTGGCAACAACCCAATCCTCACATGGGTTCCATGAGAAGTCAGATATTTTACTTGTATGGCCGCCATGAATAAAAAGCAATTCTGGTGGACCATCCTCAGCATCTTCTGGTGTCTGCTCTTCATCAATCCTACATATTCAATGACAATACTTAGCTATAGAGAGAGATTATAGCCCGAGCAATCAGCATAATGTAATACTAGTATTATTTTTGGATAATCCATTTTGGTCAGAATATCAATCCACAAAAAATGCAACAAAGCTTGTCTAATCTCTGCATCTATGAGCATTAGACTAAAAAAAACCCTAAACAAAATACCACCATCCAAAAACATATCTGAAGGCAAAAAGATGCCATATCAGACGTGGTCAATGGTCATTCCCGACTAACCAAATACACCATGCATGCACAGCAACCTTCCTCGGAGTTCAGTCTCCTTACTATCCCAAAAACCACCTAAACATATGATGATACATCATCTCACTTTTTAAAGTTACGTGTTTTAGTAGGAACAGGAGGGCCTTTTTCTCTTGTATTGTCTATGAGACAATGACTGTTTAAAATTTATAAGTGAACTAGCCTGGGTTCTCCAATAGCTGCTTCTTTGAAAAGTCTACACATTTTAGGGATGAAAGTCCCCACCATGATAGTTGATACACCAAATTGATGTACTGGAATATGCCACGGCTCTGTTTTCTATTTTCCCTCTACCATCCACCCCCACACAACCCAACTAGGCTCTCATTGCATGTTCTTAAGAGATCACCCTTTTTGCTCCAAAATATTGAAACTGCAGATTGGCAAGGACAATGCTTCCCAGATATGATTGTACCAAATTCTGCTCAACATTCTTGTAAGAGATAAAGTTCTTAGGTCTCCAATCAACTGTTATCAAGTGAAGGTTTATTGTACTTGAAGGTCAATGGACTTTTGTATGAAGTTGTTACAGATTATCAATTAAAACAAAAACCTCATAGACCTGCACTTAACATTTTATACTTTTGACTTGTCCTTGACAATAATTATTCTAATAGCCATGAATCGATGCACCTATATTGATTTCAAATACGTTGTAAAATTGTGATTTGACCCATCTTACCAAACTAAGTTTATAGAGTTGTATAAAACTTTCCTCATATCAGTGCTTCTAGTTTTCATTAATTTGTTCCAAATTTTAATGCAGTATCACCCATTAGACTTAAAAATTTTGTAAGTGATAGAAAGATTTCTACGAACACAGAAGACTCCTTTAAGTCTTCAAAAAATTTGGGAATTTCAACAAGTTCCCTTTATCCTTTTTAGTTGATGTCTTCCCCACTAGTTATACTGTAAAACTACAAATGCAAACATGAATGCAATATGATGCATTAAGAAATGATAAATCAGTAAAACGATTTTGAGGGGGGGGGGGGGGGGGGGGGGGGGGGGGGGGGGGGGGGGGGGGGGGGGGGAATTATCCATAATCATTCCACTATGGTCGCATTATGATTCCATTAGATAATACCTGCTAAGATCCCACACCATGAGTCTCCTGCCAAGACAACAAGAAGCTAAGATAGTTTCATTCTTTGGATTCCAGCCCACCTGGAAAACCTCCTCCCTGTTGTAAACAAGAATAAGTTTTCAGATAAAAGTTCGTAAGCATTAAAAAAGTTGGAGAAATTTTTAAAAAACTCTATGGAGGATTGTTACTTGTGACAATCAAAGGTGTGAAGAGCAGTATTAATCTTGCGTAGATCAAACAACTTCACAGTTTTATCAGTAGAACCAGTAGCAACAACCCATTCATTGAATGGATTGAAAGCCAAGCAGTTGACCTAGCAAGAAATCCCACATTAAAATCGATATCAGTAATTCTTGCATATAAAAGATGTTAGTAAGTCAACCAAGGTGTATGAAAAATGAAACTTAAGAGTAGGAAATTTTCATCAACTTAAACACAAAACAGCCACTAAAGTGAAATAACACAAATGCAAACTTGAAGCATGGCCAGGCCTTCACTTGATGGTTATTGACTAGAAAATCATGCATTTCAGTAATTGTCTTTTTTTTTTTCACAAGAACTGATTATTTGGTTCATCATGTCAACAATGTCATGTTTACTCACTTCCTTTGCACAGCTAGCTGTTAGGAACCACCCCAATTAGTATCTGAAATATCGGTTTAATTAAATACACCAGCTGTGACACAAAATGATTACAATAACCTGTTGAGAGTCAAAATGCTCCCACAGCCAAGAAAGACACAGGTCTGCACTCCAGAACTCGTCCCCCTCTCCTACTCAACTGATATCCCAAAGGATTACAACAATCTGAAAGGAGCAAAACCACTCCCTCAGCCAAGAAAGTTTCAGGTCTTAGGCAGAACCTGATCCCCTCTCTTCACTCAACTCTCATACAAAAAAAATGCTTGCCTTCCCCAATACTCCTAACGGCTAATATAGGCAAAACAAACACCTTTCACGGTACCCAAAAAGCCACCCTACATGACAGCTAGTATCCTACTTTTACTCCAAAATAAAAGGTCAACCTCTGCAACCTTAAAAAGCATCTTGCTCCCTTGTCTGTGCTATTTGTGTGTTCCTGGGTCTCCTTGCATAGATCTAGGAACCATTAGATAGGGTCCTTTCACTAGCCAACTATCGGATAAGAGAATATAAGCAACTTTAGCAATTCCAATATTCATATCATTATGTGCACATACATGCATCGCATCACTTTCACATGGTAAAGAATAACAAAGACATCAATACAGTCCTGATAATTACCAAGTAGCCTATTCAGGAGTTTTGTTACACAATGCAATTAAGTTCATGAATCACATAAAAATCATCAATAATGGTAAGAAAAAAGAAATTACAAGCACATTGCATATTTAGGTATAACACTGATTTTAAGAAAAATTAACTGGTAAGAAATTAAGAAATGTAAGCAAAGTGACATTAAAACGAGACATTCTTAACTGGTAACATAAATGATGTACTGTATGACACCATCTTAGGCCAAATTGAATGAAAGGAATATATATATATATATATATGCACCATAAACTGAATTATCTTTTGGGTTTGATAAGTTGGTTTCCTATTCCTGTCCCACATTTGGTTATAGTAAACAATTGAGAATTACAAAAGGATCAGTCATTTCAACTGCCACTGCCAGATATCAGTCCATCTAAATAAATAATTATATCAACACAGATCATGCTCATTTTGAAAACATTTCCTGATTTTTCACCCAAGTATTGTCATTCTCAGGAAGCTATAACATTGTCCTAACAATAAAGTAGTGCATATGAAAAGTAAACACAGATATTTGTCACAAATACTCATACCAAAACCTCGAATCTGCCAAAGCACACAAGAGAGTCCTTAAAACACACCTCACTTTGATGAGCAACTACAGACTGGACAGGCTTGCTGATTGACGGAGTCCGAAGATCCCATATGAGCAAGTATTGATCATCACCAACAGAACCAAATAAATATTCATGCCTCAAATGCCATGCTACATCTTCCACCACACCTTCATGAACCTGATACAAATCAAGAAACTACTGAGTTTACAAGATAGGTTATGAAGTATAATTAGAGAGTAAGGGAGAAAAGTTTTAAGATTTATGTTCATAGAAGGTATAAGTGCATGAGCAAGGAAAATGCCTAGTATATTATTAATATGCCCCGGACACATTTTGTAACAAATTTAGGCATATAAATGGAATTAACATAAACTATCCACTCAGTCTGCAAATACTTTTAGACATTTTGGTTCAAGTTAGCTCTTCCATAAGCCCCGTCGAAGAACACATCTATCCCCGGGCCCAAAAACAAAACCAACACCCACCCACACACTCACTCACTTATATATCCTATATATACATGCAATTTAAAAATCAGATATACCAGTCCCGGTCAAAATTATGCTTTTCATCCCCCATCAAAATGGCATAGCATGAAGGTAAAGCTTAACTAAATAGGATAAGTAAACACTTTAAACCAGGGTTAAAAGGGCAAATGAACCTTAAAAATCTGCATAGCCTCCAGGGTTTTATTTTTAGGAGCTGCATTAATATCCCACAAGCATATCTGAGCATCATCAGAACCACTTAGCAAGTGACCCTGCTTGAATTTACTCCATGATAAACCATATCCTTCCGTATTATGACCTCTTAACCTTAAATCAGGATTACAGGCACCATCCAGAGGTGGTTTAGATGGATGCTTGCTATAGTCAAATACATAAACCTCAGCACTAACTGTCTTAGTGGCAATGATAAATGGGTTTTGAGGCATATAACGAGCCCTGTTAACCTCTCCATCATGATTTATTTGCTGGATTATTTGTACCTGCAAGAAAGGAACATCTCCTTAGACAAAACAAAAGGAAAAGTAAAATCAAGAGCTTCAACTATCACATTGTCAGCAAAAGGCACAGATGCAGGAGCCAAAATATATCTAGAAAGAAATTTTCAATTTGCTGGAAAAATTCATTAAACTATCCACTTGCAGGACAAGTCAAATAGCTAAATTATGACTTCATGACTTTCATAAATGTTGAATCTAATGATACTGCATAGTGTAAATATACATTCTTCACCTTTACAAGGTGTCTATGTTTCAAAAGGCTACATTGAGGTAAGATGCCCATATAATACAAGACTTTAATTAGCCAATCGGCAGACTAAAAAATTATAGATAAGAAATTATATACCTTGTTTATCATGGTATGTTTGGTACATAGAAGAAATGAAATCCGTTCATAATGCACCAAAAAAGAATGCAAGGTCTATTGTGCCTTTATTACAATTTCTCAATAATATCTATCACTTAATAATTTTTATAAAACAATGATACAAGATCATTTCTTATTCATAATTCATCCTCTTTCCTTTTCCATACCTAAGGTCAACACTAGCATGACCAAATGGCCCACTACAAATTTATGCAATAATGAATACATTCTTCTCAGGGTCTTCATGTGTATTGGTGGCAAGTGGAAGACTTATAGGGTATTGTTTGTCAATGTTCAAACTTTGCACAACAAAACGGAAAAAGATGCAACTGCTAGACATGTAGAGAACATCTAGATTATGTATCACAACCTAAGGAAAGCAGAGTTTTAGCTGATTTTAAGGTACAAGGGCTCAATAATAGAGCCTGCGAAATATGATATCTTTTTCATCTTAAATATTTTTCTTTTGACAGAATTACAACTTGAAATCCATGATAAAGCACTTCATGGTTCAGTGCACAGTGGTGAAAGAATGTAACTTCTTCTGCTATAAATCATGTAATGATTAATTTCTATTGAAACATGAGGACTTCATTTTATTGGAAAAAAAATATAAATAGAGCCTGAAAGTGATAACAAGTTAATATGATCAACATCTTAATGGAGATGGACCAAAAAAGTACTAATATCACAAAAAGATAGGTTCCTTACTTTGCCATTAGCACACCCGAATCCACCTATATCAGCGCGATCGTCATCATAATGGCGTGCATCACTCTCAGCATCCTCCAAAGGAAGCTGGACTTGGGCAAGCATTAAGTAATTGGGTTCGTTCTCCGAAGTATGTGTGCCCAGAATCATCTTCTGGACTGAGTAATCCCTCCCCGGAGGCTCATCTCGATCAGGAAGCCACTCCACGGTGAGGGAAGGCCATTCTAGGGCATGGGTTATTACCAAATCGTACAAAAATGGCGTATTCTTCTTCCAGATTTTGTACTCCTCATTAATCAGTCTCTCTTCTATCTCTCCCCTCATCTCCTCCTCGTCTTTCCCCATCGCCTGATTTTCTCAGTCTCTCTCACTTCCTCGCAAGTTTCCCGCCAAAAGTTGGGAGCTAGTTGGAGAGGCAGAAAACCAAGCTGAATTTGATTGAAATAACAAACCCGTGTCAGAACCCAAATAGTGTTCTAACCCGCAAATACTTCATGTACAAATAACGTTTCTTTTTCCAGCATTGACCTGAAGTCCTAGAATTGCTCAGAAGCTTCCTGGCATCAACGGAGGCTAGTTGAGAGTCGGACTCGGCACTGCTGAGCAGTTTTAGTGCTTTTAATGGCTAGCACTCCCTCCTAGTCTAATTATAGTAGTAAAACATTTAAAAGTTGATCATATCCTAACTAATTATAGGATAAAGATCTATTTTTTTTTTCTAAAATAACCTTCAACACAATAATAATTTAATAATGCAACTATATATTCTATAAAGTGAGTAATACTTACAACTCATTAATAACATATATATTTCAATTATGCTATTTTTCATTTTTTTTTAATAAAATAATTTTAAGCAATTTTTGTTATAATTAATAATGTTATCACTATTAAATTACACTTTCAGCCTTCAAGAGTAAAGCGGAAGTTGTTGAAAAAGATGACGACGCTAGACTATGTGAGAACTCTAAGAAGTCATTTATGAGGTAGGAGATGTGTGACAAAAAATAGAGAATCGAGTGACTAGATATCATTTTAAATTTTAAATAGGGATATTTTAGGAAAAAAATATAATTAATTAATTTAACTATTATCTTTAGTCTATTTTATTTGGTGCATGAGGGAGAGAAAAGGAGATTTAACTTCTAGTTTTAATTTTCATGGTGCCATTTTTATTTAAAAAAATTCCAAGCTAATTCGTACATATGCTTCCTACTTTTTTTTTTTTTTTTTGTCTCTCACTTGCTCGGAATGTAATCCTTCCTTGTTCTTCACTTATTGTATCATTGCCAAGACAAGATATAATTGCTTTCACAAATAAAAATAAAGGAAATTAAAATACTACTTCTTCTTCTTTTCAATCAGTCACCCCTTGTTTTCTTTTTCTTGCTTCATGTTTCGGATTTGATTTTATTCCTCTTTTTTTTTTTTTTTTTTTTTTTTTTTGTTAATTTCATAGAGAGGTATATAGGAAAAATTGGTTTAAAAATAGCTGTTTAAGAATTTTATTGTTTATGCAAACATGATATGTTTTGATACATATATAGAAAGTACTAACACTTTGAATCATTTCTTAAAAAAAAGAGCTGGTACTCAAATTTAAGTTCTCATAACTAATAAATTTGTAAATGTGCTAATTAAGCCTTACTAGCCAAATAGGTTTGGAGAATGATCTCTTTAGTTTTTCTTTTTTTTTTTTCCCGAAAATGATCTCTTTAGTTGAATCCTCACTTATTGCCTCTACATTAAAGGTCAAGTATGTTAATTCTTTTCAAACTCCGTTCATTATAAAGCCATATGATGCTTCATGGATGTGGAAATGCCTATTTGGTTTATCTCATATAACTTCAATCATTTAAAGTGGAGAGTGGGCACCAAATCCCCTCAACCACCTTTGTGGTGGCATATGCAACGAAGTGCTGCAATCAAGTTTGTAGTCTGTGACTGAATCAACGATTAGTCGATGACCCCAATCCAAACCAAAAGAAATCGATGACATCGAACCAAATATTATGAAGGGAACTTCCCTTGAAGCTGGCAAATTAAGGATTTTGAGAGACAATCAACTTGTGACGTGGCTTTGATTGAGCAAATGATATCTAATAGCTATGAAACTTTTTACATTTAATGTAGACATGATAAGATTTAATTGGATAGGTTATATGGGTCAATTGGACCTGTATACCATGAGTTATGAACTTTTTGAATTTAGCCATTGAATCTGGAACGTTTTCTGGACCAATGTGTAATGATTGATAAATCTGGGACAGATCATGTGTATTTGACCATGGGAGATATTTTTCCATAAAAAAAGACTTATTAATAGTCACATAGCCTTTGGAATTACTACAAGTGGACATGTGTACAAAGATATATGATTTTTCAAAATTGGTTGAAAATTTTGCCAGTTTTTGATAAGGTGCATAAATGTGTAAATTGTGGAAGGGTAAAATGGTCAAATGGGATTATTTTGGGGAGAACCTTATAATACTCACCCTCCCTACATTAAGTCAACATATATACACATGGTCCCATGATTTTCATGCCACCTCACCCCCTCTTTCTTGAAATTTTGGCCAACACATAAGGACACCTCACCACCTTTTCTTTGGCTTATCCTCCAAGCTCACGTAATATTCATTAATTCCCATCCTCATCTCATTCAAGTCGGAAAAAACACTTGAAAATACAGAAAAGAGAGAGTGAAGACGTGAGAGAAGAGAGAGAAAGGTGAATAGTAAATGTTCTTGAGCTCCAAAGCCGATTTCGCCTCTGATTCGGCGTTTCTATTTCCCGAAGCCTTCTCTAACATTGTTCCTCTAAAAAAAAGAAACATTTTCTATGGTTTCAGACTCATGATTTGAGGAGCTTGGTTCTATCTGCATGGTGGAAGTGCTTCGAAAATCAAGAACTGATAACGGAATCGAGTAGAGATACGTGTAAGCTTCAATTAGAACCAAATATCTTAAGGTTTTATTAAGTGGTTGTGATGCCTGATTTTGTTCAGTAAATAGTTGGACATGAAGGAGTGTGATTTTGATATATTTAATGCTTCCAATGAGTTTATAATGAAAAATTGAGCGGGTTCTAGGTGTGAAAGCGATCCTAGAAGCATTGGTAATGAAAATAGAATTTTGGCCCAAAACCCTAAGTTATGGCAGACCAGTTCCTAGGAGAAGGGATTGGATGTTGTTAAATTTGAGGTTAGAAATGGATTCATTGTGAAAATTTTGTGGGAATAGGTTATGATCATGATTTTAGAAGGGTTGGATTGAAAACCCAAAGATTAGGGCTAAGGTTGGTGTGCTGCCAAAATTTGTTCTCTGGAGGTAGCTTGATTGTGTCGTGTTTTTGACTGACCAAATGTTTTCCAATGGCCTTGAAACTTTGCAAGATGTAGTAGAAACCCTAAAATTTAATTTGATATATAATATGTTTCATTTGAGTCGTGGATTGTAAGATGTCAATTGTTAAACTTGTGGCACTGAAACTAGAACGATTTGGAACAGTTTGGTTATTTAAGAATTTCTTCGTTGTTGTACGACCTATTGGCTAGAGGAGTTATTTTTCCTTGAAACTAGACTTAATAAGGGTCATTTAACCTCGAGAACCACCTCATTTGAGTTTGTGTAGATTTAGTTATGAATTTTCTAAGTTTGGTCATAAAGTTGGAAAATTCTGTATTAACTCGCCGTCCATGAATGTATATTTATAGGATTCAGAAATTAGCCGAAACGACGAATGAATTGGGAGCCGATTCGAGAATTGGTAAAGCGTCCAGGTAGTAACTCTAATCTCATATACTCTGTATGACTGTATATGTACGTTTGAAACATGTGTGTGAAAGTCCCGCCTGCATGGGGCTAGCAACACTCATGGCTCGATTGAGCAGAGGGGCCGACCATGCGGTACCTTCTAAGTGGCTAGGTGTAGGGCCTATTGGACCGATAGTCCTTGGACGGCAAACCTAGTTGCATTCAGATGACTTTGGCGGTTCCCATTTGAATACCTAACGCCGAGGTTATGTGATCTATGTTTGCCGATGTTACTACATGTGATCTATGTTATAATTTTTGAATGTGGTTATCTTTGTTGTGGATTGTTTGCTGTTTGTGGTTAACTATCATATATTGGTTGAGATTAACTATTACTCTAGGATTCTTTGGCATCCCAGCCCATGTTACTACTTGTGAAACGGACAGTGTACTAGAAGCAAATCCCATGGCAAGGCAGCGGATACTGGTAGTTGATGGTCCGGATTGGGCTGAGATCTTTTTTCGGTTGTTATTTATGGTTGTCAAGTAGAAATTCAAAATTTTGTAAATAAATTGTACGAACCATATATGTATTTCTGTAATGTACTCAAGATCTTTATATTAGTATATTGTGCTATTTCTGTTTTGCCTACTAAACTATGTATAAATACTCTGGTTAAAGTTAATATACTAGTGGGGTATTACGATGCTGGCCCCCGCTCCAACAGTTGGCAGGTATTGTCCCCTCCTCTAAAGGATTTGTCTCTTGAGAAGCAACAACTTCACCTAAAGCTTCACCTAAGAGTGCCTCCCCAAGGACTCGAGGCCATGACCTGAGGCATAAGTACATGCCTTAAGAGTCACTTTGTAACCATGGTGGAAACCTTTATACTCTGACCATTCATTTTGCTCATATGATTAAAGAATTGACAATAGCATCTTATACCCAATATTGCTTCCTAATAGTTTCACTATCATCGCTTTATTCCACGCCTTATATAACCTTTTCTTCATTTCCCAAAAGAACGAAAATGTCAGAAAGTTTCTGTTTGGATCCTCGCTTATCTTACGAGTGGTTTGCTATCTTCCTTGTTCAATTCATTCTGAGCTTGCTCTAACGTGTCATCGACATATCATTATCACTATCAGAAATTCCATTAGCCTTCCCATTTCTATTTATGTCTTGTAGTTTCTCAGCAAATGATTGACCAGTTACCCCTTGTCTCTGTCCTTCACCTCCTAGTTTTGGCCATTCTTCGTCGTTATTACTACATCCTCCATTCTTGATCTTCTTAGAGCTTCGATGAAGTAAATCTTCCTTTTCTCTTGACAAGGAACTTGGGTAGTAGCTTTCTTGGAGAGCACAAGAGCCATTTTTCACCTTGAAAGTCACCGGGAGTTTTTTTTTTTGGGTATGTCCTTTTTAATGGTGACAAAGTGTGCAACCACTTTGAGATTCTGTCAGGCGCCAAACCGGGTACCTCTCCTAGGAAGGTTTTTTGCATTCACAAAGACCAGGGGTATTTAATATTTGTTTCACCTAGTTATTAGTATTAGGTTCTGAACTTTTTGGGTTATATATATTAGGACAGTTACGATATGGGCCTTAATGTTTGTTAAGCCTATTCGATATATATACATATAGAAGGCCTCGTTAGTGAGCGATCTATAAATACCTCTATAAGCACTCTTTGAGCCTGGAGGCATGCCCTGGCCCTAGTGGGATACTGGTGTCTACCCTACCTAAACTTTCATGTATAATATATATATTATATGTGTGTGTGTGTGTGTCTATATGTACACACACACACACACACATACATACATATATATATATATATATAAGGCCTAGGATTATAAGTGTGTGTATTAACCTACCCATTCTTTTTCAATAATACAGATCATATTTTCTAGGCCAACTTGGTTTTGTTGACACCTCTAACTCATTCCATCTCTCTCTTGTCTATTTTACCACTTATTTTCTCTCATATTTGTTTCTCTCTCACACTTATCATATTTATAATAAGAGTACGTATATTCCGAGAAAAAATGTTACATCTTTTACGCTTTTGTTGTTTTTTTACTAATTTTAACAAACAATTCGTTTTGAATAATTTGAGTAGTTATTGCTTATAAAAAAGAATAAAGGGAGTAGTATTTAGGTTAGAGGGTGAGTAAATATTTTATAAAAGGGTTAAGGTGCAGATTTGCCAACGAACTATTACCCGAAGAGCATCTGGCACAAAAAACAATTGAGGGTACCAAATTGGCCAACGAATTATTAAAAAGTGAAAAAAAACTACCAAATAACTATTAAAAAAAACTATCACAATTACGTTAAAATATGAGGCAGTGGCGTAGGATGATGACGGAGACGCTGGAGAAAAGAGCGGTCAAGCCTTCTTGTTGGATAAGGCAAACACCAACAGAGATGGGACCCATGCGAGCAGGCGTTGTGGTAGCGGCGGTTGCTGCTTGTGGCATCGGAGGGATGCAACCAGGGTGCAAGGCACGTGCCGGTCGAAATTTGTGGACAGCTGGATGAGTTCAAGAGGGTGAGCGGAACACCCAGCAACAATTGAGCTTTGGAGATGCCGACGTCGCCGACACTGTGACAGTCAATGGACGACGGAGACGCCAAGACAATGACGAGGTAATAGTTCGTTGTCGAACTGCTGTACAAAATTGTGTATGTGTGTTTTTTTTCACTTTTTAATAGTTCGTTAGCCAATTTGGTACCCTCAATTGTTTTTTGTGCCAGATGCTCCTCGGATAATAGTTCGTTGGCAAATATGCACCTTAATCCTTTTTTAAATTAAGAGATTAAATGAAAAAATTATAGAACTCACAAAAGACACACTTTAGCCAATTTGCATATTTTTGGCGTCATTTTTACCCTTAAATTATTCACAACATAATATTTAGGGATGCATGTGAGAAAATAGTTTAAGAATAAAAATTTCATTTTTTGTCTAGATTGGAAAGAATGTCATTTAATCCTATAAAAATTATAAACATCCATATAAGAGAATAATTTTATTACCTATAGGTGTTAGTCCTAGCTAAAGGAGCTTTAATTGCTTAAATATGTGGTATCAACCTCGAGCCTGTGTGGATGCTAAAAAGCATGTTGTTAAGGGAGCTATCTTTAATTTGGTTTGGCAATGCTTGAATATTAGGGGTGGAAATAGGCTAGGCCCCTATCAAGTAGCCTATGGCCTAGCCTACTTAGGGCCTCGGCCTAGCCCGGCCTATTTATTTAAAAGGCCAAGCCAAGGCCTATTTAAAGGCTTGATTGTGTAAATAGGTCGCCTATTTTGTTAAGGCCTGCTTTGTCTATACAAAAAAAATATAATTTTATTTTTATCACACATACACACACAAAAATATTTAATTTATATGTTTTTTTATACTCATATTTATCTTTTTTTATTCTTATATTTTAATTTTATTTTCCCCATTGTATTATCGTTGTCTTTTCTTTTCCATATTCCCATTTTGTCGATTGTTGCTTGCTTTTCCAGTATTCCTCTCCTCGCCTCATTCAATCACTCAGTCCCTCACTATTCCCCTTGGCTCTCGTTCAGTTTGTTGCAACTCACCTTCTCAGTTCTAAAACTGTGGATCGTTTGTTTTCGATCTGAACCTCTGTGCTCTGCCGTCGCAAAATCACATCGCAGGTAACCTCTATCTCGTGCTTCGTTGTTTTCCTTTGTTGTTGCTTTTTAAGTGTTAGGTGATAGTGCTTTTTTTTCCAATCGAAAGTGTTAGCTGGCAAGTCTTTTTCTTTTGCTCGAAAAAAGTGCTCTGTGCTGATGATGTAATCCGTTTCAAAGCAATGCATATAATAGGATTGTTCAAAAAACAAAAAAAAACAAAGTGCTTTGTGCGTCTTGTCTTTTAGTGCTAGTAAGTCTTTTTCATTTGCTTGAAAAAAGTACTCTGTGCTGATGATGTAATCTGTTTCAAAACAATGAATATAATAGGATTTTTCAACAAAAAAAAAGTGCTTTGTGCGTCTTGTCTTTTAGTGCATCTTTTACTATTTAATAAAGAGTACTTAGTAGGTACAAACCTGAGTTGCGTTTGGAAGTCATTTGTGTATAGCTGCGTTTGATGTATTGTTGAAAGTAGATTTCCTATCCACATATTTTGCTAGTCTTCATGTACTCTATTTTAAAGCACTAGTCTTCATGTAGTATCTCACGGCTTGCTATGTTTGTTCTATATGGTCAATTTTTATATTTTAAATCACATGTATTAATTGAATGAATTGATAGTATCCACTATGTAGTTTTTGTGGCCTAAATTTTATATAGTCTATAATTGATTTGGTTTTTTATTTTTTTATATACAACAAGTCTTTGTAATGGATAGCCTCAACAACAACACAAGTGACTCTACTCCTCCTCAACCTCAAGGACCTCAAACTGAACAACAAATTAGTAGGCATGTGGCAATTCCTTCAAATGATGCAATGAACATTAACAATAATGCCTCTCAACCTCTCAACTGGTAGTAATTGAGGGTGAAGAAGATTCTAATATCACAAAAAAGTGACAAAAAACTTCAGAGGTATGTAAACATTTTGAAGAAGTTCAACTTGCTGATGGTGTCAAGAAAGCAATGTGTTTGTATTGTAAAGAAAAGCTAGCTACTGGTGGAAGGGGAGCTAGCATTAGCTATCTTTAGAGGATTCGGTGGGTTGCTTGAAACGTAGGTTGTTTGTCTCTCAACAAAATAAGCAAACCACCTTACAATTTTCACCAAGTAAATCAGGAATTAATCCTTTTATTGTTCCTGGCACTAAGTACTCTAATGAAAAGATGAAAGAAATCTTAGCTACTGCTATTATGGTACATGAGCATCCCTTTAGCAAGGTGGAAGATGATGTTTTGATGTGGGCATTTGAATATGCAAATCCAGATTTTAGAAAATTTTCTCATAAGACTGTTAGAAGTGATTGCCTCAAGTTGTATGAAGATGAAAAGAATACTTTAAAAAAAATATTGCAAAAAGTGAGCAAGGTAAGCATTAAAACAGACATGTGGAAGTCAAGTCATCAAGTAACTAAATATATGGTTGTTACTGGCCATTTTGTTGATGATATGTGGAATCTTTAGAAGAGAGTTTTGAGTTTTGTTAAAGTTCCTGCTCCAAGACGAGGAGTAGATATAGCAAATGCAATTTTCAAGTGTTTGAAATCATGGGGTATTGAGAACAAAATATTCCTAGTTTCTGTTGATAATGCTAGTTACAACGACACTTGCTTAAGAACTTTGAAAGAGAATTTGTCATTGAACAATAAGTTGGTACTTGGTGGGCAACTATTTCATGTTAGATGCTGTACATATATCCTAAATTTGTTGGTGCAAGATGGCCTTAGCACTATTAAAGATGTCATTCACAAAATTCATGAAAGTGTCAAGTTTATAAATGCCTCAGATGCAAGGCTAAAATCTTTTTGTAAAGTTGTGGAGTTGAAGGGTTTGAAAGAAAGGAAGCTTATTCTTGATTGTCCTACAAGATAGAACTCTACATTCTTGATGTTGACGACTGCAATAAATTCAAGCATGCATTTTTCGCTTATATTAATGAAAAGGAGCCTCATTATACTTATGCACCCGATCCCGAGCACTTTGGGAAAATATTGAGAAGATTTGTCATCTCTTAGAAGTTTTTAATGATGTCACTCATGTCATTTCGGGTAGTGAATACCCTACTTCTAATTTATATCTTATTGAAGTTCAAGGTGAAACAAGTGATTGATGATGCAATGGAGTCTCTTGACTTGTTCTTGTATGAGATGGCAAAACCTATGAAAGACAAATTTGATAAATATTTTTTTGGGGGGGGGGGGGGGGAAATGCAACTTATTGATGGCTATTGCAAGTGTTTTGGATCCAAGGATCAAATTTCGGCTATTGAGATAAGTTTCCCTTTAATATACAAATCGAGAAAGTGAGGCTATACGAAATGTGGAAAAAGTGAAAAATGCATTGGAGGAATTATATCTTGAGTACGTGGAGTTGCATTCCTCATCTTCTGCATCTGATGAAGTCAATGTTGATAGCGTTCCCTTAGCGAGATACTAGTGCACAAACGAAAGATAAAGCAATGCAATGAATGTTGAACATGATTCGTCAAAGGCATTCGATTCCTCCTACAAAATCAAAGTTGGAAACTTATCTTGCTTATGATCCTTATATTCCTTCTTCGAATCTTCATCTTTTTGTGCTTTAGAGTGGTGGAAGAAGAATAATGCAAAATTTAAAGTTTTATCAAGGATGACATCTAATATATTAGCTGTCCCTATCTCAACTGGTGGCATCGAATCCACATTTAGTGATGGGGGAAGAGTTATTGATGAATATCGTGCTAAATTGAATGAAGAATCTATTGAAGTTCTTTTATGTGGTTGGGACTAGCTTCGTCACAAATATGGATTGAAAAGAAAATTGAAGGTATGAATATTATATACTTATTTATTTTTATATTATTTGTTGCATCTTTGTTGGACTTGTGTTGGATTGTTGGGACTAGTTATTTATTTTAAATTATTCTTTTATTATGTAGGAGCCATTGGAACAAGAGGATATTATACTGAAGCCTTAATGTTGATGTTATTGTGTTGTTTAATTGATCTTTTACGCAATTTTCACTATGGTGATATGGATGTTGAATTTTTGGGTTTACCACTATATTGACTATATTGATATGAGTATATTCAATGCTAAATTATAATGGATACATTTTTCTATTATTAGTAATTATGTTTATTTAGTTTTATGATAAAGCCTACAATTTGTAAATATGTTGGCTTTGAAACGTACTAACAATGACCTTCATTTATTTAAGTTTTAATAGGTTCAAAGCCTACTTATGGTTTTCAATGCCACGCAATATGAGGTATTTTTATAGGCCTACATTGTAAATAGGTTTGTAAAAAGGCTTTAGGCTTACTTAGGCCTCATATAGGCTCAGGCCTATTTAGCCAAAGACTGACTTGGTCTGGCCTATTTTCATATCTATTGAATATGACTTAGTCACATAATGATATAAGAAATATGCATCTTATTGGCACTAGTGCAAAAAAGGCTTTTAAGACCGAACAAAAAAGGCATCGTAGGACCGGATCAAACGGTCTTGTTCCAAATGTATTAAAAGTCTACATTTAAGACCGGACTACGATCGGTCTTAAAGAAAATATTTTAGACCGGACATTTAAAACATGGGGTCTTAAAAGTCGTACTAAAATAAACCTGAAATATTTTTTGTTCGGTCCTAAAACTCAACTTTTAAGACCGGCTAATAATTAAGCCGCTCTTAAAAGATAGAATTTTAAGACCGGACAAAAATAAATACGGTTTTAAATCTAGCGGTTTCTAAGACCTGACTAATTATACGCGGTCTTAAAAGATTGACTTTCAAGATTGGATGATAAATAAATGCAGTCTTAAAAATTTTATTTTAGACCGCATGTATAAATTTACCGGTCTTAAAAAGACCGACTTTTAAGACCGGCGCTTATTATGAAATGTGTTACCGACCTTTAAGACCGGACATATAAATACATCCGGTCTTAAAAACTCATAATTTAAGACCGGCGCATTTATTTACGGTGTAAATTTTCCTGAATTTTTCCCCTCGTTCGTTCTTCCTGATTGTATTACACACAAATCCACCAACCAATCCAACACATAAAAGTCGATACTTTAAGCTGTAAGCTATGAACAATTATTTGAATAAATTGAATTGGAAAAAGAATACAAATATTATTCACCATGAGTTATTTGGCCTCTTAATTAATGATTATACTATGACTCCAACACCCAAATTGATTCATACAATAAGATAACTT
This sequence comes from Acacia acuminata, assembly GCA_019022655.1. NCBI lineage: Eukaryota > Viridiplantae > Streptophyta > Magnoliopsida > Fabales > Fabaceae > Acacia > Acacia acuminata. The sequence goes on from JAFJYI010000126.1 coordinate 1,986,708, forward strand.
ACTTACAAATACAATAAGTTACAAATACAACACACATGCCCAAAATAATATTCACCATGCCTTCATCTGATTCCCATCCAACAAAGTAACATCCTCTTTTATAACATGCCCCTTTGGATTGGATCCTGCCACAAAAATAAAACAAGAATAAACTTCATAGTCGGTGACATTGTTTATGAACATAGAAGGAATATAATATAGTTAAAACCTTTAAGTTTTCAAAGAAATCTACATATGAATATTACTTTATGAATTGATTCTTTTATAAAGTGATATCTTCTCATATCCCTTCTTGATGATCACTTCTTATGTCGGGTTCATTATCCGCTTCATCTTCTTCGTTTATGTCCAGGTAGACCCCTTGAAAAAGGAGTACTCTCGGGAATACCATAATTTGAATTCATTTCCTCATCAATATCAATGACCCTCTTTCCTTGGAGAGCTACTGAGACCACATTTTATTTTCTTGATCGGTGATATAGAACACTTGTTTTGCCTGGTCGCCATAATAAAAGGTTCATCTCCAAAACTTCTACCATGGACATCGACTAATATAAATCCTAGCCGATCGATCCAAACACCATCATTGACATTGACCCACTTGCATTTGAAAATGGGAAATCTAATTTTCACATAGTCCACCTCCCAAATCTCTTCATAACCCCATAATATGGCATGACTGCCAATAAAGGGCTCTTGTCTTTCGAACTGGAGAAGTGCATAGATTCAGCCTCTAACATAACACCACTGTTCTGAACTGTGCTCGTATCATCTAGGGACTTCGTGTAAAATGTATAACCATTGATCACATATGAATTCCAACTTATGACATCGACCTCAGGACCACGTGCTAACCATTTGATTGTATCAGAAACACATTCCTCTCCCTCGACCTTTTGTTTGAACCAGTTTGCAAAAGTTTGTTATGCTCCCTAATCAACCTTTATTCGGTCATTCGGTGATTTTCTTTCCTTGACTTCTTTATGTTCAACTATGCTGGCTTGAACTTCATCAACATTATTCAAGATGTATAAGTGGACTTGTGACAATTCATCAAGATCCACACTCTTTACGGAAGCCCCTCGCCTACCCCCTTCAACATGCTGACGTTATAGAAGCCCAATATGTCTTACTTTGGCCAAATAATTTTGACAAAATTCCATGGCTTTTTCGAAACATATTTCGAACAATCGATGCTTCGCCGGTATGCGTTCTTCACGTACCCTTTTAGGAATTTCATAGATCTTTCAATTGGGTACATCCACCGTAAATGGATAGGGCCGCTCATCTTTATCTCCCCTCACTAGATGAACAATTAGATGAACCATGATGTCAAAAAATGTAGGAATAAAAAGCTTCTCAAGGTGGCACAAGAAAAGATATCCTTCATTCTCCAATTCATCCAACTTTTCAATCTCGAAAACTTTACTACAAAGCGCATTGAAGAAGACACAAAGTCTAGTCAAAATTCGGCGATGCCTCGAATAGCTATGGGAGTAGTGTTGCATCAAGACATGACAATCATGAGACTTTTGGCCTACTAATTTCAAGTCCTTCATCGATACAAGCCTCTTAAAATTTGAAGAATACCCCGTGGGAACTTTTGTGCCATGTAAACACTCACAAAAACTTCGTTTCTCATCCTTAGACAAAGTATGAGAAGCCGGGGGACAATAAGTTCTCTTCCCATCTGGTCTTGGATGTAACTCTTCGCGTATTCCCATTGCTATCAGATCCAATCTTGCCTTCACACCATGCTTGGAACTACCTTGTATGTTGAGAAGCGTGCCAACAATACTATCACATACGTTTTTCTCCACATGTATGACATCAATACTGTGTCCCACATCAAGATTGTGCCAATATGGAAGATCAAAGAATACAGATTTCTGTTTCCATATATTTGTTTCTTTTCTACTCTTTGCAGTCTTACCGAAGACGACATTGATATTTTTCACCTTTTCATAAACTTGCTCCCCGGTCAATGCCACCGGAGCATCTTCATACTCTTGGCCACCAAAAAAGGCTTTCTTTAATCGACGATATGGGTGGCCCCGTCTAAGAAATCTCCTATGCCCAAGATAAACCGTCTTTCTTCCATGTTGAAGTTGATGGTAGCGTGTGCCTTCTTCACAAACCGGACATGCTTTATGGCCTTTTACACTATATCCTGACAAGTTCCCATATGCTGGGAAGTCGTTTATAGTACAAAATATCATGGCTCGCATTTTAAACACCTCCTTCTTGAAAGAGTCAAAAACATCGACACCTTCTGCCCACAACTCCTTCAAGTCTTCAATCAAGGGTTGAAGGTAAACATCAATGTCATTTTCGGGTTGTTTCGGTCCCGAAATCAACATAGACGACGCATGATGTACTTTCGTTTCATGCATAACATTGGAGATAAGTTGTAAATAATCGTAGTACAGGCCATGAACTATGTATGCTGCTAAGGCTTCCATATGGATTCATGCCATCCGTGCTAAGGGTAAGCCTAAGGTTCCTAGGTTCTTCGCCGAAGTTCGGAAATAATTGATCGATTTTCTTCTATTGAGAAGAATCGGCCGGATGTCGAAGCTTTCCATTAGAAATCCTCTCATCTGCATGCCACCTCAAATTTTTTGCATCATTTTCATTCGCAAACAACCACTTGAACCTTGGTATGATTGGAAGATACCACAACACTTTTGTAGGCCCCTTATTTGACTTGTACCTTGGGGTTTCACATATCGAACAATTCTGCTTCTCTTCAAACTCTTTTCTATACAATACGCAATCATTCGGGCATGCATGGATCTTTTTGTACTCCATCCCCAGTAGACAAAGTATTTTCTTAGTATCATAGTATCGATGCGGCAACACATTATCATCCGGAAGCATGTCCTTAAAAGCCTCAAGCATTTCAGAAAAACTATTGTCACTCCATCCATGATGTGCCTTCAAGCTTACCAATTTCAATACGTTCAACAATTGGTATTTTTACACCCACGGTATAGAGGGGGTCTCGCATCACCGCACATATTACCATATGCATGTGATTGATGAAAAGCCTCTTCTCCTACATCACGGATAATGTCCTCTATGCGATCATCCATATCCATGTCATTATCATCAAAGGCCACTTCCCCATGTTGAGACCCACTTGGTATTTTTTCACCATGCCATACCCATACTGTATAAGTCTTATAAAATCCTTCACAAATTAAATGTATGTGTATAACTTCAACACTTAGTCGCTTCTCATTCAGACATTTTACACAAGGGCAATAAAACTTCCCACTATCATCATGGGAATTTTGTTTAGCAAATTCAATAAAGTCCCTCACCCCATTCTGATATTCAACACTCGTCCGTAAAGTATTTATCCAACTGTGGTCCATAGTAGAATTCCTATAGACGGAAAGATTTAACATATACATAATCCGAAAAAAGGGAGAGACTTGCATAGAAAATAAGCCAACTCCAAATGCATATTTATGCTCAATGTCGGTTATGCATGTCTTTTTTTTTTTTTTTTTTTTGGTTTTACGGAGAAACTTGCCCATTAAATGTATAAGAAGAATCACTTTTGGTCATAAATGTATCACAAGTGAATCCAAGAAGCAAAATAAATACATGACGAGGAAATTAAATGCATCGCATGAAGGTCTTGTGGACTCAATTGTACCATATAAATTTAAATGTGTTTATCGAGTCTTTCTTCTCCCGCCACGAACGTTGATGTTGCAGACAGCAAGAGTAACCTAAAAACATTTCTTGGTCAGTTGGGTAGGTCTAAAGTGCAAATATAATCTTCAAAATACAATATTCATTAACAACAAAGAAACCCACAATAACATTTCATCGATTTCGTTCAACCCATGAAAAACCCAGAACTATTAGAAGGAAAATCATAAAGTTATATAACCAAAACACCTCATACAGCTTGGTCTATAGATGTTTAGCTAAGGAACCGAGAGTTAATCTCGAGAGAAGAACGCGAAGCGACGACGCAACACATACTGGAGATAGAACTTGTGTAATCACTTTCGGCGCGACAAGAGAAGTTCTGAGAGGGAAATTTAATTTTCCCCGCGACAGAGACATGTCTTAATATTTTAGATTTTATTAAGACCGGTTAATTATACAAAGACGGTCCTAAAGATATAATTCTATTAATAAATTTTTCAGATCGGAGGTTAACAATATCGCGGTCCTAAATTTTAGTATTCATTTAATTTTAAGGCCGGCGATTTATAAAGCGTCCGGTCTTAAAAGTCAAATATTTATTTAACTAATTTTTAAGACCGGTTAAGAATACTCCGATCCTAACTTTCAGTATTCATTTAATTTTAAGACCAACGGTTATAAGAACTACGGTCCTAAAAGTATTTCGTTTATTAATTAACCAAAAAAAAAAAGAAGAGGTTTGCCTTTGGCGAGCGCAGCAGAAACTGAGTTAATAAAATAAATTAAAGGAAAACTGGAGAATATGAATATTAGAAAGACACAAGCTTAGTTTTACTGCTTCCATACATAACTGGAGAATATGCATGTACACAAAAAAATTAAGAGAGAAAAACAAGCAGAAAATTATCAAAAACAAGAATCTGACTAAACATCCTAAAGCTTATTATCCTCCAAAGCCTTGGTGATATCGGCATGAACAATATTAATTTCCCGCCGGAGATCAGCAAGTTCCTATCTTACTCGCATCAGCCACAATGCTTCATTAAAGGAAGGAGCAGAGGGGTCATTGTAGTCGCGGTGGGGCCAAGAGGTTGGAGAGGGGGAGCGGGAACCTCTTCATGGTCTACAAGACGGAGGAACTCATGGAGAGGGTCGTTGGGATCAAGAGGTTGGGGGATATTGCCGAAGAATGGGTAGGGGTTGCAGCAATCTCTTCATCATCCGAAGAAATAACAATGGGTCCAACGACCCGAGACTCTTTGTCACAATAGGACGGACTCTCGATGGAGGAGGCGCACCGTATAACGATCGACGGAAGGCACGAGCATCACGAGTAAGAGCACCCTACGAGCGGTTCTCTTGTATCTAACCATGTTTTGAGCAGTTGGGGCAGAGAGGTATGAGAAGTTAATTAATAAAGGCAAAGAGCTGTTCTCAGATAGCCACGTACGTAGTTTGGAGTTACGAGGTAGTGAGGAATTAATAAGGAGTTAAGGATAGAGAGGTATGTGGAGTTAATAAAGGCAGAGAGCCAGAGACGCAAGTGATAAATGATCTACTTTTAAGAGCGGGATTTATAGGTACGCGGTATAAAATTCTATTATTTAATTTTTTTCAATTTAATTTATTTTAAGACCGACCTTTTATAATATGTCCGGTCCTAAAAGTCTATTTATTTTTAAAATCAATTCTATCACTTTTAAGACCGACCTTTCATCATCTACCCGGTACTAAAATTCATTCTTTTCAAATTCAGATGGTAGAGTCGTATCCTTACACTCGTTCAAATGAATGATTCGTAGTCTCTTCGACTTCCAGATAAACTTCCCAACTAGGCGTCTCCTCGTATTCTGATGAACTATGCGTCTCCTCATTAAAGTTTCCTGCGTTTCACATTGTTCAGGATGGGTTCTCTATTTAAACCCGTTGTTACTTTAATTTCTTCACATTCTTCTCCATCACTTCTACATGGTCTCCTCCACCGCCCAGCCTCCACTGTAATGGCTGCTCCCCCAGGTCCTCTATTTCCTCCTCCTCCTTTTTAACCTCAGCCCCCTCCGCCATTGCCTCCTCCAAATCCGATCGTGCGCTGGTGTCATCAGGCCCGCGTCGATCAAATCGATCGACGCTTGGGCCAATTGGTTCAGCTTGTTCATACCGTGAACAACAAGCCGAACATGGTACTTCACGCCAATGATGTGGAGTACGATCCCGCTGAAGACGACTCCGACTCCGACGACTTCGGCTCCCCCTCCCTCTCCGACTACGAAGAGGATTAGTTGTTTTTTTGTTGTTGCTTTTTTTTTGTAATGGGCAGCGATAAAAATTATTATATAAAATATTATGGACTCTTTTTGTTCTCGTCGAGTTTAGTACTTTAATTAGTTAGTTTATCCATTATCTCGAACCGGAAAGTAATAAACAAGGCAACTATGAAAGATGGATAATGGCAGACTCAAAAAACTAAGATGAAAGAACGAAGACTTTTAGGACCGCATACTTAGTAAATCGAGGGTCCTAAAACACACGCCATTTTTTGTCGCCTTTGGTTTCCATATTCGATCGCCTTGTCCTTTTCATTATCGTCTTTCTTTTTCCGATAAAAAGGAAACAAACAAAACATTGTCCTCGTATAAATCAACAATAGAAATTTACGAATACGCTTAAGAACATACAAAAACAAAAACGTCTTTTACCTTATTTGAATAAAAACAAACACAAAGGACAATTCTTCTCAAGGTTGGACCGTCGTTGTCGTCGGTTTTACCTCCCCGATTTGAAACAAAGTACCTTTTCAATATCTTCCTTCTTTTTCCGACAAAAAGAAAAGAGACAAAGAAAAGGGAAACCGATAATGCTGCTCAAGATCGAGAGGTAACATCGACTACAATGAAGGACCTAGCTTGAGTAACGCTAGAACCTCGGTTGTCTCGAACCATAATGATTTGTCTGAAAAGCGAGTAAACATTTCTATTTAAAGGAAGACTATTAAGACTGGACATTTAACAATTACATGGTCCTAAAGGTTAAGCCAACTTCTAAAATAAAAATAAGAGGACTTTTAGGAGCGGACACTAAAATAATATACGGTCTCATAAGACTTTTAGGACCGGATGTTTACAATATACGGTCCTAAAAGTCTATCTATACCTAAAAGTCTCATATTTTTTAAAACGAACACTTTTAGGACTGGATGTTTATTATGTGGACTTTTAAGATCGGACTTTTAATTAATATACGGTCCTAAAAATGTCATATTTTTAAAACGAACACTTTTAGGACCGGATATTTATTATGCGGACTTTTAAGACCGGACTTTTAATTAATATACGGTCCTAAAAGTCGAGATCTTTCTTAAATTTCAAGCACTAAATAGCTTTATCCACCATCCAATACATTCAGAAACCCAAAATGGACACAAGAAAATTGTTCGAAAAATTAAACAAATTTATTTATTGAATTTTACATTGCCTATATATATTTACAAATAATATTGTTCGGAAAAATAAACAAATTTACAGAATATTATTGTTGTACAGGATATATTTACAAATGAATTTAGAACATTAATTATTGTCCCGACTTTATCAGTCATACAGATATTCACAAAACAAATTGCGTATGTGCTCCAGTTCATCATCGAAAAGGGATCGGGGCATTCAAACATCCGTAACATCAAAGACGAACCGAATTAACTTGCGTGCATATTTCATATGTAACATTAAGCCGCATTAATCGAATTAACTTGCGTGCATAATATGTAACATCAAATACATTTATCTTTGCGTTAATTTAGTCCTTCCTCACGTGATAATATCATACATGTGTTTCATGACGTACTGGCCACATAAGTTGGATGCCGTTGGTTGCCAACGGGTCTAAAAAGAACAAGAAATATATAAAAGAGCATATATAGCTTAATGACCAAGTTCACAAGGTAGTGTGCCAGTGTACAAATATTGTACCAACCTCTGGTCTGTCCCAGTTGGGGTCTTTGGCCTGATACCCACGCCTTTTCTTTACGGTGATTTGGAAGGTCTTCATGGCACTATCATCAAAATCACAAATTTATCAATAATGTTCACTGAAAATTCACAGCAGAGATTTCGAGACAAGACAATCAAAATTACATGCTTACTCGTTGATGGCTGCGTCAACAAAGGCATCTTTCGTCATTGAGAGGAGCATAAGAAGATAACTTTATGCTCCTCCATGCACATGAGGACCAATCGCCAGTGGCGGCTGAAAATTCACAAAGCGATAAAGTATACTCAAGGATATATGTAGCAGAATTAAGTGAATTGCGAGACAAGATTTGTGATATGTACCTATGGAAGAATGGCAACAAGTACACATTTCTTCTCACTTCACACAACCTCTTTGATATGTACTGCCTCTCCTCCATGGATGTCCGACTTGAATAGACAGGCACAAGAATCCAAAATCGTTGCTCCCGCCCTTTTAAACCAATTCTTGATGCAATAACCTATAATAATGACATCGATCGGAATTAGTATATATGTATGTGTGTCTAAACGATGCATTTAAATTATGTACTCATAGACAGAAGATACTTACTTCATAAAAATTTGAACAATTGCATCGAAGCTCTCGTCGAGGAAGCAAAGCAGGGACTCAACATCAACGGTGTCAACTTGAACGGGAAGAGGATGAGGGACGCCTAATACTTCATTGACAGGCCACAATTTATCTTTAAAATATTTACTCTTCACCATATCGGATATTTTTTCCGTGCCAGTTAACTTAGCAGTAGGGGATTGAGCTTGAGGAGGGGATGGAGCTTGACGAGGGGATGGAATTTGAGGAGGAGGGGTTGAAACTTGAGGACCAGTAGAGACATGTACAAGCTTTACTGGCCAAGAGATGAAGGTTCCCTTGACATCACTCACAAGCTTCAGGTGATCAATTGGGAAAGGGAGAGGTGCATCAATGATCACCTTTTCAACTGACACTCGGACTTCATCATCAGCCATTTGTTGGTGGTGTACAGTTGATCCCAATAAGTTGTGGACAATCCCTTTTGCAACTAATCGTGCAGGACGATCACGATCCTCCACATATAGGTCACAAGGTTGCTCTAACTATCCAACAATGCAGCTCCTCTAGTGCTCACGCAAAAAAGTGCAGTGAATGTGTGAAGGGAACACGGTCTCGAACGATTGCTCAAAAGCAAACTTCATCTCGATTCAATTCCTCCCTCATCGGCTCATCTCGATTCAATTCCTCCCTCATCCGGCTCATCTCGGATTGATACCTTGCTTCTTTAGCCGCCGCATCCTCACTTAATTTGGCCACCGTCTGCTCCATCTCCTCCCGGTAACCATACTTTGCCTATGGCGTTTGGATTTACCAAAGTATTCCTTCAGCCTACCCGTCCTCCAATCCCCTTACACACCCACCCCGATCCAGCTTTTCCTGGCCGCAACTGGCCGAACATCACTCCACCCGTCTCGACACAAAAGATCCCTCCGCTTCTTTCTTTTTAAGATCTTCCCGTAAGATACGATAACGAGAAGCTTAGTAATGAAACATGTTTAGTAACTAAAAAATAACAATAACGATACTTATAATTCTTTCAAAGAACTACACGAGTTTGTTCACTCGTGTAGGCGCTGCTTGGCTTTTTCCGAATGTGCAACCACAACTCCTCGCGACGTATTGGAGATAGCAGATCATGTACCGCAGAAGGATTGGATTCTGCTTCATCATCCAATCTCTTCCGCTTGCCCGCCATCAATTTTTTTCAGCCTTTTCATATCCGCCGCGAGAAGCCCTATGCGGGCAATCATTCTTTCTCCTTATCTCCTGTGCTCGTTCCCTTCTTTCCTGTGAATCAGAATTGAAAACAACTATTAATTATGAATTCCAGCCATCTCACTAACAGAAATTAGAGAACTTTGCTTGATATGAACCTCAAACACTAGTCAAATTCACTTCATCAAGTTTCAACATTTTATGTAAGGAAGATGTAGAATTGTAGAAGAAATTGGAGCTATGTCTTGTACCGCTAGATAGATAGGTTAAGAAACAAAAGAGAATTATGCTTACGAATAATACAAACTTGATCCTTTTTAAGGCATCCAGTGGGATCAGCAAATTCCTCATTAGATAGTAATGTAACTAACAAGCAATATCTAACCACTACCTACTATAACGTAACTAAGACTATAATAATGGCTTGACTCTTATGCCATTATTATTTCCCTAATTACCTTCTTAGTATTTTACCTTTTCGGGTTTACATATCGACTTGCATGACAAAGGCAGAAATGTATACTTCTATTCACACACCAAACAATTTAACTAACAGGATTAGATGAACACAATAACATTCACATATCAAGACAAGTTAATAAGCAAACAAAAGGGCAAAAAAAAAACTAAATATAAACTCACCGAGCTTCAGAGTGGTCCGCACTGAACAAATTGTTGCCAAGTTTGTTCATCAATAAATGTGTACTTGTCCCAAGGCTTTTGGTCGCTGAACCTCGGCAAAAATATACTTGTTAGCGAGAGAGGTCTTAAACTTCCTCCACCGATCAGCACAATGAGACAATGTCTTGTCTTTCAACTTCTCAGAGTCATGGACATTGTATGTAAGCCGGATAGTGTCCCAAATAGGTTGCTTTACTTTGCCGAAGTCCACATTTTCCCACTCATCAGTCAAGATGCTAACCTTGTTGCATGCAAGACAGCCGACAAAACTAGTATATTTGCTTTTATTAGGACCAAAAGGTTGCAACTTTTCATCAAACCGAATCTCCAGCTTTGACCCGTAAGTCCGACTTAGGGTTACATCCATCATTCTTGTGCCTCTTCACCACGGCGTCGGGCGGTTACGAGGCACATTGTCGATGAAGAGGGTTCGTTCGACTCACACCAAGAATCGGCGTTCCTTAACACGAATGGAATAGTTTTCACCGTTCATTTTCGAGACATGAAGAGAGGAATGCCTGAGCAAATGAGAGCGTAATAGAGGCTAATGGTACGTGGGCGAGGAAGAGAGGTAATGCAAAAGGAAGAGTGGTTTCACAACAAGAAGAGGGGTTTCAAGTTCAGAGGGACAACGTAAGTCGTAAGGAACGTTTCACGCGAAGAAGAATATATTTGGCGCTTTATTTTTAAGACCGGATGAACTAAAAAGACGTTCTTAAATGTTAAATTTTAAGACCGTCGTTTATTAAACTCTGAACTTAAAAGTAATAAACTATTTACTACCGGTCACAATTTATGTTCGGTCTAAAAGTATAATATTTAAGACCGCCTATTATATATATCCGGTCTTAAAAGTTTATTTAATTTTTTTCCTCATTATTTTGGACCACAAAAAATATAAGTCAGCCCCTGTTCGAGATTTCTCTATAAAGAAATTTGAACTTTCAGTTTTTTTCAATAACATTTTTAATACCGTTTTTTTAAGCAAGCCTAAATAATATATTTAAGACTCATTGAAAAAGGATGCGGTCCAAGAAGTTCTTTATATTTACAAATCGCCACGGTCATACTATTAAGACCTAAGTGCGTCATTACTTCCGGTCTAAATGAGGCGGTCTTAAAGCCCTTTTTTCCACTAGTGTGGGCTAGGTGGGTCCACCTCAATGAATAAAAGCCCAAAGAGTCCACTTCTTATATGGTCATATCAAACAGATATGGCTTGTCTCTTCTTCTTTTCCATCCGCCCCATATTTTACCTAAAACTACATAGTTTTAGGGTAATAAAGCAAAAAGAGCACTTTTTTTAAATAAATAAATAAATAAATAAATATATATATATATATATATATATGGTACTCAGAAATATTTTTTCAATTGCATCCAGTATTTAAGATTAATTTTTAGTACACCAAGCACCGTAAAAAAAATCTTACTAACACTTGGTATCTATTGGAAAGTACTTTAGAGTGTTGGTTGTTAGATTCTAGGTGCCACTAAGAAATATTTTAAGATATTGAGTATATTAAAAATTAATATAGGATCTATTGAAAAATGTTTCAGGGTGAGTGTTTTTTTTTTTTTTTTTTTTTTGAAGGAAAAAAAAAATGCTCTTCTTGCTTCACTTACACCCAAAACTATGTACTTTTGTTACGAAAGATGGAAGCAGATGGAAAAAGAAAAGGAGAGAAGCCAAGTTCATATCAAATTGCTACCAAAACAATTTATCATTAACTTTTGGTTAAAATCTATAAAATCCCCATGAACTTTGGGTCATTCATAGGGCGTCAATCGTATATAACTTCTTTAATTTTTCAAATTTTAAATTTACAACTTATTGACATTTTAATTTTTGACATTAAACCCCATCTCCTTATTCAGGGTTAAGTTGGTGCCATTTTGGTGAAACATCAATTGTCTCAATACAATTTTGACTACGAGCCAAATTTAAAATTTTCATTTAATGAAATTTAAATAAAAATCATTTTTTCATAGATTTAACCGAAAAAATAATTATCTCTAATTTAGATTTTTTACACATGAAAATAATTGTTTTAAAAATAGAAGTAAAAAAATAAATTTAGACCATCTAGATCTAATCTCAACCGTCTAAATTTTGGTAATTAACCACCTCCCGAGAAAAAAGTTAATACATTCAAATCAATAATTTTCTTTTGGGCCATGACTAGAGCCGGGAAATCAAGCCGAGCCCGTCGAGCCTATTTGGTTTAGGCCCCGACCCCGTAGGGCTCGGGTTTGAAAAATAAGCAAGAAATTTGAAATTGCCACCCCGCAGGCCGCCTTGTAGGCCTCTCCAGCTTAATCTTAATCGCCGCCCGTAGGGCTCCGGCCCGCCCAGTTAGGCCCTTTTAATTGTAGTTTTTTTTTTTAAAAAAAATTAATTACTTAGACTTCCACTTAATGAATGTGTTTATTTGTAATTATTTAGATTTTTTTGGTTTAAACTATAACCCTCTTTTATGTTTATTATTATTTTGTATCAAAACACATAATTAGTTATTATAAATTTTAAAGAAGGGATGTTTTCATATTAAATAAACACATACTTTGGTATTACAATATTATATAAGTAATAAATTATAAATATATTTTGTGTAAAATAAGTATAATTATTTTTACTTGTCAAGTAAAATCATGTATGAACCGAAGGAATGGCAGACACACACAAAATTACGAGAAGGAAAGGCATTTTGTCGTGGGCATACATAAAGCAATTCCTTTGTTTAAGATTTTTTGAAAAAAAAGGAAAAACATATTCTTTGTGTTTATTTGTTTTTTATTACGAATTTATGAATGTGTTTATTTGTTGAATGATTTATATTGTTTAGATATTAATATTGATAATATTTATTTGATATATTTGAACTTTAATGGTTGCAATTTACTAATTATATTTCTTTGAAAAAAAATCAAAGAAAAATAGTTAAAATTTGGAATAGTAATTTTTAGGCTCGTAGGGCCGGCTTTGGCCCTGGTACTATTGGGGCGGGCTTTGAAAAATAAACGTTTTCCTTACCCCAATCCCTCGGTCTTGTAAGGCCCCCTCGCTTGACGGGCCGGCCCTAATTCCCACTCTAGCCATCCATGACAAAGGATTGACAAATTGAATGCATGCATATACAGAGACCCAAAAGGAAGGCAACAAAGCAAGTGGAATATGTGAATTTCTTATGGTTGTTCCAAGTAATATTTAATCCCAAGCTTGTCTCCCTCATTCATTTGAAAGATCTAAACATATACCAATTTCCAATTCCAAGCAAAGTTGCCGGTAACCAGAATATGTAATGAGAGAGTAAAAGTGAGCTTAATTAGTTCCAAACTTGAAATATTAATAAAGCTAGAAAATCCTGTGTTCCTTATCCAAGCAAGGCTTATTCCATATGATGAGTACATATTTTGTAAAGCTTCATTGAACAGGTTTACCAAACTTCATTCTATATATAAATGAAATTATACAAACCAAAAATCAATAACAATAAACGATAATGGCAAATCCCACGAAAGATACGTTTGACAAACTGAATGAAGCAGCGGAGAAACTGAAAGATCTGGCGAGGGATGATCGTCATCAAACTTCACGAAGTGCCAAAATCCAAAGGGTCCTACATCATCGGAGAAATAGAAAGAATTTTGCAGAGTATTACTTTCCAAGGTTTGTGTCATTTGGTCCCATTCATTATGGCAAACCACATCTTCAACTAGGAGAACAGTTCAAGTTCATGTGGGCATCAATGTATCTCCAAGGCAAGGACAGAGATTTGAAACATCAAAAGATTCTGGAAAATATTAAGAACCTGAAAGATCTCTACACAGAAGATGCCCTTGGAGATTTCAACAAGGAGGACGAGAAGCTGTCGGCGATATTGTTTGTGGATGGTTGTTCTCTGCTTCAAATATTGGTTAAGTTTGATTTCCAGAAACCTGAAGATCTGAAGCTTAAGGTTGATTTACTTGCTCTTCTTCGTCAGGACGTGCTCTTGCTAGAGAATCAGCTTCCTTTTCAACTTCTCAGTCTTTTAACAAATGACGACAACCTCGTTTTTGAAGCCATAGACATGTTTGTTCGTCGCTTTCAACGTTTCTCGTCCCATAATCCTGAGAGATTGTCGTCGATGCAACATATTTCGGAGGAAGAGGAGATAGGTGAGAATGGTACTCTCTTTCTCTGTCTTATTATTATATTCACTTATTCATATCAATTCCACATCTCATTGTTATACATAGCTTTTTTATGATTTGAACGGGCTAAATTTAAACTTACTTAGACCCAAATAGTACTAGTGGATCCCACTTCTGATAACGTAAATCTCACCAAAGTGGGACCTGTTTTATGTCTGTAAATGAAGTGTGCATCTATTTAAATATATGTTAACTCTCTCCTCTTATAAAGCATACTCTCCCAATTTTTAATAGAAGAATTGTTTATCTAATTGAATTAGATTAAAAAAGGTAATTAGGTTAGTTGATATATATGTTCTTTCTATGAAAATATCATTAATTAAGGTCTCAAACATGAAAAATATTACTCTATTAGCAAAGCCTCTATTGACAAGTGAAGAACCACTATTGACAAATGAAATAGTAAATATTAATAAGTTATAAGACTTGTCAATATATTATTTCCTTTAGTTGGTACTTGATACTCTTCCTTTTTTTCAAAACACTCTATTATCTTCCTAAATGATATTCTCCATTTTTTCAGTAGGAGTAAAGTAAGGGGAAAAAAGTGACAAATATAAAAAATGAGTCTGACATTTAAAATCATGATTAACTTTTAGGTCCTACGTTAATGACAAAAGCACTATATATATACGTACACATTTGTACTTAATTATGTTCACATGTGCGCACCAAGTCGTACATTCATTGTTAGGGAACAATTTTATCATTCGGATGCTCCAATTCGAACTTTATCGAGAGCGAAAATTTCAAGACTCAGGTACAAAGGGGTGTAAAATATTAAAATTTGAGGACAAGTTGTTTAAAATTTCAAGAATATGGATGTAGCGAAATACTATGGGAAAATCCTTTTCAAGGCCCATATTATCAAAAGAATACCGAAAAAAGGCCCTAACATTCTGAAAATACCCAAAAAGGCCCAAGGATTCGACAATTTGGGAAAAGGCCCTTCGAATTTACGAAGTTGTTAATGGAGTGATCAAGTTGTTAGCGGGGGCTGATTTAGTTGTTAGATGGGCTGATTTAGTTGTTAAATTTTTTTATTTTTAACAACTAAATCGCCCCATCTAACAACTAAATCATTTCGCTAACAACTTGATCAGCCCCATTAACAACTCAACTTGGGCCTTTTTAGGAATTTTCAGAATCTTGGGGCCTTTTTGGGAATTTTCAGAATGTTAGGGCCTTTTTGGGAATTTTCAAAATGTTAGGGCCTTTTTTGGTATTCTTTTGGTAATATGGGCCTTGAAAAGGATTTTCCCAAATACTATTAGCTTCTGTTCTTTATATAAAAGCCAATAATTGTTTTTTTTTTTGAGATTAATGAAGTTAAATAAATAACATTAAAATATTTATATTTATTATTTTTCTAAACTAAATTACTTGACTCATAAACTATATATAATATAATGATACACAACATGTAGACGAGTTATTAAGTAATTAATTTAACTTTCTTTTAATCTCTCCAAAAAAAAAAGGTCAATTAACTCTTATATTAAGGATATGAGGTAGTATAATTTTTCGCCCATAGTAGGGTGTTTCACTACAATGTACATGGCTCTATGATAATGTGTGTGTATGTGTTTACATTTGGAATCTATATCATTGAGAAAACTGATAAATCTATATTGAAACGTTTTTTATAGAGGAATTTACACTGAGACTTTTTTTATTTTATTTTTCTAATTCTTGAAAATTGAGTGAGATTTTCCCCTTTTTTAACCGAAAGGAGGGCATGCATGTATACATAATGTGAGCGTATGCTTACTCTAAAAATGTAAATGCAGGGGATTCAGATGCTGGTGAGCAACAACAACGAGAAGAAATTGAAGTGCGACTCATTCATCCTCCTCCTCCACCTCATCTTCTTCATCAACTTCGCAGCGAAATGCTACAAGGCTTTCATCCAAAAGAAACCACATCATCAAAACACAAACACAGATCCAGAACTTACAGAAACGTAAAGGAGCTCAAAGAAGCAGGCATTCGAGTTAAGAAGCAAATCAAACCAGTAAGCCCCATAGACATCTCCTTCCACTCCACTTGGTTCGGTGGAAGACTCAAACTTCCCAAAATCGTCGTCGACCATATCACTGCACCAACCTACCTCAACCTCATAGCCTACGAAACATTGCCGGATTTCATGAACAAGCATGAGATCAGCTCGTATGTTGAGTTCCTCGACACGATCATTGACCACACCGACGACGTGAAGATGTTGCGAACAGCCGGAGTTCTGCTGAACCGGCTAGGGAGCGACGAGGAGGTGGCCAAGCTGTTTAATACTATAGCTACCGATTTGAAGACGGATGGCTCGATTTATGCGTGTGTGACCGATGAGATAGAGATGCATTATAAGAAGAGGTACAAGACTTGGTTGTCTCAAGCTCTTCATATGTATTTCAAATCACCATGGACTATTATTGCGTTTCTTGCTGGGTTTTTCGCTCTTTTTCTCACTGCTGCTCAGACTTGGATCTCCTTCTTTCCCCCTAAGCAATAATGCTATTCATCAAAGTCGACGGAGAGATCATTGGAGACAGATCATAGTGTGTCTTTCATGCATAAAGCCATAGCTTCTTGTTGTTTATTCTAAACCGTCGCTGTTTTAGTGAGAAAAAGTCTACAATTTGGAATAAAAGTTGACGGAGAGATCATTGGAGACAGATCATAGTGAGCCTCATGCATAAAGCCATAGCTTCTTCTTCTTGTTTATTCTAAACCCTCATTGTTTTATTGAGGAAAAGTCTACAATTTGGAATAAAAGTTGCGTTGTAAAACTTCCAGACTTTGGTTGGCTTTAGAGTTCTTGACTGAATTAACAAACTTATTATCAAAACTTGATTATACTTTTTGTCTTCTAACACTTCAGGTCCTTGATCATTTATTCTCAAGTGTTCAAGGGGACCACCGACACTTTGTTTAGCTTTCTTGAGTGTGTATATTAAGAGTGGTTAGGGTTTTGTGGGATCTCTCTCTTATAGCTTAGTCTGCAATATCCTGAACAAGCTCAAACCCATTATAAAATATGTGTAATACATCCCTTTAGAATGTGGGTTGCAGAAAGCTATTGGGAAGAACGTCATAAGCCAGTTTTTTCCCCCCCCCCAAAAAAAAAAAAAAACAAACAAACAAACAAAACACCAAAAAACGGGTAAAGTTGCTTGTTTCGGTGTAACATAAATGGAGTCGGATTTGCACAATATATTTTATAATAATACATAACATATATATGATATGATTTAATTTAATTTCCTTAATCTTTCCAAAAGACGTTTTAAAACTGGAGTACCATCTTAGAATACACGAAAAAATGGAGTACCATCTTAGAATGCACGAAAAGCTTGCAACAAGGACATGCATGCATGTACACTTGTGAACTTTCCACTCTCCCATGCTTCAACACATTGTGCAAATACCCCGTGTCAAATGGTCAAGTTACAATGAGATGTTGGAATTTTAGGCGAAAATCCCATAGGTTATGAATAAGAAGAAGGACGGAAAAGAAGAGGAAAAAGTAAGAAGTAATGTGTGTGTGAGAGAATGGTCCCACATTGCTTAGTTGGAGGGTATATAAGCCCCAACTTGGCTCCTACTAATTGGGCCCTTGGGCTAACCCACTTTTGTGGAGGGGTGAGCACTTAGGTGACCCTTGGTCCACCACACACGCGCGCGCCACCCACCCCGTCCGGTCGCGCTTGTGAAATAAAAATTAATTTTTTATTAAATTATTTTTTGGATAAGAAATAATTTTTTATTAAATAATTTTTTGAATTTCCGAACGTTTAAATAATTCCGTTGTGCCTCTCCGAGTTTTCTAACCGGGCCGCGTTGCGTTTTGCGATCTGTTCGGGTCGTTCGCTTCGTCCTGGTGCGTCTGTTCGTACGACGCACCAATTCGCCGGCAAGAGACGCAGGTCGCCTCTGTTCGTTCCATTCTGGTGCGTCTGTTTGCACAACGCACCAGTTCGCAGCAACAGACGAGTCCATCTGATCATGTTTTTTCAGAGTCTATAAATAGGGCGCCCTAGTCACAGATTGGATAACGTTTTTTCTGCACACTCTCTCTCTCTCTCTCTCGCATTCTGCATATATATTCTGTGAGTTCTGAAAGCAGACTCGTTGGATTCGCTTGGGCTTCAGACAGACAAAGCCATTTTTCTGGAGACGAATAATCCTCTCCATCCTGGGAGACAATTGCTCAGAAAACATTCGGCATCCGTATTGAAGGAGCAAAATTGTCTTAAGGACACAACAACAGTTGGACCCGGATTTCTGCATTGTTCATTCGAAATTCGGCAGTCTTGTGAGTTCGTTTTATAGTTTTTCCATGTTATACAGACTTGTTGAATGTTCTCTGTATGTTTTGTTTAGTTAATACAGATTCTTATTATGCTATTATGTTTATCGAATATTCAATTTCTACCTACTCAATACATTAGAAACAACATGAGAAAGGTAATGTCACAGGGAAACACTCAGAATTCCAACGGAGATACATGGTGTTTCCTAACTCATAGTGGGACTGATCAGACACATAATGGACCACATGACCCTTTTATTCGGTGGTAATCAGTATCAATATTTTTCTCAACTTTTCATTCTCGGAAACTCTAAACATATCCAAAATCATAAAATGGTGATCTTGGCCTTACCTACGAAGAAAAGCACAGCAAAACAAGTTTAATTCTTCCTCCTTGCAACTCCTTAACACACTCAAATGAAAGTGCCTTAAAATACTCTTATTTGTTGGATCCTAGGAAGGGCAGGACAGAGAAGAAAAATATAACTAGGAATTGAGTATTTTATGAAGCTCATTTTGCTGGTTTATTTTTGTGTCGTTTCCATCTCATTATTCTGGAATGCGGAAAAGTGGGTTGATTAGTTTATACAAGTGCTGCCTATATTTAGCAAGAATTGATAGTTAAGCACCCTTCTGCCTTCCCTGAGTTAGTAAAACTCAACTCAAAATCAATGAAGTTCATTTGACAATTCTCTTTCATATGACAATGGATATGTTTGCCTTGATTACCAAACTGTTCAAGGA
This sequence comes from Acacia acuminata, assembly GCA_019022655.1. NCBI lineage: Eukaryota > Viridiplantae > Streptophyta > Magnoliopsida > Fabales > Fabaceae > Acacia > Acacia acuminata. Next base: position 2,006,080 of record JAFJYI010000126.1, read on the forward strand.
AGCCAGAGAAAGGATGAGAATGAGAGATTTCAGCCAAGATAAGGGCATTATCAATAATGTGAAATGAAATTAACAACATAGACTGCCTACTAATGGGATATGTCAAAACTGAGTTTAGTTCTACATATTTATGTATGACAAAAAAACAAAATCTACCTTACTCAACAATGATCAATCATGGGGCTGAAAATTACCGTCAATTTTTGGTCATTCAAAGCCATTGTTTCAGACTTTTAAGGTTAAAAGTTGATAACACGATATATCTCTTATATCCTTCCAACAATGCTTCATAGACAAATGTAAAGAAGCCCCTTCCATTTGGCTAAAAGATTTACATCAAAGTTCAGAGTTCAGACACTCAAGTTATACATAATTTAAGTTTCTACCCAATTTCATTTTTGTTTTTCTCCCTAAGATAAAAGAAGCCATTACCATCTGTTCTTGATATAGAAGCTGATAGAACCAAGACGCATGATTTATCTATTTGTCAAATGAGTACCCCTTTTATCTCTTTATGTCTAAAATATATTGACTAAGGAAAAATATCCAGTAGCAAGCTTCACATAAATGGTTCATTGACTCAAAGTTAATTTTAAGTACCAGTAAACTAGAATTTATTAGATAAAAAGATATAAGTTAATTTGATGTTCATGTGATAATAATAGAACCACATAGGAGGAAACCTACAATTAAGCCAAGACTTCTGGTCCGATCGGTTGTTTTCAGTGGGTCATCAGGATATGCAGCAAACAAGATTAACTAAATGTGTTATGGACTTGTGACAGAAAAATAAATTTTAAAAAATCTACTCTATCTTTTAAGTCCTGAAAATTTTCAGGTCCATGATTCTGAAAATGGGTATCAAAATCTAAAGTTATTGAATAATGATCTCATATTGTAACACCCCTAATTTAATACTACCCATTTTATATATTAATAAGCAGTATATATAAATATCATCAGAGTGGAGCATTTGAGCGTAATAATTGGGTTGAGCATATGAGTAACAGATACGTGGCAATAATTTAAACCGTTTGCGGTATATTCGGTCGGGGGAATCTCAATACAGTTATCTAAATATATAGACGCAAAATATCTAAACAAAGTATAAATACAGCCCAAAATATCAAAACTCCAGTGAGTCCTTACGCATCCGCTTACCCTTTTCACCGGCTCCCGATCCTCCGATCCGAAGCTAGGGTCAATCCGAGATTCAATACCCATTGAATCTCAGGTAACAGTTAACCTCATGCTCAAGTAATAATAGTATATATGACAAGTATTCTTTATATTTCATCATCAACCATACATAGCACACAGTAGATGTAAGGTTACAACAATACATAGCACATAGCAGATGTAATGTTAAGAATACAACAATACATACCACATAGCACATGTAATGTTATCAAAGTTTGCACTAACCAGTGCCATGACTCCTCGTTTCCTAAGAGCTAGGAAAACAACCCTATGGCATTATCAAGACTATAATCCGCATAAAGCTGAATGTATATAAATATAGGTGACCTAAGACCGAGTCTTAGCCACGCTACATGACCCAAGACTTAGTCTTATCCATGACTCTATGAATCATAAAATCACATATATGCATACAAGGCACACAAGAGTTAGAGTTACAGTACGCGTCCGTACCTTAGTCTGCGTGGCTGGCGGTACGTTCTCCTTTCAGTACCGATCCCTGATTCCTCAAATATCCTATAATGTTATCACCGCATCATTTCCTTCATAAATAATATCCTAAGAGATACCTTAGCCACTATTGACTTTTTTTTAAAAAAAAAATTCTTGGTGGATTTGTTATTCCAATTATACCCTTACATTTCCTTTAAAATGAAATTTCAGTATTTCTGCCCAGATTTTTTGATAACTTTGAAAAATCATAACTAATTCTACAAAAATCGAATTGATGTGTTTCCAAAGCCAAAATGAATATTGACAAGTCTATTTTCTTGTAAAAATAACGGCTTTAACTAGAAATATATGAGTTAATACCAGTTTTAATGTTTCCAACCACTATTCAGATTATCTTCCAAAAACGTGACCCAACTTCAAGAATGTTTATCTCCTTGTACAGAACTCAAATTGCTACATGGTTTATATATTTAGAAATTTCTGGATGTCTAATTTATTCATGAAAACTTTCATGATTTTAGGACTTCATTTGATGACACATAAAATAATGCCCTTAATCTGACTCACTCCAGAAAAACTGAAATTTGGGAATTTTCCCAATTTTCACAATCTTGCTCCATTAATTCCAAAAATTATTTCCTACCATGTTTTTACCTCATTCAGCATTCTAAATGTAATGGAGGCCTAACAAAAAGTATGGAAATTTATTCCCTAATTTTGTAGATTAAACTACAACTTTACCAAAAATCTAAAGAACTCACCCTTAGCTTGAAGTTCCTGCTCAATTCTCCTTACTTCCTATGAATTTTTGCCCAGCACTCTCTTCCACTCTAAATCTCACACCTCACTCCTTCTCAAATAAGGATAAGAGGAGTTTATGGTGTTGGTGTGAAGAATTTGGGAAGGGAGACACTTCTATTTATAGAGAAAACTCAAGGGCAAAAATGGCAATTATATGTGACCAAATCTCACCTTATCCCTTAGATTAAAATGCACTTTTTGAAACTTAATCCTACCCCTCCCTTTAATGTGCCGACACCCGCCTTTTTTCAACAGCCAATTAATGAGTTTTTTTTTTTTTTTTTGGCTATTCAAACATCCTGATCACTTCATAAAAGAAAAACAATCAAAATCCTACCAATGTACTATGCGCCCTCTTCATTGACTTTAGGGGCCGATTTAATTAGTTAATTATTATGCTAATCTAGAGCTTATATATCCCCTTCTTATTGCCTAATTGGTTTACTACTTAATCAAGGTCATTGGTGCTTTTATTTAAACAAGTTTAATCCCTCATTTTGGCCTCTTAATTTTAAAAAATAAGACAGCCCCAAATTGATGCTTTTAATTTGTCCTTAATTAATTAGGGTAATTTATGCAATTAATCTTAATTAATTTATGCTAATTTACTCATTAACTTTTGCTAATTCACTTTAATTTACTTAAGTGTTTTCATAATATTTTCTTGGCTTCTTTGGTCATAAAATAACCATCATTTTATGTGTTATTTATGTCATAGTTTATTGCCCTTATTTGTTGTCTTAAAACCTTCCATTTAATTATAAACTTCATGAAGAGATTGTCCTAAAATTATAATCAATAAATTATAATGATTTGAGACACATATTTACCTTTATTTTATGCTAATTATTCATCAAACTATAAGATTTATTACTTAATGTGAAATTTGAGGTGTTACACGTATATTTTCCAGCAGAAACATATTACAATATATAGGAGAAATAGGGAGTAATCCCTATTTAATTTAAAGCAGTAACTTTAATTGCAGTTAACTAATTAAAGCAACTAAGAATTAGTCTTGTGCAAACCAAAGTTCAGTGTATTATTAGCTTTTTAATTGTTAATTATTTTTGCTTTCAAACTAGGGCCGAGAAAAATGAAAGAAAAAGACCTAGGGCCGATAGCTTGGGGGATGGTCATGGATGAGCGACGTGCAGAGTGAAAGTGACTACAGTGAAGAACTAATATGAAAAAATATGGGGAAAATTAATCTTTTTATTCTTTCTTTTTTTCACATTAATCTTTTTATCCTCAGTAATTAACATTTGGCTAAAATCAACAAAATGTCCTCAAACTTCGGGTTAATTATATAAAACTTCCTTAACGTTTTTGCTAAGCAACTTCTTTAATGTTTTAAAGCTGAATTAAAAACTTCTTGAAATTTGGGGGTGCCTCCTTGGTCTTCGAATGGCATGGGCTATGGGATGCGAAAGAAAGTCCGGCTTGAGACCGACTCCACCGAATGCCGGGATTTGATTCTTCATGAACCTGGGCCAAACCATAGGGACGGTGACCTTCTTACTGAAGTGAGAACCGCGCTGGGAGGGGACTGGATAACGAAGCTTACCTATGTGCCACGTTCGTGTAACCACGTCGCGGACTACTTAGCCAAGACAGGATTGGAAGGCGTTCAGGGCTATCAGGAAATCTATCTTCCTTCGGATAACTTACGGGGTCTGATTTCTAAGGGTTGAAGTGGTTGTAATGTTTCTTTAGGTCTTTGCTGAGGTTTCTCTTTCGTATCAAAAAAAACTTCTTGAAATTTTAATTTTTGATATTAAATCTCATACCATTAATTATTTGATGTTAAGTTATTGACTTGTTATAATGCTTATCTTCCTCCATTCTTGATCTTCTTAGAGCTTCGATAAGGTAAACCTTCCTCTTCTCTTGACGAGGGAACCTGAGTAGTAGCTTTCTTAGAAAGCACAAGAGCCATTTTTCAACCTGAAAATCACCGGTAGTATTTAATATTCGTTTCGCCTAGTTATTAGTATTAGGTTATGAACTCTTGGGGTTATATGCATTAGGACAGTTACGATATAGGCCTTAATGTCTGTTAAGCCTATTCGATATATATACGTATAGAAGGCCTAGGATTATAAGTGTGTGTATGAACCTACCCATTCCTTTTTCAATAACACAGATCGTGTTTTCTGTGCCAACTTGGTTAACTTATTTCATCTCTCTCTTGTCTATTTTACCACTCATTTTCTCTTGTATTTGTTTTCAACTTGTTCTCTCTCACACTCATCATATTTATAAATAAGAGTACGTATATTTAGGGAAAAATGTTACATCTTTTACGTTTTTATTGTTTTTAATTAATTTTAACAAACAATTCGTTTTGCATAATTTGAGTAGTTATTGCTTATAAAAAAAAGAATAAAGATAGTTCATACCCACAAAAAAAAAAAAAAAAAAAAAAAAAAAAGAATAAAGGTAGTAGTGTGTTTAGGTTAGAGGGTGAATAAATATTTTATAAAATTAAGAGATTAAATGGAAACATTATAGAATTCACCAAAGACACAGTTTTGCTAAGTTGGATATCTTTGGCGTCATTTTTACCCTTAAAATATTCACTGCATGATATTTAGGGGTGCTTATGATTTAACAAAAAAGGGATGCATATGAGAAAATAGTTTAAGAATAAAAATGTCATTTTTTGGCTAGACCGGAAAGAATGTCATTTAATCCTATAAAAATTATAAACATCCATATAAGAAAATTATCTTATTACCAATAGTTGTTGGTCCTAGCTAAAGAAGCTTTAACGGCTAAAATATGTGGTACGGCTAAAATATGTGGTATCAATGTCGAGCCTGTGTGGATGCCAAAAAGCATGTCGTTAAGGGAAGCTATCTTTAATTTGGTTTGACAATGCTTGAATATGACTTAGTCTAATATATAAAAAAAAAAAAAAAAAAAAAAAAAAAAAAAAAAAAAAAAAAAAAAAAAAAAAAAAAAAATTGCATCTTATTGGGCTAAGTGGGTCCACCTCAACCAAGAAAAGCGCAAAGAGTCCACTTCTTATATGGCTATATCAAATAGGTATGGGTTGTCTCTTCTTCTTTTCCCATCCACTTTCATCCTTTGCCAAAAATTACGTATTTTTAGGGTAAATAAAGCAAGAGGAGCACTTATATTTATATATATATATATATATATATATATATATATATAAATGGTACACCAAGCACCTTAGAATATTTTTTACTGATACCCGATATCTATTGGGAAGTACTTTAGAGTATTGGTTGTTAGATATTGGGGAATCCACATGTGGTGCTTATAATTAGGTGCTTAGTTATGTGCTTATACCTCTAATTAGAGGTATAAGTAATTTTTTTAATTTTTTATATATATTATATTTAGTTAGATTTAAATTATATGCTTCTTTAAAATGTTTTTTCCAAAGATCTCAAATTAATTAATTTTCATAATACCGGTGTTATAGACAAATACGTAACTGGAAATTAATTAATTTGAGATACGGGTGCAAAAAACATCTCGTAAAGCAAAAGATATGATTTAAATCTAACTAAATACAATATATAAAAATTACTTATACCTCTAATTAGAGGTATAAGCACATAACTAAGCACCTAATTATAAGCACCACATGTGGACCCGATATTGGGTGTTACCAAAAAATATTTTAAGATACTAAGTGTATTAAAAATTAATATAGGATCTATTGAAAAATATTTGAGGGTCATTGGTTTTTTTTTTTTTTTTTTTTTTTTTTAAAAAAAAAAAAGTGCTCTCCTTGCTTCGTTTACACCCAAAAGTACGTAGTTTTATGATAAAAGATGGAAGTGAATGGAAAAAGAAAAGGAGAGAAGTCAAGTTCATATCAAATTGCTACCAAAAAATTTATCATTAACATTTGGCTAAAATCTATAAAATCCCCATGAACTTTGGGTCAACCGTATATAACTTCTTTTTATTTTTCAAAGTTTAAATTTAAAACTTATTGACATTTTAATTTTTGACATTAAACCCCCTCTCTTTATTTAGGGTTAAGTTAGTGCCATTTTGGTGAAACATCAATTGTCTACAATTTAGACTACAATACAAATTTAAAATTTTCATTTGATGAAATTTAAATAAAAATCATTTTTTAAAGATTTAAAAGAAAAAAAAATCTTTATTTTAATTTTTTACATATTAAAATAATTTTTTTAAAAAATAAAAGTAAAAAATTAAATTTAGACCATCTAGATCTAATCTGCATCGCCTAAATTTTGATAACCACCTCCCCAAGAAAAAGTTAATACAATCAAATCAACAATTTTCTTTTGGGCCATGACAAAGGATTGACAAATTGAATGCATGCATACAGACACAAAAGGAAGGCAACAAAGCAAGTGGAATATGTGAATTTCTTATGGTTGTTCAAAGTAATATTTAATCCCAAGCTTGTCTCCCTCATTCATTAGAAAGATCTAAATATATATATACCATTTTCCAATTCCAAGCAAAGTTGCCGGTAACAAGAATATCTAATGAGAGAGTAAAAGTGAGCTTAATTAGTTCCAAACTTGAAATATTAATAAAGCTAGAAAATCATGCCTCATCCAAGCAAGGCTATTCCATATGATGAGTACATATTTTGTAAAGCTTCATTGAACAGGTTTACCAAACTTCATTACATATATAAATGAAATTACACAAACCTAAAATCAATAACAATAAACGATAATGGCAAATCCCACAAAAGATACGTTTGACAAACTGAATGAAGCAGCGCAGAAACTGGAAAATCTGGAGAGGGATGATCGTCATCAAACTTCACGACGTCCCAAAATCCAAAGGGTCCTACATCATCAGAGAAATGGAAAGAATTGTGCAGAGTATTACTTTCCAAGGTTTGTGTCATTTGGTCCCATTCATTATGGCAAACCACATCTTCAACTAGGAGAACAGTTCAAGTACATGTGGGCATCAATGTATCTCCAAGGCAAGGACAGAGATTTGAAACATCAAAAGATTCTGGAAAATATTAAGAATCTGAAAGATCTCTACACAGAAGATGCCCTTGGAGATTTCAACAAGGAGGACGAGAAGCTGTCGGCGATATTGTTTGTGGATGGTTGTTCTCTGCTTCAAATATTGTTCAAGTTTGATTTCGAGAAACCTGAAGATCTGAAGCTTAAGAGAGATTTACTTGCTCTTCTTCGTCAGGACGTGCTCTTGCTAGAGAATCAGCTTCCTTTTCAACTTCTCAGTCTTTTAACAAATGACGACAACCTCGTCATTGAAGCCATAGACAGGTTTGTTCGTCGCTTTCAACGTTTCTCGCCCCATAACCCACAGAGATTGTCGTCGATGCAACACACTTCGGAGGAAGAGGAGATGGGTGAGAATGGTTATTCTATTTCTATGTCTTATTATTGTATTCACTTATTCATATCAATTCCACATCTCATTATTATATATAGCTTTTCTATGATTAAATTTAAATTTACTTATAACTAAAGTAAATAAAGAATGACACAAATAGTACTAGTGGATCCCATTTCTGAGAACATAAATCTCACCAAAGTGGGACCTGTTTTATATCTGTAAATGAAGTGTGCATCGATTTAAATATATGTTAACTCTCTCCTCTCATAAATCATATACCCTCCCCAATTTTTAATATATAGACTTGTTTACCTAATTTAAATAGATTAAGAAAGTTAATTAGGTTAGTCACTTAGTTGATATATATATATGTGTGTGTGTGTGTGTGTTCATGTTCTTTTTATGAAAATATTATTAATTAGGTCCTAACCATGAAAAATAATACTCTATCAACAAAGCCCCTGTTGACAAGTGGAGTACCACTATTAACAAATGAATTAGTAAACATTGACAAGTTATAAAACTTGTCAATATATTATTTTCGTTGAGCCAGCGCCTTAGTAACGCAGTGGTATGGGAGCTTGGCTCCCCTCCCTCATGTTCAGGGTTTGAACCCCGCCCTCTCCTACTATGTGTATAAAAAAAATTTATTTTCGTTGGTTGAGACTTGAATGATACTCTCCCTTTTTTCCAAAACACTCAATTATCTTCCTAAATGATATTCTCTCTTTTTTCAATAGGAATAATTTTTTTAAAAAAATGACAAACATAAAAAATGGGTCTGACATTTCAAACCAAGATTAACTTCTCAGTCAGGTCCTACATTAATCACAGGAGGACTATATATATACATACACATTTGTACTTGATTATATTCGCATGTGCGCACCATGTCGTACATTCATTGTTATGGAACAATTTTATCATTCGGATTCTCTAATTCAAACTTTATCTAGAGCGAAAATTTCAAGACTAAAGTACAAAAGCGTGTAAAATATTAAAATTTGAGGATAAGTTGTTTAAAATTTCAAGAATATGGATGCGGCAAAATACTTTTACCTTCTGTCCATAACAGATAATAATTTTTTTAGATAGATTAATGAAATTAAATAAATAACATTGAAATATTTATATCTATTGTTTTTCTTTAAACCAAATTATCTTACTTATAAACTAATATATAATATAAAGATGCACAACATAAACTAATTATTAAGTACTTCATTTAGCTTCCTCTTAATCTCTCCATTAACAAAGTCAGGTGACTCTTGTATTAAGGATGTGAGGTGGTATAATTTTTCGCCCATAGTAAGGTGTCTCACTACAATGTACATGGCTCTGTGACCATGTGTAGGTGTATTCACATTTAGAATCTATATCATTGAGGTCCTTAGAAACTTTTTAAATAGAGAAATCTACATTGAAATGTTTTTATCGAAGAATCTACCCTTTTTATATTTTTTTCTAATTCTTGAAAACTGAGTGATTTTTTTTATTCTAATTCTTGAAAACTGAGTGAGATTTTCCCTTTTTGAACCGAAAAGTGGGCATGCATATATCCATAATGTGAGTGTATGTTTACTCTAAAAATGTAAATGCAGGGGTTCAGACGCTGATGAGCGACAACAACGGGAAGAAATTGAAGTCCGACTCATTCATCCTCCTCCTCCACCTCATCTTCTTCATCAACTTTGCAGCAAAGCGCTAAAAGGCTTTCATCCAAAAGAAACCACATCATCAGAACACAAACACAGATCCAGAACTTACAGAAACGTAAAGGAGCTCAAAGAAGCAGGCATTCGAGTTAAGAAGCAAAACAAACCAGTAAGCCCCATAGACATCTCCTTCCACTCCACTTGGTTCGGTGGAAGACTCAAACTTCCCAAAATAGTCGTCGACCAAATCACAGCACCAGTCTACCTCAACCTCATAGCCTACGAAACATTGCCGGATTTCAATAACAAGAGTGAGATCAGCTCGTATGTTGAGTTCCTCGACACGATCATTGACCACACCGACGACGTGAAGATGTTGAGAGCAGCCGGAGTTCTGCTGAACCGGCTAGGGAGCGACGAGGAAGTGGCCAAGCTGTTTAATACTATAGCTACCGATTTGAAGACGGATGGTTCGATTTATACGTGTTTGACGGATGAGATAGAGATGCATTATAAGAAGAGGTACAAGACTTGGTTGTCTCAAGCTTTTCATATGTATTTCAAATCGCCATGGACTATTATTGCGTTTCTTGCTGGGCTTTTCGTTCTTTTTCTCACTGCTGCTCAGACTTGGATCTCCTTCTTTCCCCCTAAGCAATAATGCTATTCATCAAAGCCGACGGAGAGATCATTGGAGACAGATCATAGTGTGTGTCTCATGCGTAAAGCCATAGCTTCTTGTTGTTGTTTATTCTAAACCGTCGTTGTTTTAGTGAGAAAAAGTCTACAATTTGGATTCAAAGTTGACGGAGAGATCATTGGACACAGATCATAGTGAGCCTCATGCATAAAGCCATAGCTTCTTCTTCTTGTTTTTTCTAAACCCTCAATGTTTTCTTGAGGAAAAGTCTACATTTTGGAATAAAAGTTGCGTTCTAAAACTTCCAGACTTTGGGTTGGCTTTAGAGTTCTTTATTGAATTAACAAACTTATTATCAAAACTTGATCAAACTTTTTGTCTCCTGACACTTCAGGCCCTTGATCCTTTATTCGTAAGTGTTCAAGTGGATCACCGACACTTTGTTTAAGAGTGTTTGCTATAAGGATGAAAGTCATAAGCCAGTTTTTCTGCACTCAATTTGCTTATTTCGTGTGGGCAAATCGATTACTTCATTAGATTTACAGATACGTTAATTTTCCTCCAATTTCTTTTGTTCACATGAAGAAATTCGCATTCGACCCTAAATATAAAATAAAATTTTCTATTGTAAAGATATTAAGGATGCTAATTGAATTACTTTAAAATATGTATATTTATTATTTTTTACCAAACTATTTTGCCTCACATATAAATTAATATATAATCTAATAATACATAACATATGATATGATTAAATAACTTATTTAATATCAAAGTACCATCTTAGAATCCACGAAAAGTTTGCAACAAGGACATGCATGCATGTACACTTGTGAACTTTCCACTCTCCCTGCTTCAATACATTGTGCAAATACCCCATGTCAAATAGTCAATTTACAATGAAAAAGGTAACGTCGCAGGGAAAGACTCAGAATTACAACGGAAATAAGTGGTGGTTCCTTTTTTTGATATAATAAGTGGTGGTTCCTAACTCATAATGGTTCCTTTTATTCGATGATAATCAGTATCATTGATAATGAAAAACAGTCAAGCCGCCTAAGTGGAGAAATATTGAGGTTCCAGAAGTTACTTGATAAAATTCAAACCACAAAATAGAAACTGGAAAGGTAAGAATCATTTTAAAATGAGTTTGTTCATGCAATATTGAAAATATCAATTTTAGTAGGATGCAAATACCATAAGTTCTTTCTCGTGGCTTCAGAATATATAAAATTTTATCAATATTTTTCTCTACCTTTCATTCTCGGAAACTCTAAACATATCCAAAATCATAAAAAGGTGATCTTGGCCTTAACTACAAAGAAAAGCACAGCAAAACAAGTTTCATTCTACCTCCCTGCAACTCCTTAACACACTCAAATGAAAGCGCCTCAGCAAGTGTTGGATCCTAGGAAGGGCAGGACAGAAGAAAAATATCACTAGGAGTTGAGTCTTTTATGAAGCTCATTTTTGCTGGTTTATTTTTGTTTCATTTCCATCTCATTATTCTCGAATCCGGTAGGTTGATTAGTTTATACAAGTGCTGCCTATAGTCGGCAAGAATTGATAGTTAAGCACCCTTCGGCCTTCGCTGAGTTAGCAAAACTCAACTCAAAATCAATGAAGTTCATTTGACAATTCTCTTTCATATGACAACGGCTATGTTTGCCTTGATTACCAAACTGTCCAAGGAAGCCATAGAAAGGATGAAGATGCGATATTTCTTGGTAGCATGACATTTATGTTCTATAACAGGTCAAGATAAGGGCATTATCAATAATGTGAAATGAAAGTAACAACATTGTCAAAACTGAGTTTAGTTCTACATATTTATGTATGACAAAACAACAAAATCTACCTTACTCAACAATGATCAATCATGGGGCTGAAAAATACCGTCAAATTTTGGTCATTCAAAGCCATTGTTTCAGGCTTTTAAGGTTAAAAGTTGATAACATAATATATCTCTTATTTCTTTCCCAACAATGCTTCATAGACAAATATAAAGAAGCCCCTTCCATTTGGCTAAAAAATTTACATAAAAGTTCAGACACTTAAGTTATACAATAATTTAAGGTTCTACCCAATTCCATTTTTCTTTTTCTCCCTAGAATAAAAGAAGCCATTACCATCTATTCTTGATAAAGAAGCTGATAGAACCAAGATGCATGATTTATCTATTTGTCAAATGAGTACCCCTTTTATCTCTATGTCTAAAATATATTAACTAAGGAAAAATATCCAGTAGCAAGCTTCAAATAAATGGTTCATTGACTCAAGTTAAGTACCAGTAAACTAGAATTTATTAAATAAAAAGGTATAAGTTTGATGTTCATGTGATAATAATAGAACCACATAGGAGGAAACCTACAATTAAGCCAAGACTTCTGGTCCCATCGGTTGTTTTCAGCAGGTCATCAGGATCTGCAGCAAGAAAATAAAATGGATGTTAATTATGACATACAATGGCATAAATTTTTCAAGATTAACTAAATGTGTTATGGACTTATGACAGAAAAAATAAATTTAAAAAAATCTACTCTATCTTTTGAGTCCTGAAAATTTTCAGGTCCATGATTTTTGAAATGGGTATCAAAATTTGAAGTTATTGAATAATACTCATATATTTTCCAGCAGAAACATATTACAATATATCGGAGAAATAGGGAGTAATCCTAATTAATATGACATTGATTAGCCTAATTAGATCCCTGAAAATCGTCCTAAGATAGGAGCCTATCAATGCTAATAATGATGATAAGATTTTATCACAATCTGACCTTAGATGATACTCTTAGGAAATTAGGTTAAAGCTCTAGAATATGGGCTTGGCTGCAGGCCCATATTCTCACAAATATAAAATATTGTGTAAAAAACTCTAACCACCCCTTTTTGCCTTAATTACACTGACCTCCCTTCTATTTTGAAAATACATACTTTAGTCCAAATTATTAACACCGTTAAAAAATATTCTAAAAAGATTCTTCAAGTATATTTTTAAATTAAAAACCATATTAAAAGAAATGTTGTTTACTAATTTACCCCTCATTATACCAATTCTCTAATTTATCTTTTAATATTAATGTTCATCAATTATCTATTTAGTATTTTTAATAAATTTAATCTAGAATAAGTTCTAGTAATCTGTTTATGTGGTAAATATTAATAACATGTTCAAAATTTGAGTAATTATTTTTAAGAATATATGTTTAATGAAATATTCTTTCAAATTTAAAATTACAAAATATTAATTTTTCGAATATCATAATAATATCATTTTATAATTATCTAACTTAATTGAATATATGTATGTATGTATTATTGCAAAACATCATCATGCTATTTAAAAACTAGAGGATAAGTTTAACAAATAAAAGAGACTAAACATTTAATTTTATCAAAAAAATTAAAATGTATAATGATAAAATTAATTAACTTTACGATATGATAAATTTAAAAGTATGACAATAATATAAAAATATATACTAATTTTTTTAAAACTTTGAATAAATATTTGTGATTAAATGGTTATTATTATTATTTTGACAAAGATTACATGAAAAGTAGTCATATTTATTTTAAGGAGGGGCATTTTGGTCAAAATAACGATTCAATGTTGTGATTTAACGGTCAACTAACGGTTCGATGGATGGAAGTTGAATCTCAAAACTAGAAGGAAGTTTATGCAATAGATATTTTGATTTTGAGGGAGGTTCATATAGGTTTTAAAATAGAAGAGAGGTCTCTGTAATTTAGAGTAAATAGAGGGGAGGTTAATGTATTTTACTCTAAAATATTAGAAATGTAAAGAGCCCTAACAAACATGAACAGTGAGATTGGACGCATGGGGCCCACAGCAGTAACTTTAATTGAAGTTAACTAATTAAAGCAACTAAGAATTAGTCTTGTGCAAACCAAAGTTCACTGTGATAGGATTTAAAGGGAATAAATAAAGAAAACACAATCTAGAGTCGAATCAGACTCTAACCAATTCATAGTAAATGCGAATAACATATATCTTTTCATAATCTCTTTAAAGTAGAATACAACGAGATAAGAAGAAATAACTTCCCTAATCACAACATATAAGAATTAATAACTACTCCTAACTTCCCTTGAGTATCTAAACTAGAATATGACATGTATCCCTAACAATACCCTCCCCTTGAAAATCAGCCTTGTCCTCAAGGCGGGAAGAAGGAAATTTCAGCAAATTTTGCATTTGCAAGGTGTTCTTCATCTGACTTTTGATCAGACCATCTACTTGATCATAGACTTCCATTATTTTCAATGTCAACGATGAACAAAATGATGGCCAAGGGTAAACTGTCACCACAACGAAAAGAGAGTCCCTTGTCGCGTCTATATTGTTTTTCGTTTTCTGATAGTCGGGAGCCTTGCAAATTTGTCAGGAAATTACGAGAGTTGGCCGATTGAAGCTGCTTATGAAAATTAGAATTTTGGAGATTCGAATTTTGTTGATAAACCGACGATGCCGCACCGATAAGATATGATGAGTTCAAATCCAAATTGGGTCCCTGATTGGGCGCGCCGACTGAGTTGTCGAATGCAGAAAACCCTGAATTTGCGGCATTTGAATAACCGAACGGATTGCAATAGTCAGTCCCGTAATCTCAGTTATACTTTTGAGGGCCACATTGATTAGTGTAGCGTGATTGGAGCGCAGGCACCCTAGGAATTTAATTTGGATTCCAATTCTAGTGCAAGGCTTACAGCTTTATATACGGTCCGAGGTTTATGAATTTTAACATCCACCGCAACTCGTCCTTGAGGCCATTGATGAAAACGCCTAGGAGGCAATGCTCCGACCACTTTGTACTTGGGCTTGCCTTCTAACAAACTCTTGCTTATACTCTACATCGAGTATAATTGTTTTATGCTGCATAGAAAGGCATCGGGGTTCTGAAATTTAGCGGGGCCAAATTGCTCTTGAAAGATTTGCTCCAGTTCTTCCCAATATTGTATGGTTCTTCTTGAAGAGACACAGGTAAATGTATCTAATGCGTCTCCTTCCAAATTTATCGCCACTACATCCACCTTTAAATCTTTGAGTGTCTGGTAATATCTAAAATATTTTTCTGCCTTCATAATCCAACCTCTTGGATCACCGCCTTCATACTTTGGGAATTCAATTTTTGAATAAGGACGTCTTGATTGATTTCTGTGCCACCAAGAATCATCTCACTCATCATGCTCGTTATATGTGTCCCTGTTGACATGACTTGACTCTCCCCGAGCGAATATTGGTACTTTTTGTCTCTTCAAAGTATTAATTTCTGCATTCATTTGACTCAATCGCACAATAATGGCTATCAATTGCGGATTATTGGCTTCAGTGGTGCTTATGAGGAGGGGTCGGAGCGAAATCACTCTTTGGGTCATTATGAGGATTCGAATTTGGTGGTATTTCTGGGTTATGGGTTGAAGGTAATGCAGGGTTATTCTCATATAAAGAATTTCGAGTATTAACCATGGTACCCAACAAGCCCAAAGATTCACCGCTCTGATACCAATTGATAGGATTTAAAGGGAATAAATAAAGAAAACACAATCTAAAGCCAGAATCTGTACTCTAGCTAATTCACAGTAAATACTGAATAACATATATCTTTTCATAATCTCTTTAAAACAGAATACAAATTCATATAGAGGTTTCCCTACATAACTACTTATCATAACTACCCTACAAATGAGATAAGAAGAAATAACTTTCCTAATCACAAAGATAAGAATTAGTAACTACTCCTAACTTCCCTTGAGTATCTAAACCAGAATATGACGTGTGTCCCTAACACAGTGTATTATTAGCTTTTTAATTGTTAATTATTTTTGTTTTCAATTGTTACAATGCTACTCCTTTTCTATTTTATATTTTCTATTCACGAGTACTGGATGAATTAATTCACTTAATACTGTTTAGGAGACTGTGGAACTTGATCTCATAATACTTCACAAGTAAGGCTTAGCAAGTATGCAGCATGTATCACGCAGTGGATTCATGCCACAGTGTTAATTATTAAAATCTTATTATCACTTCAAATCTTTCCACATATTCAGCCATACAAAAAATTGGTGAGGTTGCATCAAAAAGTTAGCTTATCCATCTAAGATGTACAAGTTGCCTTTTGATTACAAATGAAGAAGTGGCTAACAATTTGCAGTTTCCTTTGAAAAAAAAAAAAAAGGTTCACACTCAATGCGAAAAGATGCACAAATTGCAATTATAGAGTTGAATACATAACTCAAAATTAAGGACTCAGTCCATACTGTTGATTCATATGTTTCTATCAAGGCAATACACACACACGTGTTAATAACTCAAGTCAAGCAAAATAAGGTGTTGGTATTGTTTACCTCTTAGAAATTCTACAGCTTCATCCAGGACAAGGTTAAGTAACTGATCATAACCTTTTAGAGTTCCTGTCACTGCAATGCCACAAATTAAATATAAGAAGGCTGTAAATAAGTCCTTGCTATTTGCTACTTTATTAATTGATCCCTTACAATCTAAATTCATATTGCTTAAATTTGAAGCAAATGACTCAGGTACTGAAATAAAGTCACAAATCAGTATTTAGGGATAGTAAGTCCTTGGTGAATGATAACAAACTCAGGTACAGAGAATTAGACACATTGTTAGTTTGTAGCGATACGAAAAATAGGAAAGCCAGAATCATTAAAGCATTAAAAAAAAAAAATGCTTGTTTAAAAAGCATGCATGTTTCACAAAGTCTGCATAGCCAGTTAAATATTCAAATACTCCAGTTTGGTCCTCAAAGATGCTCTATATGTCAAATTGATACTCTAGAAATTTTGTGTCACTTTAGGACCAAAAAAGTGTGTGCGCTTCAGTTTTACAGTTCTTGGGTAGTAAAATGGTATTGAGACGCCAACAAGAAATATGTAGAGTTAGTGGGAAAGATCACATTTTGCACATCAAAGTGATATAAACTATTACTGAAGTATTAAACTGATAATGACACCATCTTTCAAGTACCAAAATAGGTTTTTATCTAAAAACAATCCAAGTTTGCTCGATCTCAAAAAATCAATTACACAATACGGCCTATTCTATTAAACCACATGGCTTTAAAATAGGGATAAAAAACGAAATTGGGTTACCTTGTCTGCCACCAGTAAGCTTGACTTGAACCCCCTTTGTCCACAAATTTTGCCAGGTCCAAAACAGTTTCTTTCCCACCTGACTATTTATAAAATAAAAACAACAATTAAAGAAAGGAAAGCAACCAAAGGCCTAAAAAGGGAAAGAAAAGCACCCGAACCAACACAATAACTCCTTCACAAGCTTGTCTCAGTAGGAATCAGTGGCTTCTAGGGAATTTCTTCTGCATTACAGCAAAAATCAAGTTGCAAGTCATAAGACAGATAGAGAATCTAAAATTAAATCCATACAACACATACATTAAAGGAAGCTACCTGCAAAGGGAGACCGAATGCGAAGCACGCAAAGAGGGAGAGTTCTTGCTTAAAATAAAAAATTAGCGTTTTAGTTTTGGAGCTTTCATCAGGTTAAATCCTTCCTTTAGAGCTGCTTCAAGTTAATAAGTCGGCAAACATTGAAAAGGATCTATATCAAAATGTTGAATTTTTTTTAAAAAAAATATAATTTCAAAATAAATTTCGTAATATATACATATATATTTTATTTTTTCAATTCAAAGAACTTATTAAGAATTTAAATTTAAGCAAGAAGAGTGTATGTATACCCATAATTGTATACTTGTAGATTTTTCAAATGAATGATCTTGAGCGGGAAAGAAGCTCAGATTTTTAAAAATTGTCCAGTTCAGCAGCTCAATGATAAGCAAGTCATCAGAGCACTTCAAAAGATTCGCACGAATGCTAACCCAGGCACCAACCTTAACTCCTGAATCTCTATCTCTATTCTCTCTCCACTCTATATCGATTCCTCCATTCTTACACCTTTTCTTTTTCCCTCCACAAACAAATAAAAAAGCGAAGAAGATTAAGCAAGATTGAAGCATAGCGACAAAAACAGAGACTTCGATTAAGCGAGACTGCTTTCTGTATGAAGAAAACTATTCACTTTTGAGTGGGGGATGGGGAGCAGGGAGCGTTAAAATAACGAAAGGAGAAGGAAAGAAAGACGAAACCTACCTGATTGGGATGACACGGAGTGGGGAGGACGGCGACGGTGGGCAGGAGCGAGCTTCCAAAACGCTAGCCGAGAGAAGTGAAAGAAATAGCTTGGGGGAGGGATGAGCGATCTGCATTTTGCAGAGTGAAAGTGACTACAGTGAAGAACTAATTTTAAGAAGTGTTAAAGGTGCAAATTTCTCAATAAACTATTATTCGAGAAGGTCTGACACAAAAAATAATTGAATGGATTAAATTGGCCAACAAACTATTAAAAAGTGAAAAAAAATACCAAATAACTATTAAGAAAAAAAAAAAACTATCACTACTACGTTAAAATATGATGAGACCCGTAGGGCGATGTGAGACGCTGTGAAAAAAAGCGGTTAAGCCTTCTTGTTGGATAAGGCAAATACCAACACAGATGGGACCCATGCGAGCAGCGTTGTGGCAACGGCGGTTGCTGCTTGTGGCATCGAAGGGATGGAACCAAGGTGTAAGGCGCGTGCCGGTCGAAAGCTATGGACTGCTAGATGAGTTCAAGAGCGTGAGTGGAACACCCCAACAATAGAAGCTTTGGAGATGCGCGTCGCGACACTATGACCGTTAATGGAAGACGGAGACACCAAAATAGTGATGGAGTGATAGTTCGTTGTGAATCTGGCTCAAAATTGTGTGTTTTTTCACTTTTTAATAGTTCGTTAGCCAATTTGATCCTTTGTTTTTGGTGCTAGACGCTCTTGGGCGGTTGTTCTTAGCAAATTTGCACCTTAACCCATTGAAAAAATATGGGGAAAATTAATCTTTTTTATTCTTTTTTACATTAATCTTTTTATCCTCAGTGATTAACATTTGGCTAAAATCAACAAAATGGCCCCTTAAACTTCGGGTTAATTGTATAAAACTTCCTTAACGTTTTTGCTAAGCAACTTCTTTAATGTTTTAAAGTTTGAATTAAAAACTTCTTGAAATTTTAATTTTTGATATTAAATCCCATACCATTAATTATTTGATGTTAAGTTATTGACTTGTTATAATGCTTATCTTCTCGTGCATGTGACATCAGTTGTTTGAATGCAGTTTCAACGATCGGAATCGAAAATTTTCATTTGATGATTCTTAAATATATATATATATATATATATATATTTTAAAAAAACATTTTAGGCCTTGACAAGTCAAAGAATTCATAGTTAAAAAATTTATCTTTATTTTAGATTTTGTACCAACTAAAATAATTATAAATTCTAGAGGTGCATGATGATCATCAACCTTCACGGAGCCCCAATATACAAAGGGTCCTATATCATCAGATATTACTACAAAAGTCAGATAAGTTTTGTGGCACATTTCTTCTATATTTTGGCAACACTTTAAAAGGTAACAAGAGTACAGTATTAGTAGTTTGTATATGATTGATTTAATATTCACAACTGTAATCATATTTTTAGTTGTTGTTTAATTTATTGTAAAATTGAAATAGATTGATTTCACAAAAGAGACAAGTTTGTTAGATATTTATGATAAGCTAATTGGGACGTTCTTTAGTGTTGACAGTCTGTAAATAGTTTTTGAATTTTAATAATGATAGGAAAAATCCATAGGTAATGCTTTGGTTTATTCCACTACAAAAAATTTATATGTCAGTCTTTTTATTTTTTTATTTAAAAAAAAAAAAAAAAAAAAAAAAACATGTTTTGTAGCCCTTCTTTGAGAAAGCGCTATAGCTCTTGCTAAAGGATGTGCTACAGGAAGCATACCTTTATGTAGCACTTTCTTATGGAAACGTATACTTATTTTTTTCAAAAAAATAAGAAGTTGTAGCACTTCATGAAATGCTATGGGTCTGTTTAGCTCGATCCCATTATATCATACAGTGCAGTGCAATGTGATGCAATGCAATATAATATTAATTATAGGGTTAATGTTTGATTTGATTTTTATGCAAGGTGTAATAAGTTATTATTTTAACAATTATTTAAAATTAATATATCACACAAAATCTATTTTAGTTTAATATAATCTTTGTGAAAAAAAATAGTTAAAAACCACCATACTGCTTCATTATAACTGTCATGTTATCTTGCCGAGGATTATTCGATTGTAATAGTTGTGATGGTGGATAATGGTATCAGAAATGATGGCGATTGCAAGTGGTGGTAGTGACAAAAATGGAAGAGGAGGTGGTGGCGGTGGCAGCAATGAGAGTGGAGAAGAAGTAGGTAGTGGCAAAAACAGTAGTGGCAAAAACAATAGTGGAGAAAGAGATCGCGGCGGTGGCGAAAATGACGGAGGTGGGCGCGGTGGAGGATAATTAGTGTAGATAAGTTAAAATAATCGTGGGACCAAGTGATCACCCAAAGCAACCCGTTATAGTCAATTTCAAATGAACGGTGCCAAATGCCAATGCCGTACTGCACTGACTGACCAATTTTAATATGAAAAATACAAACAAACAACTCATGGGTCCCACTTTCTCTCTCTCATCATCCCGTCCTCTCGTCATCTTATGCATGCGGATTATATTAAAATATATATATATATTATGTCTTCTGACATATAATTAATAAAAATATAATAAATGAGATCGTTTTAATTTAAATTAGCAGATAATTCATCTGAAAAAACTCTGATTTTATCTTATTTTTAATAAAAATATTGGTTAATTTTTTTAAAGTTAATATTTTTTTCTTATAAACCAATAAAATATAATTTTTAAAATAAGTCATTAACTAACTATAATTAAAATGATATGAATTATTATGTTTTTATTGAATAGAGTGAGTTTAGAGATAACTATTTCTTAAAACAAACAACTCATTGATGCCACCTTCTTTCTCTCTCTTCCACGTCCTCCCGTCATCTCTATGTATGTAGAGATTATACAAGTTGGAGGAATGGGGACTTTTATGTTCTACATACTTCTATTAAAAAGACAATCAAGTTTCAATTATTTGATGTCCCAATTTCTTATATGATTGATGAGCTTATAAGTTTTGTTTTTACTCTAGATATTTTATGAGCTTTGATTTTTTTTTTCAAATATATTAATAAATGAAACATATATAAGAGGTGTGTAAATTATTGAGCTACACGTACGAACACATAAATGGTTCGTAAATGAACATTTTATAATTTTAAACTCCTTATAGTTCTTATGGCCCACAGTTTATTTTCAACCTTTTATGGCCCACTCTAACTATATATTTTTTGATAAATATAAAAAATTGAATATAGCTTTTATTTGGTCTATGTCAAGGGTTAGTTATTAATAGGGTAAAATGATTTATGTTAAAGCTGGCCGAAAAAATGATTTATGTCAAACAAAAAAGAGGATACTGACAATGTCATACCATTCATACAATTAAGCAGAGGAAAAATCCCCTTACAGCTCAAATAATTATGATATTGTCAAAAAAGACCCAAAAAAATCACATGTCAAAAATGTTGTAGTTGTTAACGTGTCTTGATTTAGTTATTAAGATATAATTATTAACGTGTACTAATTTAGTTGTTAATATTATCTTGATATAATTATTATTGTTTATAAAATAATACCCAAAAAAAAAGGCACTATGGCATTTTCTAACATGTGATATATATATATATATATATATATATATTGACAATATCTTAATTACTCAGGTGTAAAGGGGATTTTCCCTTAAGTAGACTTTGGCAAATACATTTAAGTAGATTTAGTAAAATGAGACATATTATGGTGGTCGTCATCATCATAACATTTAAAAAGTTACTTTTTTTTTATCTTAAATATAGGATATAGTTTATAATACAAATGCACTACAAACTATGTCTTATATTTAAAATCGAAGAGTAGTATTATCTTATGGTACACTTATTAAAAGGAATAATAAATCTTTATTTTTCTTAAACAAATCAAAGTTATATATAACGTAAATTTTTAAAATAGAAAGGTACTAAATATCTCTCTATCATTTTTTTTATGCAAGACAAAATGACATTAATTAAGAAAAGTTTTTTTTTTTTTTTTTATGAGAGACTTTCTAATGGTGAAGAAAGAAAAGAATAAAAACAATTATAAGTAATAGTTTGAAAGCAAAGAAAAATTGAAATCATGAATCATAGAAAGTATTTCCTACCATGTAATATTGCTTTCCATCCTAAATGTAAGAATTAATAAGGATGAGCTTGCTTTAGTTTTAGATGTAAGACCCCAATTTATTTTATTTCTTAAATTTATAATTTATTCTGCAAATTATCTCTATTAATTATATTTAATAAGAGAATTTCTATTACAGGTGGTTTTCAATACAAATGATTAAATGGGTATGTTAATTAGCTAAGTAGAAAAGCGACATCTGCTGAAATATTGTGTTAGGTGTGTAAGTGCTCACATTCTCATTTGGAAATATTGACCCCCACGTCACATCCCACGGGAGACCAAGAGGCAAGAAGATTCTTTTAGCATATTGGACAATTCTGTGGGCCAAAAGTGAAATTAAAAAAAAAAAAAAAAAAAAAACCCCTAAAGGACACTTGAAGGGGTTGGGTTTTCATAATCCTTTTCTCATTATCCATCATCATCTCAAAATCCTATTCATCTAATCAATCACAACACTACTTTAACTTTTTTCTCACATTCCCAATCAATGGTATATTGATGGGCTAATGAAGGAAAATGAGAAAAAAGATTGAGAGAATCATCTCCCACTTGAAGTTGATTACTTGTTTGAATTTGTAGTATTTTTATGATGTCTTTTAAAAAATAGTACGGCCCTTAATATCAAACCTAATTAAATTTTTTAGGGTTAAAGGTGCAGATTTGCCAACGAACATTACCCAAGAGCATCATCGACACAAAAAAACAATTGAGGATACCAAAATTACCAATAAACAATTAAAAAGTGAAAAAAGTACCAAATAACTATTTAAAAAAATAACTATCACAATTACGTTAAAATATGAGGTGACATTGGCGATATGACGCGAAGACGTTGGAGAAAAGAGCGTTAAGCCTTCTTGTTGGATAAGACAAACACCAAAAGAGATGGGACCCATCCGAGTAGGCATTGTGGCTAGCGTGCCGGTATTCTTGTGGTATCGAGGATAGAACCGGGGTGCAAGACGCATCTTTTGGTCGAAAAACGTGGATCATTGGATTTGGTTTCGGTGCGTGATTCTCGCCCTAAAGCTACATATGGACCTTGATAAGTCCGAGAGAGTAAGCGGAACACCTAGCAATAATGGAAGCTTTGGAGACGCCAACGCGTCATCGACATCGTGATACGGTCCCGATGGAAGATGGAGACACCAAGACGGTGATAGGGTAATAGTTCGTTGGCCAATTTGCACCTTAATTGTGTTTGTTTTCACTTTTTAATTGTTGATTGGTAATTTTGATACCCTCAATTTTTTTTTTGCGACGCTTTCCTTGGGTAATAGTTCGTTTAAATCCAATCATCTTAACCCAATTTTTTAAAGATATTAATGATCTTGAACAACTTAGTTTAGAATATTTATACTTATTTTCATGTCAAACTAATTTATCGACTCATATATCGTTATCCAATTATATATAACATATATTATGATTAACTAACTTGTTTGTTTAGCTTCTTTAACCTCTCAAAAATGAGTCTTATATTGAGGACCAAAAGGATTATTAAAACTTTTTTTAATAGAAAAAACAAGAAAATACCACTTAGACTTCAAAATTTCAAATAATTGATTTCCTATTAAAAATGAGTGGTCAATTACTATACTCTTGTAGTTAATACATATACTATTGTAAACAATAGTACGACGGATCATATTTGGGCTTTTTTTTCCCAATTTGCCCTTTTTAAATAACTATTTAACAAAATGCCACCATTTGTTTGGAAACTATTTAAGATCTCGTTTAGTCGACTAATGCCCTCATTTAGTCTACTAAAACGCGGGCTCAATTTTTTGGAAGATCCTCGATTTAATCTACTAAACCTCAATGTTTAGTCGACTAAAACGTGGGGGACCAATTTTTTTAAACATCCCCTCGCTTATTTAGTCAACTAAACCTTGAGGTTTAGTCGACTAAACCAAATCGAAGGGCTTTTTTAAAAACCCCAATCGCACATTCAAAAACCCTAATCGACTAAACACCCCTTTCCCCTTCCAATACTCTCTTTTCTCGTTTTAGTGCGGCCCATCAAGGTTTAATACGATTCCACCTAGTTGAAGGTATGATTGTTGTGTAATCTTTGTAGTTTCTCTTTGTTAAGCTTTTGTTTTTGTTTGTAACCTGAAACCCTTCGTTTTTCAGCTCCCAAATTCTGGTGTGAAGGATGAGTTCAAGTCCAAACACACACGTCACTGTAATCTACTATAGTGGGAGGCATTTTGTAGGTCCCGATGGTGTTCAATTTGAAGGAAAAAACGAAAAATGATGAAAATCAAACGGGGCACTACGTACAACGAGCTCAAAGAAAGAATTTATCAAAAATTGGGGCTACATGGAAGACAATGCATTCATCGGTTAATTGCCAAAGTGGAGACTATAGTGGGTAAGGATAGTGTATACTACATTAGTAACGATGTATGTGATGATGAAGACGTAGAGTGTGTCATAGATGCATTTGCTAATCGGAGAGCACAAAATTTTATTGAGATATATGTTGAGCTTGAATCGAGTGAATCATCATCTATACCCATGCATACAAGAATCGCACGTATTTTGGTCAAGAAGATAGACCTATCGGTGTATCTGTACCTTCACAAGTCTTAAGTCAGGTAACATTGATGGATGAAGAGGAAGAGGAGGATGAGGAATATGAGAATATGCATAGCGATGAGGAGGACAAATTTGAGAGGTTTATTCCACTAGGTGACAACTCGATTAATCGATGTAGAGGGTGATTTTGATGCTCGCACGAACCCAAGAAACCCGAGTACCGCAACAATGCCACCGTCGTGTTGACCCGGTTAGAAGTGGTAAGTTAGTAAACTTGTATTTGTATTTATATAAGTAATTTTTATTTAGTGGTTCTGACAAAGAAAACATCTTGACAGATGTAGGGCCTGAGAGTGAGCCATTTTGGAACGAAAGCCCGCACTATTCCTCCATTAATTGGGCATACTGTGATGATGACATAGACATGTTGTATGGTGGTGATGAGGGGCAAGGTGGTTGGCATTTAGGTGATCCATTATATCTGTATCAGCAGTTTCATTCTAAGTCTGAAATGCAACATGCCGTGAAATTATATTGCATGAAGTCTCATCGTACGGCCAAAGTTGCAAAAAGCGATGAGAATAGGTTTGTGATGCAGTGTCGAAACCATGCTGACGGTTGTCCCTGGTATATGAGGGCAATTCTCCCCAAGAATGGAAATTGTTGGGTGGTGCGTAAGTGGGGGCAAGAGCACACTGCTTAAACCAGAATCTCGCCGGGATCATAGACGCCTAGATTCGATGTTATATGTGCATCCATTATCAAGTAGGTTTTCCATTTGTTTTATAGTTACATTCGGTTTAGTTATTGACAAGACATGTATAATTTGCTTTGTTGTCATTAGGTATGTTAAAAGAAGATCCACTTTAAAACCAAGTCTTTGATACAAGAGAGGATACAACGTACGTATAGATATAATGTAACATACATGAAGGCTTGGAAGGCGAAAATGAAGGCCATTTGTGAAGTTATTTGGTGATTGGGAGGAATCATAAGCATTCTTGCCCATTTGGTTGACATACATGACGCGATGTAACGGGTTCTTTTGTGCTAGAAACGGATGAATGTTTCGACGAGCGTCATTTTTATAACGACAAACGCGTCTTTCATAGGGTTTTTTGGTCATTTAACCAGACCATTGAAGCCTTCAAAACATCAGTAAGCCCATACTACAAGTTGATGGCACCCACTTGTAGGGGAAATACAAAGGTACTCTTTTGATTGCGACTTCACAGGATGGGGATGGGAAGGTCCTGCCCATTGCCTTTGCTGTTGTTCCTCCTGGTGAGAAGTATGATGATTAGTGGTGGTTTCTTTGTCTCATACGTGATCATGTGACGCAGAGGCAGGGTATTTGTTTGATATCCGATCATCACGCCGCATCATAAAGGCGGTTAAAGATCATCATAATTGGCGCCTCCATACGCCTATCATGTGTATTGCCTACATCATGTCGGAGCAACTTTAATACTAAGTTTAGGGATATACAATTGAAGAAAACAGTTATGAAACTAGGTATGCAATTTCACATTTTATGTACTTCTTGCACATATTTGTAATCATTTATGTGTTTCCATTGTTATGAGTTTACTTTCACTGTTCTATGCAGGGTATATGAGTTCAAAGATCCTATTTGACATGCAGTTTCAAAAGTTTATTGAAACACATCCCCAGGTTGCCTCCTGGTTTGATCGACTTCCAAAGGAGAAATGGTGCAGATCCTATGATGAAGACTGTAATACCTCAAAATTCATATTTATCATAAATATTATAATTTGGCCAAATAATACCTATTCAAAATAGGAAAGTATGTTGTCTCTAATTTTAGTAATTTATTTGTTTATTTTCCTTGGAATTTAAAGAGGCAAAAATCCAATTTTTTTAGGGTCATAAATTGCCCTATAATTATTGAATTAATACATGGTGCATAAATGGCCATGAAAAGCTAAAAAGTTGTGAGGAAATAATTAAACCAATTAGAGAAAATTGCCAACAATTAGTGGATAATTCAATCTATGTTAATTGAATTATTTTCATAAACATTCACAATTAGTTTAGTGGCATATGTTAAAGGCCTAATTAAGGATAGATTACCTTAATTAAGAAACAAGGGCTAGTGAAGGGCTAGGATTAGCATAGAAGTGGTTTCTAATTAATCTTAGAACCACCATATTTTGACAATTACACTTAACTACTTTATTAGGGATGCTAATTAAGATTAGGTATGGAGGCCTAAGATTAAATTTGATAAAACTAAATCCAAAGGCTTTAATTAAGCCTCATAAAGCCAAATCCTTGTAAAATTGAATTGACCAATGATAAATCAAGAAAATATTCTTAATCCTCATGAAATTAATTGGGCCAATGAGAGATTGGAAAATAAAAGGCCAAGATTTGATTTAATAAAGTGTAATCTAATGGCCTTAATTAATAAATAAGCTTAATCCATGTGATAATTAAAGAACCAATAGGAGGAGTTTGAGCTCATAATATCTAGATATTATTTGAATCAAACACATGGGTTCAAATGGGTTCATTAATTGCAAAATTGATGAAGGAGAGAGGGAGAGTTGTGTGTGTATGTGTGTGTAAGAAAGAGAGAGTGTTGTGAGTGCTAATGTTGTGAGTCTAGTGAGTGAGAGAGAAAAATAAACTTAATTCAATATTAATTTGAAATCCAAGTAAATATCGATGTACACAAGTAAAAACTCAAAACAACAAATAAAGTGAGAATTTATACAAATCTAAATAGTTGTGAAGAAGTAGGAACCTAGGAGAAAATATAAGGACTTATCTTGAACCCACATAATTTAACCTCGAAAGTAAGCCTAGTAAAGGTTATTTTTGCAAACGTTGAAGAATAAGCTTAGTACAACCAGGGGAATCTCATTAGACCATAAATCTGACATCCAACTACTAATCAAAAATCATACTCAAAATTCAAAAGTATTGGTAATTGATCAAGCAACCAAAAATAGATTTCATTAAAGTAAATTAATTCTCAAAAAGCAAAACTTAGAGATTAAGTTAGGGTCTTCTAATCACATGGATGGATGAGATTAAAACTTCTTTACTAAGTTTAAATCCAAGGGTTAAGGTGAGTGTTGGTCAAATTTAATTGCCACTTGTATCCTTAGAATTCTCCTATAAATAGGAGGCTCCTCTCTTCATAATCTTCACACCAAAACTCAACCAAAGTGATGAGTATAGAGAAGCCATAGTAGAGAGGAAGTCATAGCAAGAAGGAGTAGCAAGGTTCTTCAAGAGGTAAGCAAGTTTTTAGTTTCTAGTCTTTAATTTTGTAGTTCTTAGTAGTTTTTAGTATAAAGGTTTGTTTGATCTTTAAATCTTCCAAGAAGTTTTGATTTCATGTTTTTATGATTAAAAATGTCTTTATTTCGAAAATATGGTGGAGAATATTGTGGAGCAAAATTCTTGGAAGTTGAAGATCAAAGTAGTGAAGTTCGCAAAATTTTCGGTAAAATTTCTGGGCAAACAGCAACAGAAATGATAATATTTTATGTGGAAAATGAAGCCCACAAATCACGAAACTTTCCAAAAGTAAAGTAGACATGTAGGGATTTCCGAATATATATAATATGTAACGTTTTGATTCCTATACAAAGAAATACAATCAGTTGAAGTTAGGTTATTTTTCTGGACGAAATTCTGGGCAACGTTGTGAAAGATGAAAACTGGGAATTGTTCATAAATTCTAGGTATATAAAAGTATTTTTTCTTGAAAATATACATCTTAAAGATTCCAGGGATTTTTACGGATCCTCGTTTTGATTTTTCTAGAATTAATTATGATTTTCCAAAGTTGCTGCAAAATCTGCCCAGAAAATTCAGTATTGCGTTTTTAAATGAATGTAAGGGAAAAATTGTAAATAACAAATCCACCAAGGGTAGAAAGGTAAATAGAGGTGAAAATATCTCTTAGGATATGATTCTAAGTATTATGGTGATATGTTAGGATATCCGGAAAGTCCGGGGCTGGGTTCAAAGGTCGTGCATGTTGGCCATTACACGGTGAAAGGACGTTCGCGTATCGTAACACTAACTCGATGCTTATTGTATGCTTATATGTGATAGACTATTTCATAGAGTCATGGACATGACTTTGTCTTGGGTCATGCACCGTGTCTAAGACTCTGCCTTAGTTCACTGTTTATACATTCAGCTTTATTTATACGGGTTACAGTCTTGGTAATGCCGTTGAGTTTTCCTAGCGCTGAGGACACGAGGAGCTGTCGTGGCACTGGTTGGTGCAAACATGGTTTACTGTGTATGTGCTGTGTGCTATGTACTGTTGTTGTGATTGACATTACATCTGCTGTGTGCTATGTATTGGTTAATGTTGTAATGTTATGAATATCTGTCATACATATTTTATCATACATAAGCATGAGGTTAACCGTTACCTGAGGTTCAATGGGTATTGAACCTCGCCTCTTACTTTAGCTTCGTGGATCCGGTGTGAACGGGATCGAAGACAAGGGCAAGCAAAGAGGCATAAGGACCTGATTGGAGAAAGTTCTTTTGATATGTACTTAACATTGTAGTCATTCGAAATTTTTGTATCACTATGGAAGCAAACATATACAATACAGTGGATGTTTATCAGTTACTCTTCAATTTAAATACTTCCAATGCTCTACTCTGATCAAACTATTTTGAAAACGCTTCCGAAAATTGAGATGTTACAAAGATGGACGGAGGTTTGGTCACATGACCACTAACCTAGCCGAGTGTGTCAACAAGGTCCTCAGGGGTGCCCGTAATCTGCCGATAACGGCATTGGTGAGATGACTTGTAGTAGACTTGTCGAATATTTCGTCACGAGGCGTGTTGAGATTAACAAACATGTGGCTGCGTGGTAGGATAGTGTCAAAAAAGGTTGAAGAAGCGATACGAAAATGGATCAGTTGAAATCCACGTCTGCATGTGACTCTATGACAGAGATTTACAGTTATTTGAGGTTGAGGACGCATACAACCAATCTACACATGACGCCGGTGACATAATAAGGGTTGACTTGATCAATCGCAAATGTCATGTAGGAGATTCACAGCAAGAAGGTATCCCTATGACCATGTATTAGCAAGTATGCAAGATTGAAAATTTAAACCATTATGATTATGTTGACCCGATATTCACTATGCCATATATAAGTCGTATATGCTACACATCGGTACCTTATAGGCAATGAATTGTTGATTCAACAAGGAGATGGCCCCACAGAGTTATCCCGAATGCAAGTTTGGCACGCATTACGCGGGGAAGACCAAAGTCTACAAGGATACAAAAATGAGATGGATTGGGTGGAGTCTCAACCCTCAAGCAGTCAGCAAAGATGTAGGAGTTGTAACCAAGTCGGTCATAATATGCGTACATGTCCAACGAGGATTAGACAAGCTTGAATTCTATGTAACGTGTCTTGCATTGAGTTTATGATTATTTGTTTTTGTTTTGGCTTCAAACTTTGCACTTTGTTTTATTGTAACATTAGCGGTTCAATCCTATGCAAGACCATTAATTGATGATCAAAATACCTGCCTCAAGTCACATTGATATTTAAAAGGGATATATTTGAGGTTTTGTGCATGCTGGAAATCGACTAAATTAGGTGAGGGGTGCCTCTGTCCTGATTTAGTCGACTAAACCATAATGGTTTAGTCGACTAAATCGAGGAGGCACCCCTCACCTATCCAATTTGATGTCCAAAGATACAATTCAAGCTTTCCAACACAATTTTACATACCAAATTGGATAAATTCATACCACATAAACCAAAAGCAACAAAATTCATTAAAAATAAACATCAATGTCATTACACTTGGACAAAGTCTAACCACACAAACTAAAAACCAACATCAAGTCAAACGAAATCGCAAATGTCAAAAAACAACAATGGCAGTACAAATAAATCTAAGCTTCCTCCTCAAATGTGTCAGCCTCCTCCTCAGATGGAGTTCCCTGGTTATCGTCACCGGCTACCTCCTACTCTCGTCCAAGCTGCAACTGACCAAGACTATCCTCTATCCCCTTCATCCGACTCTGCATCCACCTCCACCTTTCATTCTCTTTTTCAATGTGGCTCTTCCGCCACTTTTTAGTTTTGCTTCCATCTTAGCATTCGTTTCGTGTTAGCATAGATGGCTTTCATGACATCATCAAGGGAGAATCCACCCTCCGGCACAACAAAGTCCTCCATATCAAAGATCGTCGTCATCATCATCATGTAACTCGGGAGCAACAACGGGTGGAATCGGGCCAAAGATCGTACCTCCTCCTCAACATTAGTGTAGTGCCACATACCATTTGGCCCCTTTGAGATCTTGCACCGCTCCACTAGACGTCCAAAGATGGCATTCCACGTTTTCTGACTCACCATTTGCTCAGTGTCCATAGGAACATTGAAATGCTCCAATATCCCCTGAACCAGATACACATAAGGGAGTGCAGCATTGTTCTTCTGTTTGGCCTTATACATCATATTGCAAACGAAGTGCCTCCAATTCACGTTAATGCTATGACAAATGGCCCACATAACAGGAATGTCACCCTCCAACACCCTCGAATGATTGTAAGCCCGAGGGAACAATATATGGGTGATGACATAGAAGAGGATACGGGCATTAGGTCAAATACCGGCCCACGTAAAGTATAGGTCTATGAGCTCTTGGCCTCCGAATCTCCTGACCGCCTCCTCATGATGAAATCCCTCTAAGGTTACAATCACTACAAAAAAAAAAACCGTATTAGCCACGGAATTTGGCCACGGAATTCCGTGGCTAATTTACTTTGCCACGGAAATTTTCCACGGAATTCCGTGGCTAATTCAATTTGCCACGGATTTTCCACGGAATACGATCCGTAATATAAAAAACCGTGACAAAGCAAATTTGCCACGGAATTTTTGTCCGTGGGAAACTAACCACGGAATTTTGCCACGGAATATTCCGTGGGAACTTGCCCACGGAATTGCGATGGAAAATTTCTGTGGGCAAATTTGCCACGGAAAAATATTCCGTGGCAAATTTGCCACGGAATACTTTTCCGTGGCAAATTTCCGTGGCAAATTTCAAATTTCCACGAGAATCACTTCCTTCCTTCGTTCACGCTTTGATTTTAACCATTTTTTTCACAATTTTGCGGCGCTTAAATTAGAAAATTAGCTTGTACATATATAGCTAGAGAAATCAACAAATTCCAAATAACTAATATATTAAACAAAGATAAATGCCACACAAGTTCAAAGTACTAAGACTTAAAAAAGGGAAAATACATGTTCTCAATCACAAGTATCATAAACAATGAAAATTGTTAACGTTCATTCTCAGCGTCTTCAGTTGCATTGGTAGAACCAAGTGGAGAATCTGGAGAAGACTTAGCCGGTCCTGGTCTTGGATCTGCAACTCTTGAAGGAGGAATTGGGGCATATTCTCGGTCGAACGCAGCAAGAACTGGAGGAGGTGAAGGTCGCCTAATGTTGAGCGAATGGAATTGACTCGTCCTCGATTCATTCAATAGAGGAGGACATGACTCATCGCCGGGACGTGACCAACTTCCATCATCCAAGGAGAGCACCGAATCCATTGTGGACATGCTCGCTCCTGGATCACCCTCTTTAACTGCCACAAGATCATATTTTCCATCCTGATTCAGACTATCAACATTGACAACAAAAATAAGAAGTGTTACAATTATGCAATTGAAAAAATTCATCCTGCAAACAGTACATGAAATAAGTACAAAAAAAAACAGATTGAAAAACAGATAAAAAAATAACCCAGTTAAAAACAGAATGACAAACTGATAAAAAAAATGTTAAAACTCACAAGAAAAAGATAATAAAAAATCTATTTTTTTTTACATAAATGAACTAAAAACACGTTAATTTAGTTCAATTACAATCAAAATAGTCAAATTAGGTTAAGGACTAATGTGTTTGCCCGTTTAAGATTGTTAAGGACCGAAACACATTGATTAGATTTTACATTGTTTTCACTTAAGACATTACAATTATTAAACCGAAAACATCTATCATTCTCGAACTTCTCTCGCAGTGCAGTTGTTCTCTTGTCGCAAGAACCCGGAGGACCGATTTGTACAAGAAAAACATGCAACATTGATCGACCAACTAAAAGGGAAATATAGTACAAAGAAAAGTTAAGCCTGAGTAATCTGACTCCAACGCTCAAAACCATCATACAAAGAAGGCAAGTTATTACTGTACAAATTAGGCAGGAAAATAGACCATCAGCCATCTTTAGCTAATCCCAAATTTAACATGTTCAGTGAAGGTCATCCGGGGAAATTCCCACAAAGAGCAAACATGCTAAAACAAGGTAAAATTCCTTAAGTTCCACTTAGCATTTTTACCTTCTCAACTTGTGTTCTTTGCAAACTTTCAATATTTTGATTTTGACAAAGTACAAATCTGGAAAGAAAAAACAAGTTAATACGGATTTGCTAACAACAATCTTGTAATCTTCCAAGAGCCACAACAGACAAAAACTGAAAATTCATCAAATTTCAATCATTAATGAATATAAGGAAAAACCACAAAAATATGGTTAAAATAGTTTTTTAAAAACCTTGTATGTTTTGACAACCCCTAGAATAGCCAGCATTATATCTCACATTAAACAAGAGTTATTAAAGGACTATATACTGAAACCTCTGTACAATGAAAATGATTTTGATATTTGTGCAGTGTGAGATTTTGATACACTACGTTGATGATTACATATTATTGCAACCTGTCATCCAAAGACAAGAGCAATGAAGATGATTAAGTGTATAATGAATGCATAGAAGTAACATCATTATGTGACACATATATTGAGCCAATTCACCGCTTGTTTGCAACGATAGACCCCAATTTTCTCAAAGAACATCGCCATCTTTAGCATCCTTGGTCAATGTTATCACGTAATCCTTTAAAATTAAACACAACTTTTCGATGACATGCCGAAGGAAATGACTAAGGCAAATCAATTAATACACTTGACAACAAAATGCAAGATAGCATTTTACTATGAAAATAAAATAACGTATGCTTGCCATGGGTCATATAAAATATTGGAAACAAGGATTTATAAAGCATTCTAGAAGTGTTACAATTTTATAATTAAGGTAAAATTTCAACTCCAATGAAAGATGTGTTGCTCTTTAGGGAAGCACTCTCTCCTCACCAGAGGTAGAAAAAAATATCGGAAAAGAAATTTTCAATGTCAAAAATACATAGGAGAAAATGGAGCTGCACTTTAGTCATGTCAAGGCATGAATTCCTTCAGGTGAGCATTTAGTTTACTTGTATCTAGCTTGTTAAAGAGATCATCACCGGGGCATTTTACTGAAGAATGGAATATCAACTAATCAAGGACCTCAGTTTCAAAGCATAGATATGACATCATATGAACCAGTTTCCCACTTTTTGGAACTTTAAAATCGCATTATAAACGGGAAGTTCAACCTCTACCGTATTTTCATACTTGATTTAATCTTTACCGAGGAAACTAAACGCATTAATCCAAATAAGAAAAATGATTACCAATAGAAGCAAGGTTTAGGAGAAATGCTATCATTAAAAGATGAAAACATCAAGATGAAATGGAATTTCTAAACCCTTGAATCTAAGGGCTTATAATGTAATCAGTCATTCCCAGCTACAAAAGAAAGAAAAAACGTGATAATTTAAAAGCCATAACACCTGCAACTTGTTGGGGGCTTCTGCTGTTACATTTTCCACTTCTGCTGTTACATTCAAGAAGCAGTTTGGCGTGGGACAATGCTTTCCTCACTTCAGAAGGCGTCCTCTTCACCTTTTCCCTTATTTCCCAACTACTTGCTTTAGCTTTCCAAAACTGGGAATTTACCCTCATACTTTTGCATCAAACAAGTTTCTTTTGGCAAGGTTTAAAAGCTAAATTCATTCCTTAAATAGTGTAAATAAGCATGCTTAAGAATCGTATTACTGAATAGCTATTCTTTATTTATTCATAACTTCAAAATACAAACATACTTAAGATAGAACTTGGGAGGAGTCGTAGTCCAAATGAACCACTAAGTCTTAGTCCATCGTTACTAAGTGTTTAGCAGTGAACAAAGCGTTCGAGTGCTATAATGACAGTAAATCCACCAAACCCAAGCATATGACAACAAATCTTCTTAAAATCAGAGCAAGGAAAATAGAAAGAGATTAGAGAACACGACCTGAACAGGAAGAGCAAACTCAAGCTTTGAAACTTCAATATAGCTCCACCCTCACTCCGCCCGAATCCAACGTGAGACTACACTATCAACGGTGAAGGCACTATCGCCGGAATCTAGTTAGGGCTCCAACGTTCTATCATCGGAATCCAATATAGCCTAAAATCAGAGAAAGGAAAATAACAGAGAGCAGAGATCAGAGAACGCGACCTGAACAGGAAGAGCAAACTCAAGCTTTGAAACTTCAATATAGCTCCTCCCTCACTCCGTCTGAATCCAACGCAACACTGCACTATCAACGGTGAAGGTACTATCGCCGGAATCTAGTTAGGGCTGAAGCGTTCTATCATTAGAATCCGCGACTGGGCTATCGTCGGGATTTAGTTAGCTAGGGCTCCAGGCTTTTCCCCAAATTGAACGAATCAGCTGTGTGATTTTTGTTTGATCGAATTCAATGCGGTGTGTTTTTAAGAATTCCCACGAAAACTAGAGCCACGGATGATATCCGTCTGAATTCCGTCTAAAATAATGCTCTTTCCACGGATTTTGACACGGAACTCTTCCGTCTAATATTTCCCACGCCTTTCCATGGGAAAATTCCGTCTCTTAATTTACCACGGAATTTCCGTGGCAAATGTGTCTCAAATTACACACGGAATTAATTCCGTGTGTAATTCCGTGGCAAATCCGGAGTTTTTTTGTAGTGAATGCTATCCCCATCACACCGAACAGCCCCGCTCCATCAAAATCATACCCAAGTAACACCGTCCAGTCGTCAGCCGTCATCAATATGTCAACCCCGCAGACGCGTGACTGTAGATCACCATTTATATAGCTCATGTTATGGTAGAAAGCTCTCACCATAACCTCTGAATACGGAAAAGTCTTCTCCGCCAAGCGTCTCAGATGGGAATTACCCAACATGGGCACTATGTCAAATCCCTCATTCGCAAAGAATGCAATATCTAATGATTTTGGCTTGCATATGGGTCTGGTGGCAAATTTCTCCATGAATTGGTCATGCTCTTGTACATTATTATCGAATAGATAACCGAAAGGAAGATCCTGATGGGCTCAGCTCGCACTTTGTCAGGCCGTAGAGGAAGATGCCCCGCGATCCGCTCGTTGCTTAATCTGCCTCCCACGCTCATTGTCGGTGTTAGAAGAAGCTTGTCTACGACGCATGATGGGAACAACAACCTACAAATGGACATTATAGACCATCAACAAACAAGAAACATTCATCATTTTTAATTTCCCTATATACATTCATCATTTTCACAAACAAACACAATCAACATAAACAACAAACATTCAAGGAGATAGGTTATTCGAAAAACTTAACATCTAAGCAACATAAACAAACATTAATCATTATAAACAACAAACATTCATCATTTTAACAAATAAACACAATCAACAAGAAATAAATTGATGAAAAATGAGGTGAAATTCGTCCAAAATTAAAAAAATTATCAACCGATGTAAATATTTCCACTTTCACATGTACATTCCTCATTTTCATCCATAAATCCTAAGTAAATACTCAAATCAATCAAACATACACAACAAAATCACCCAATCAAACCACAAAACGCAAAGACGCAAATGGGGATTCGCATAAACGCAAGAACAACGGCGAAAATTCGAAATGGAGATGAGAACATAACAAAAATATACAAATCAATCAAACATAGACAAGAAAATCACCCAATGAAAGCACAAAATGAAAAATGCAAATGGGGTTCATATAAACACAAGAACAACGGTGGAGATTCGAAATTGAGATGAGAACATACCGAAATCGACGCAAATGACACTAGAATCAAGCTTTCTTCGCTACCCACCAATGGATTCAGAAAGGTTTGAGTGAAAAAAAGAGAGGAGGAGAGGTTTATGTGGCTCCCTTAGTCGATTAGGGTTTGTAAATGTGCGATTGGGGTTTTTTAAAAAGCACTCTGGATTGGTTTAGTCGACTAAACCTCGGGGTTTAGTCGACTAAATCGCTGGGATGTTTAAAAAAAATTGGTCCCATGCGTTTTAGTCAACTAAACATTTGAGGTTTAGTCGACTAAATCACTGGGATCTTCAAAAAAATTGAGCCCTGCGTTTTAGTCGACTAAATGAGGGCATTAGTCAACTAAACAAGCGAGATGCTTAAATAGTTTCCAAACATGGGCATTTTGTTAAATAGTTATTTAAAAAGGGACAAATTGGAGAAAAAAAAAAAAAAAAAAAAAAAAGCCTCATATTTGGGATATTTGAGATTTTGAAGTTCAAGTAATATTTTTTTTATCTGTTTCCCCAACTTTTATTCAATTTATATATTACATTATTTTTCCCTATGCGATGCACCGGACGGTGTGTACTGTTTATATCATATTCAAATTAAAATATCTTAATTCTAAGGATTTGTTAATCATCATTTACATTTGTTTATAGATACCATATTCATCTATTGTAGACGTTAAAAATAAATGATTTTCATGATATATATGAATAAAGGTTGTTTCAAAAGGAAAATAACATGAAGTAGAATACGTTCATTTAAATTAAAGAACAAAAACAAGTTTATCAACATATTGTTGTAATGTATCTTGTGTTTGTGCTATCTTCTATTTCATCTCTAAGAACACCAGTGATGGTATGACTCCTTATACATTAAAATGAAATGATATGAAGACAATTTTTTTAGGAAAGCGTAAATGAGTGGGTATGACGGATAATAGATCTTCCTTAAACTTGACAATTAGAATTAGGGTCATCAAAATAAAAAGGATTAAGTAGCAAACTCATCTCGGAAGTATACGTTTAGGAGCAATATTACCCTATTTTTTTTTTTTTTTTCGGGTTAAATGTTACTCCAAAAAGTTTAAAAACGTGCAATGTTGCATTTTTCTATTAAAAAACTAATGTTATCCTTAAAAAATTGACTTTGGTGGTAAATTTTTAACGGAAAAGGGCAACGTTGCTATGTTTTAAGACTTGGGAATAATATTGAAATTAAGAAAACTTTCAAGGCAATAGAGCTCTTGGGCGTATATTTTCGGACAAATTTACTACTTAACCCAAATAAAAATATGGAAACCGCAAACTCAGCTCACCGTTTCTTAGGAATTTAACAATTGGAATTGGGGTCAACTTTGGTATGATGAGGAATGTAAATTTCTCATTAGGTTTGCTAATATTATTTCTTTTTCACGACATATTAATTAAATTAATTAGTAATTACTATATATTAATTAAGCGATAATAAGTTGTGGAGTAAGTTCTCATAACGGAAATATTTATATAAGCATATGAAAGATGAAGGGTCAATTGATAAGCATATTCACTATTTCTTAATTAATATTCAAGTAGTTTTTTTTTTTCAAGCGATTGTTTTAGGGTATGTTTGGTTTGAGGGGATGAGAGGGAAGGGAGGAGGTGAGAGAAATTTTTTACCTTGTTTTGATCAAATTGTCCATAAATTTTTTTCAATATTCCATAATTACACTCTTAACAAAAAAAAAAAAAAAAAAAAATTCTTCTCATGACAATTTGGTAAAAGTCCTCCCTCCCCTTCTCTCAAACCAAACACACTTATGAGTTTAAATGATTTTTATGAGTTTTTCCTTAGAACAATTTAGGGATCATATATCATTTATTTCTATAAAACGAATAATCTCTTTGTATTTTGAAGACCTAATTGGTTAACAATTATTGAATGTTGTCTTTAAATTTTATTGATTTTCTTAATGTTACGTGAATTATTACTTGCGTATGATTGTTCATATTATGAGGTTACAAGCTATAAAAATTCAGTAAAATTAATTTTGTCAGTATTTATTTTTATATTTTCAATGAATCTAATAAAAATATATCAAATTATCACATTTTGTAAATAATATATTTCATAAATTTTTAAACTAATGATTAATTGTAAATGTTTCTTTTATCATGTATGTTTCTGTATATTATAATTTTATTAGGACACTTGTTAATTTAAACTTATGCATAATACATACCCTATATTGTAAGAAATATTATCTTCTAATTCTAAAAGCATAAATAAAATAAATTAGAGTTTGGTAATATTATTTTTTATGGTGGCAAAAGTAAAAAATATAGTATTATTTCTTAGGCTAAAGTATATATTTGGTCCTTTATGTTTGCCTACGATATCATTTTAGTCCTTTAGAGTATATATTTGGTCCTTTAAGTTTTACCGATATCATTTTAGTCTTTAAGTTTGTAAAGTCGCGTTTGGTCCTTAATATTAACACCATTAGTTTGACTTAACGGAAAATACTGACTCAACAGTTTTAAGAGATGACTGTGCAATTAAATGCTGACCAAACATGCTTATATGTTAATATTTTAATAAATTAATATTTTAAATCCTATTAATTGAAAAAAAAATCTTTCTAGATTGTTTTGTGATTTTTTTACAATTTGTGAAGATTAAATATTTTTTTTGTCTAAGAAAATTAAATATTTTTCAATTAATAGGATTTCAAATATTAATTTATTAAGATACTAACATATAAGTATGCTTAGTCGATTTAATTACATAATCATCGCTTAAAATTGTTGAGTCAATATTTTCCGTTAAGTGTCAATGCAAATCTTAGCATTAAGGACCAAACGCGTTAATTTTACAAACTTAAAGGACTAAAATAATACTGTAGAGAAACTTAAAGCTTAAATCAAACGATACTTTAAATTTTATTTCTCACTTTTCAATTTCTGACGTGACGTTAAAAATACCAACCATTTAATACAATTAAACGGGCCATTATTATTTGTAGTGACATTATATTATTGGTTGCAAGATTTGAGGTCCCTCCCATGCAATGCGCATGTCGTTGTACATTGTAGGATGTAAGCCTTATGATAAGATCTTGTAGGATTATCTCAATAATACTCATTTCGGTCATAATTATAAGATTAAATTAATTTTTTTAGAGAGATTAAGAAAGATAATTAACTTGCTTTAGAGTATTTGTATTTGTATTTTTTTCTCCAAACTAATTAGTTTGACTAATAAATAAACTAATATATAATTTAAGGATATATAAAATATTATATGATTAAGTAACTTATTTAGCTTCCTTAATCTCTTAAAAAAAATTAACCTGATCTTATAATTAAAACTGGAGGTAGTACGATGTCAATTGTACTTGGTGGGTTTTTTATAAGTTTAATTTGTTTTAAATCTTGATCAGGAAAAAAAAGTTTTAAATGGTGCAAGTTACCAAGTAGAGATGAACCTTATTTTTTTAAATGGTGTAAGATAAATTGACAACCGATTGTACTAAACGGTGTTAAACTAATCCGTTTTTACAACATTACTAAAAATATAAGTAGAGAAAAACACTTATCATGTTGTAAGAAAAATGTATTCTCATATCACACACACATAAAATCGTGGGACCCACATACATTATATATATGTGGGTCCCACCATTTCATGTGTGTAGGAATCTTAGTCTTCTTCTCATGCAACATGAGAAGTTTAAACCCCATATATGGGGTTTAAACTTCCGTGTTGCGTGAAATAAAAGATTCCTACACACGTGAAATAGTAACCCACACACACATTTATATATATATAAT
This sequence comes from Acacia acuminata, assembly GCA_019022655.1. Classification (NCBI taxonomy): domain Eukaryota; kingdom Viridiplantae; phylum Streptophyta; class Magnoliopsida; order Fabales; family Fabaceae; genus Acacia; species Acacia acuminata. Next base: position 2,046,824 of record JAFJYI010000126.1, read on the forward strand.
GATTATATATATATGTGGATCCCACTATTTTATGTGTGTGTACACATACATAAGAAAACACTTTTCCTACAACACGAAAGTTGTTTTTCCTTATAAATATTACTAATAATATAAGTATAGCGAATCCTAAATGATGGGACATCGTATATCTATAAAAAGAATTTCAAGACTAAAAATGAATAAAGTCACATATATAGAGCATTTATTCAAATATTTAATAATGATTTATTTATAAAGTTCATTTTGATCAAAATATCTCCATATTTATAAGTCTCTTTTCAAGATAGTAAATAAGATTATGACAATTTTGCTCATATTAATTGTATTAATGAAAATAGAGAGAATTGAGAGTTAAAAAATACTCATCCATAAATGAGGACAAAATTAAAAATTTATCTTATAATCATTGAATTAACTACCTCTCATTAATATGTGTAATTTAATTAAAAGAAACTTATACATATAAGACCAGAGTGCTACATGCTCAATTTTCACATGAGGGAGTATTTATTTGGAGCATTTATTCAATCATTTAATAATTAATGTTTTCTCCCTCTGGTCATCATTTGTTTGCCTCACAACAGTCATGTGTCGAACATCCTTAGGTATAAAAGGAATTTTAATAAATTAATAAACAGAAAGTCATGTGTGGCACAAAATTTGATCAAGCATAAAATGACTGCAATTTTTAAGTAGTCACTTGATATATCACGTAAAGAATTTTTCAATTACTAATGAGATTTACAGGATGTTTTGAATTTTTTTCTAAAAAAAAAAAAAATCACATTTGTTTTCTTGATGGTGATTTTTTTGTTTGTTTGGATCATATATTAAAATCTTGATAATCAAGTGTGCTAAACGGAGTTAAGCTAATCCGTTTCTACAAATTACTTTTGTTCTCTTAAATTTCAAATCCCTTTAAATGTAAAATTTACCAACACAATATCGTTTCTCTTTTATGTAATATAACTTTAAAGTATACATTTGATCCTTTATATTTGTCTGCAGTATCATTTTAATCCTTAAGTTTGTAAAATGACGTTTGGTCCCTTTAATGTTAATATCGTTAGTCGACTCAATAGAAAATCTGACTCAATAGTTTTAAGTGATGACTATGTAATTAAATCTTTGTTCAAACACGCTTTATATGTTAGTATTTTAATAAATTAATATTTTAAATCCTATTAATTAAAAAAATTCTTTACAAACTGTTTTGTGGTTTTTCACAATTTGTGAATATTAAATATAATTTTTTTGTCGAAGAAAATTAAATATTGTTCAATTAATAGGATTTAAAATATTAATTTATTAAAATACTAACATATAAGCATGTTAAGTCAACATTTAATTGCATAGTCATCGCTTAAAATTGTTGAGTTGGTATTTTTGTTAAGTCGATTAACCGTGTTAGCATTAGGGATTAAACGTATACTTTACAAACTTAAGGGATTTAAAATGATACTTAGAGGCAAACATAAAAGTTAACCAAATGTATACTTTAGTAGCCTATAACTTATACTGTTGTTTTTTATTCAAATTTATCATCAATATCAATATTAATCTATTATCTATATAATATAAAAATTTTAGTAACTTTTCCCGTTATATTAAAAAGTATAATTTATTTTTAAAGAAATTAATTGAGTTCATTAATAAGTCATTATTATAAATATTTTAAAAATTAAACTATTTTAAAATTATAAATAATACATTTTTTTAAAACTCCATTTCTATGCATAGCAAAACTTTTCTTACCTTCCTAAGTTTTTGCCTCATTTGATTTCATATTGGCTAAAAGTATCTTTTAGTCTTTAAGTTTACATAAGGAATACTTTTGGTCCCTTAACTTTAGAAAGTATACTTTTAGTCCTATAATTTTAACACCGTTAATTTTGCTAAGCGGAAAATGTTAACTCAAGTGATAACGGTGTAAATTTAAGTTATGATTTTGTAATTAAATGCTATTAAACTTATGGGTAAATTTAAAAATATATAAAATTTGTATAATTAAACGCTTATTAGTATCATTTGAGTTATTTTGCGTCATCATTTTCCGTTAGCAACATTAACGGTATTAGAATTTTAGGACCAAAAGTATCTTTATGAAGTTAAGGGACCAAAAGATACCTTATGTAAAACTTAAAGGACCAAAAGATCTTTTTTTTCATATTCCATATCTACTCGTTCTAGCATAGAATTCAAAGGCGTCAAAATTATTTTTTTCCATAAAAAAAATTAAATTTTTTGACTTATAAAAATGAGGTGAAATGTGAGTAAAATGGTACCACTTCAACTTCCAACTTCCAAAACCTAGAAAAGATCATTAAAGCTTATAAAGGTTAGAGAAGGGATGAGGTAAAAATATGTATTTTTTATATTTTAGCCTAAAAACCAAAATGTCAATTTCATATATATTTTTTTAGTATCTAACGATTTTTGTCAAAATCATTACGATTTTTGTGCCCCATTAAGTAATGAGATTAATTAAAACTATAATGATTTTAAAAAATTATTAGATACTTAAAAGATATCTAAAAGAGGCATTTTACTCTTTGACCGAAAAGAAAAAAAAAAAAAAAAGATTTCGTCTCCAATCTTTTCCACCCTTTACAAGTTTTATTGTTTTTTTTTTTTAGATTTTAGAAGTTGAAGTAGTTTTTAAATGTTGTTTTCCTATGTTTTTTTGGGGACTAAAATAAGCATTTTCTATTTTAAACCCTGTTAACCGTAGAAGACAGGCCGACATAATAAGTTTTTCACGCTGGGTACATATCTGTGTCAAAATCTTGTCAGCGGAAATTAAAATAGTAATTATTATTATTCTTTGAAAAAATTGTACTTGGGTCCCAAGTAAAAGAAAACATGATAAAATAATCTATTGAAATCTTAAAATTGCAGTCAAATCGCTGTAGGACTTTTTTACAATATTCTTCATATGTAAAAAGACATAAAAGCCCTACGTACTTTTGTGTTGACAAGTTCCATGAGTATATTTTAACAAGTTTATTACTTGTGTTGACAAGTCTATCTACATATGTTGATAAGTTTATGAACTTATTTTGATAAGTCTATAAGTATATTCTGACAAGTCCTTATACCTATATTAATAAGTCCATAAGCTTACATGGGATATATTTTCACATGTGAAAAAATGAAAAAAAGTTATATGGGACTTCGCCATAATTTTTAGATTCTGAGGGACATTTTGTTGTATTTTCCCTTATTCTTTCCCATCTCATTGGCAGAACCAATCATTATTACCCTGACCAGAATTATGCTGGGTACCTGTCATGCGGTGGAATTAATTATTCTTTGTTTCCCGTTTTTCTAATTCCATTATCATGGAACACAAGAGCGCAATGACGTTACCAAGCAGCGTGGAAACAACCCATTTTCCGATAGTATCCGTATTTTTCTCTTCCGTTTTGCTCTCGGAAAACCCAACTTGGGTGCCTCACTGTTCATCTCTTTGTTTTGATTCTTGCGCATGTGAAGTTGAGCTGAGATTTTTCTATCATGTGGCTGAGACGAATCCTCTTCTCCATGTGACCCCACTCATGTAATTCCCGTACCAGGCATTATCATTTTGTTTTTCCCGTTCTTGTTACGGGTCAAACTTGGTTTATCTGCTCTTTGATTGGAATTTTGTTATTAATTTGAAATTATTACATATTTGGGCTTCGGAGTTCAAATTACTTCAGCTTTTTAGTTTAGGTTCTTTTCTGCGTTATTTGTCAAATACTGAGTATCTTTTATTCTTGGTTCATTGAGTTTTTTTTATAGTCATAGGCGGAGTCAGTTTGAATTCTGGGAATTGAATTCGTTTCTTTATCCATGAGTGGGCAGCTTGCATATCATATAAATAGTTCAAATCTCCAATTTTGTCTTCCTGTGCAGATTATGCTGTTCATTTTCAGTAGGTAATTGCAGGGAGTATGGATTTCGTATGAGGCAACCCTGAAAGTCTTGCTCCTATAATTGACGTAAGAACAGAGGAAGGCGTATATAAGACAAGGTAGTTAATTAAGCCTGATTCAAATGGCTTCAAGAGTAGATAGCACTGAAGACTGTGAAACCAAAGGTAGCATGTGGGTTTTGGATCAGAAACTTGACCAATCTATGGATGAAGAGGCAGGAAGACTCAGAAATATGTACAAAGAAAAAGTAAGATGCAACTTCTCATTATTTAAGATTCTCCCCAACTTTATTACTTGCAGAGTTGGGAATTTTATTTTTTTTACACAAGTTCGTGAAAGATTAGCTCTGCTCCCCTAAAGGTGAAAGGAAGAAAGATGGCGAAAAATTCGCAGGCACTTCCCAGTGGCGTTCCAATGGGGAGGAGTCTGTTGGTTACTTTCTATCTCAATAAACAGATAAAAGGCCCAGTTTCGTGTACTGATTTCCTTTCTTCATTTTTTGCAATATTAATACGCTCTTATAAAATATAAGCGCAAATGATGCTCTTTTTAGCCTCAACATCACTTTTTTATTCATTATGTGTACCAATTAAGTCTTGCTCTAGGTTGGCAAATTTGAACGACACCCTTTGAGAAGTTAAGGAAAATATGCTTTAAGGAAAGTTCCCTTGATGAGCATCCCTGTAGGAGTCCCTTTGAGGGCCTGTAACTTAGGGGCCAGTGAGTAAGAATCTTCTAGCAAAAAGATGGAACATAGAGTGCTTATGGCCCCTCAACTTGGGGGCCTATGAGTAAGAATCTTTGAGCTTTCATTTTTTCCCCACATGCTTAAAGGGAACTCAAGTCCCTTCTCAATGTGTTTTCAACAGAGAAATTCAGTTTTTTATTTGTCACTTGTCATCTCCACATTTTCTTCTAGGGATCCGGAAGTAATTTACTGTTGCTATTTGTATTTGAAATTATAATATATTGTTGAATCTTGTTGATCTAGTTTTGATTTCTTCAGAAATTTTCTACACTATTGCTCCTGCGGCTTGCATATCAGAGTCTTGGTGTGGTTTATGGGGATTTGGGAACTTCACCCTTGTACGTTTTCTACAATACTTTTCCCAATGAAGTGAAAGATCATGAGGATGTGATTGGAGCTCTTTCTTTGATTATATACTCTCTTACTCTGGTACCGCTCCTGAAATATGTTTTCATTGTATTAGCAGCAAATGATAATGGACAAGGTATGATTTGTTTTGCATATTCTGGTCTTTAAGATAATTGAGATTGGATAAATGAAACTCTGTTTTCTACTTTTCAAGGTTAATAATGAACCTTATTTCACAAGATACTTCTCACAAGATTTCTTATTTACATCAGCCACTGTTTTTGCCACTGCAAAAAGTAATTCTGCCTGCCTAAAAGTAATTTTGCTCTCAATTTTTGCTTTGGGCAAATGAAAAACAACAGTATGCTTGTACCATGAATGTTGCAAACTTTGGGATATATCTTGGAGTTACTTTTCATTCTAGCAAGAGCAATCTTCTAAATGTGATTCCTGGATATTCCCTCCAACAAATATGTCTGAGTTTGTGAAGATATATTGTATTTGATGACTTAATGGATACTCAAAAACTGTGTAATTCACTCTATTATATCATATTAGACGTATCTTGGACAGATAAATCAGTTGGACACTGATAAACCCCCATGTTTTCTGAACTTTCATATTTGTGGAGCAGGGGGAACATTTGCCCTTTATTCACTGCTATGCCGACATGCGAAGATAAAAACAATTCCTAATCAACATCGTACTGATGAGGAGCTAACAACTTATAGTCGGTCTGCCATCCATGAAAAGTCATTTGCTGCAAAAACACAGAGATGGTTAGAGGAAAAAGCTTTCAGGAAAAATGCTATTCTTATTCTTGTCCTTGTTGGCACCTGCATGGTTATTGGAGATGGGATTCTCACCCCAGCTATATCTGGTATAACTTTTTGCTCAAATGATCTGATTTACATTATTTTAAAATTTTCTTTTTAGTTTGTAACTGTCAACTGGCTATATATACGTGCACATTTAAGAAAATTCACTGGACTGTAAGAATACATAACATTGATATGGCGATAAAAAACAGTTATATAACCTAGAAATAGAATTAGTTGTCACAGAGGTGGATGTAAGATTGAAACTTGGGAGGGGCCAGAAAAGCATTATCTTCGTACATGAGGAGGTGAGAAAAAAGAAACAGTGGTATAACCTAGAATTAGTTGGCACAGAGGTGGATATAGGAATGAAGCTTGGGAAGGGCTCAAAAAACATGATCTTAGTACATATTTTATTAAACTTGTTTTCCCTTCATCCATTTTGATTGTGTCATAAGATTGTTTGGCATGTTAACATAAAAACTATGCCTTTCTTTACTTGAGATGCATCCTTCAATGACTTATTATTAGCTCTTACAGGTGCCTCTCAGAATTGCATCTATTCTTATTTGCTTTTCCTCGACCTTTCTGCTTTTCCTTGTGTTATTTATTCAAATTTTTGGAAAGCCTTGTGCTTAAGAAAAGAAGTTCCCTGTTAAGAGTTGTTCAGAATTTGAGAGAAACTGAATGTGGGGCTTACAAAGGTGCTAGAGTTGAAATTTTCTGATCAATCATGTTTAAAGGAATATTGCTAAAGGCTCCAGAAAAAAAAAATTTGAATTTGCTGCAATTAGCCTCTTGTTTATCATCTTTAAAAAGTCTGTTATTAAGAAGATGCATAACTAGATCTTCTGTTTCAGTTTTATCAGCTGCTGGAGGCATCAAGGTAAATAACCCTGACGTCAGTAGTGGTACGGTCTTATCCCTAAAAGGGAAACAATTTCTTATATTTCCCCCACCTAATTCCTGCAAGTTCTTATAGGTTTTCATGTCATAAATTCCTAGAGTCTTAAATAAACTTTGTTCCATCTGGCCTGCAGGCGTAGTTGTGGTGGTTGCTGTTGTAATCTTGGTTGGGTTATTTAGCATGCAACATTATGGTACAGATAGAGTTAGTTGGCTCTTTGCTCCAATTGTCCTCCTTTGGTTTCTCCTTATTGGAAGCATAGGCATTTTCAACATCTGGAAACATGACAGCAGTGTTCTAAAAGCTTTTAATCCTGTTTATATATATCGGTATTTTCAAAGAGGAGGAAGAGATGGTTGGACTTCCCTAGGGGGTATATTGCTGAGCATAACAGGTACATCTAGCTCAACATCCGTTTATTTACTTCCTTCAGTTTTTAGTATAAGAGCTAGTTGACTTTTGTTAGAGAGATTAAGAAAGCTAAACAAGTTAGATTCAAGTATTTATAGTTATCGTTTTTTCTCTAAACTAATTTGTCTGATTTATAAATTGATATATAATCTAATAATACACAACATATGGTATGATTATATAATTTATTCTGCTTCATTATTCTCTCCAAAAAAGGTCAATTGGCCCTTATATCAAGGATTGGACGTAATGGTTCTTTTGGATTTGACAAATTCTCATGATTTATTACAGGGACAGAAGCCCTATTTGCAGACCTATCTTATTTTCCAGTTTCAGCAGTACAGCTAGCTTTTACTCTACTTGTTTTTCCTTGCCTTCTTTTGGCCTATTCCGGACAAGCTGCCTACCTTGTGAATCACTTGGATCATACCCAGGATGCTTTCTATAAATCTATTCCAGGTTTGTCATATTCTTTAGTCTACTGAAACTTACCTCTTTTGTGTTGTAACATTTAGAATATTGTTAACTAGTGAGTGAGTAATTTATATTTTCTTTTTATTACTAAACAAAGTAGCGGACGAGCAGTATCATTTGAATAATTTGAGCTGAAGACATGGCCTAAAGTGCTTAACCATAAGTTACTTGCAAGGCATTAAATGAGTTGTGACCACTTTCTTACCCAACCGTTTCTGTCTGGAGTTGGGAGCATGATTTTGATTTTTGACATTTCTTTATTTGATTTCTGTTAAAACATGTGGTTGGGAGAACATGGAGGCTGAAGAAAAATGTGCTTAATCTCTCTGTAAAGTATTCTAAGGGAAGAGGTCAACTACAAGATAAACTCCTAAATATCAACTGAACAGTTTGAAAACATAGAGGGGCGACGTTGAAACGGTTTTGAAATATTCCTATATAATAAAATATCTCCAAGACTTATCCTTTTATCTCTGTAGTTTAGGAGAATATGGCTGTATATATTTAATTCCTTTTGTTATGCCGATTATGTAGTCTTTTAGGATGTTCCTTGCATTGACTGTAGAAACCAGGTTTATCTGTTTTCTTTCATTACCTATTGCTGGAAGTCTATGCCTTGCTTCCCATATAGAAGCACCATCTTATATATATATATATATGAACTAATATATCCAGAAGGAAGCATTCCTTTTTTGGGCAAATTTCAATCTTCTTGTGCAGAATAAAGTAAAGGGAAAAAAGAAACTTAGGAAAGACATAATAAAGGGAGGCTTAAGATTGTTTAATCCATGTATAATAAAGATTTTTTTAATCTGAGATATAACTGATGTGGGAGTTATAACAAAGATAAACCAATGACTATACCGACAATAAGGAAGTATGTGATTTAATGATTATTTAATGAGACCTTTGATTATTTGTCAGATGTTGACTCTCCTTAACTTTGCAGAAAGAATATATTGGCCAGTATTTATTGTTGCAACAGCAGCAGCTATAGTTGCAAGCCAAGCCACAATATCTGCAACTTTCTCAATTATTAAGCAAGCCTTTGCACATGGCTGTTTCCCAAGAGTAAAAGTTATACATACATCAAAGAAATTCCTTGGCCAGATATATGTTCCGGATATTAATTGGATCCTTATGATTCTCTGCATTGCCGTTACTGCTGGATTTGAAAATCAAAACCAGATTGGAAATGCTTATGGTAAATTTTTTCCATTGTTATTAGTTGTGTCATATAATTCCTGTTGTAAGATGTGTGCTGCATCTGAATTTTTAAACAGATGATTGATAGTAAGTTCATAGTAGTTATCAAATGACTGTAATGTCAAAATGCCTAAATTCCTAGTAATTAGCCCTATGCCTCTAAGTTGTAAACATTCCATCTGGGCTGACTTCTATGCCTTCCTGTCAACTGAAAGATAAACACTAATAGTAAAATAAATTGGAGAGACAAGTCCATAGCAGTGAGGGATTGACTGATTTTCAGGCCTAATTCGGAGTTCAGCTATTAAACTATTTACAATGATTCCTTACAGCATTCCAAAGTCCCAGCTAAATAAGCCACTTGTAAAAGTTTGACGAAAAAAAATTATTACGAAGTCTTGCATTGACTAAATCAGTAAGCCTTGACCACAACCACACAAGATATTATGCTTACTTTGCGCTCCCTCCTATATACTTGATGTTTTCTAAGATTAGCAATAGTTTATTTATAATTGTTTGCATGTTTATATATTCAATTCTGGCAACTTTTATTACAGATGAATGTATTAAAATAGAGATCCCTATCTCATTTTCAGATCAATCCATTTGGATTGATGCCTCAAATAATACTATTGCATCCGGGGTCTATAAAGTATTTGCATCTGCATTTCATTTTTTAAGACTTGTTGAATCATATTTCTACTACTCCACAGCTCTTTTGTTTGTCTTTTCGTTCTTTTCAACATTGGTTTCAAGTGTAGAATTGTCATTGTCCCAACAGGTACTGCAGTTGTGATCGTTATGCTGGTTACAACATTGCTTATGGTGCTAATCATGATTTTAGTGTGGCGCTGCCATTGGATCCTCGTCGTGATCTTCACTGCCTTATCGTTGATTGTGGAATGCACTTACTTCTCTGCTGTACTTTTCAAAGTGAACCAAGGTGGGTGGGCTCCCCTTGTAATTGCTGGAGTATTTTTATAGTTATGTATGTTTGGCACTATGGCACAGTCAAGAGGTATGAGTTCGAAATGCATAGTAAGGTATCTATGGCATGGATTCTGGGGCTTGGCCCGAGTTTAGGACTTGTTCGTGTCCCGGGGATTGGGCTAGTCTACACGGAGCTTCCACGTGGAGTACCTCACATATTTTCTCACTTCATAACCAACCTACCAGCCATTCATTCTGTAGTTGTATTTGTATGTGTGAAGTACCTACCGGTCTATATGGTCCCAGAAGAAGAGAGATTCCTCGTCAAGAGAATAGGACCAAAGAACTTTCACATGTTTCGATGTGTAGCACGGTATGGCTACAAAGATCTGCATAAAAAAGATGACAACTTTGAGAAAAAACTGTTTGATAACCTCTTCATGTTTGTTCGGCTCGAGTCTATGATGGAGGGATTCTCAGATTCAGACGAGGAATACAGTTTATGTGAGCAGCCAAGAGATTGCCCGGTGAATAATAACAATAGCAACAGCAACAACAACACAGCCTCTTCTGATATGGATCCAACAATGTCATCAGTGGATTCTATTGTGCCTGCTAGATCTCCATCACATGTCAATTTTACAGTGAGGTCGTCTGGTCTACAAAGCAGCCACACTGAGGGCGACGAGCTAGAGTTCCTGAATAATTGCCGGGATGCCGGGGTGGTTCACATACTAGGGAACACAGTTGTTAGAGCAAGGAGGGATTCGAGATTTTACAAGAAAATAGCAGTGGATTACATATATGCTTTCCTTAGGAAGGTGTGTAGGGAGCACAGTGTGATCTTCAATGTGCCCCATGAGAGTCTTCTAAATGTTGGTCAGGTTTTCTATGTATAGATTATTTTGATTATAGTCCTTACAAAAATGTAATTTTGTATGATTTGCCCCCTTGTTATTAAGATCATAAGAATAAGATGTGAATCTTGAGCACAGTTGAGCATTGTGTATTGTATGAATAAAGCCTTGTGTATCCATCTGTTGTCAAGTCTGATCTGTGCGTGTGTGTTTTTTTAATATTATTGTGGGTCTTTAGAGTTTGATCAAAGCCGTTATTTAAAACTATAAAGACGAAAACTAACATTCGATAAAATAAAATCATAAGAACTAACAATGCTATTCACAATTATATACATTCGATAAAATAAAATCATAAGAACTAACAATGCTATTCACAATTATATCATTAATCATTCGTTGCCAACTCATTTAAATTTGTGTTTTTCTTACAGGAGTGAGACTGCTTACTACCTTAACTAACATGTTGTCGGTGTTTATAAAATATTTTTAAAATTAACATCAACTTCATGGTTTAAGCCGTTTGTTTTGAAAATATCAATAGAAAAAGATCTTTTAAAAGAATATGTTTAATGTCGATGTGGAGCATATTAAACAAAACTACATTTCAGCCAATACTGGTAACCTATTTGAAGCATGTCTTTGTGGTTCAGTTTATATAAGTAAAATTATTTAAATTACTTTTCCACACAAAAGATAAAAACATTCATCTTTTCACTCATCTCGTAAATTAGTGTGATGTTTACCTTTAGATCGTTGAGGGATAAGACTTTAAGTTTGTCAGTAAAAAGCTTTGATTCTTCTTATAGCTATTAGTAGGGGTGTTTATGGGCAGAGTTGGGCAAGGTGAGAGTCTTATCCGATACCCTGTCAGAAAGATCATTGGACAATAAAATGCAGCCCAATGCCCGGCCCAGTTCGATAGAAGCCCTAACATTTGTGGGCTGAGTAGGGTGGGCCTTCCTTGCCCAAGTGGCAATACCTTGCCACACTCTATGTGAAAAAAAAAAAGCTTTAATCACACTTAATAAACAATATTGTAAATTTCAAATGAAATCCATAATTCTACACTTTAGATTATTCCAAAATAAGTCTATAACTTGAGTCTTGAAAACAACCAAATAGTCAAATACCCATAAGTGAAAATAAAAAATATATACTACCTCCGGTCCTAATTATATATAGGAACACTTTTATAGTGTAATTTGCACTACAAAAGTGTTCCTAATAATACTATATATACCACGGAAGGGCCAAATGGGCAGGGTAAGCATACCCTGCCCGATGCCCAGCCCTACCCACAAAAATGCCCACTCAATTGTGCCCAATTTTTTATGGGCTACTTTTTCTTGGGTTGGGTAGAGTGATTTTTCTGCGGATTCAGGTGAGCGCATAGGGTCATGGGCATCATGAACACCTATCAATAATAAACAAGTGAAAAGAGATTCCTAAATATAATCATATTATATAATTAAAAACTAGGAAAATTAATTTAATAAAATCCTCCAACATCAAGATTGTGACTAGTGTAATATTCAAACATTAATTTTTTTAACTGTTGGCCAAAGAAAACATTAATTTTTTTAAAATATGATTACTACAAAATTTCGAAGTGCAATATTGGAGTCTCAACTTTCCAAAACCATAACAAAAGAACAACTAGCAAAGACAAATTGCACGATACAATATACCTAATTTCAATCTGAATCAAGAAATAAATAATAATCTTGATCTGGAAACAAGAAATAAAAGAAGTACAGCTATTTGATTTCTGTATCAAGAATGAATTAAAAAGACTATTAGATTGTAATCTTGAAGCGACACAGAGGACAAGTATGGTGGTTGAAGAGCCATTTGAGGATGCACTTATGGTGATGATACATATGACCATAAGCCTTACGGATTTGAACTGATCGTCCTTCGTCAGCGTTGTCATCTCCTCCTCTTTCTCTTGATGAAGTAATCTTCTCCAGACATATCGAACTCATTAAAGACTCTTCAATCTGAACCTTTTTTAAATTTTTATTGACTTCTGATGGTTTTCTTCGTCGTCTTCTTGTTCTTCTTCTACTACTTCGATCTCATTATTCTTGTCCTTCCCAATAAACTTCTTCTTCTTCTTGATGTTCTTCTTCTGAATATGCTTCTTTGAACATTTCTTCAAATTCGTTTTCTGAAACATGATCCCCTCGACTATCCAGAGGCACAGATAGAATTATTTCACGTCCAAAATTTGTACGCTGATCAATTTCAAATACGGATGGCTCAGTAGTTTGCTTAGGCATCTTTACTCTGAACAATCTTTAGTAGTGAAAGACGAGAAATTTGTATGTTTTGAGCTAGTATGGTATCTTATATATATATATATATATATGGAGTGTTTCCTAAATTATATATAGACGAAGTTTCCTTTTAATTTTAGGAGATCTTTGAATTCCGGATGTAATTGGATTTGTTTAGGTTATAATTATTTAGTTGGTTGCCTGATTGATTTTCTCAGAGGCTCCCCCAATCAATCAGCAAATCAACTTCAGTGTAATTTGATTTCCTCTATCTATAACAAAATGCAAAAACACAGCGATGGTTACCAACAAAAGCCTAATACCATTAGTAGATGGTTGGACCCCTTACAGATGATGTCATATGGGTTTGAACTAGGAGTATGCATGGAAATAATTTGTTGGCAGAAGCAAAACCCACCTCAATGATCTCTATGCCTTGGGAGAATTTTATTTATTGTGATGTGTCATCTTGGTAGGTTTTGGTATTTCATTTACTTGATGGGTATTTCATTTACTTGAATGTAAATAGATATTTTAGTTTCTGAAATAATTGTCACCCTAATCTTTATACAGATGGCATCTTAGGATTAAAACCGTTGTGCATTTCATTCTTATAAAAGGGTCTTTTTACCTGAAGCATGTTTCAGGTTTCTTTGAATTTCAGGTGTAATGGCATTTGTTTAGGTCATAGTTATTTAGCTTGAAGATACTCCATTTAGATTCTTTTTAAATAACGATATCTATTTTTTACAAAAAGAATTTATTTTTGAAATAATATGATAAAGAGCTTGTGAAGGTGGTAATCAAGTATCATAATCTATTGGAGATAGTGGTATATTATGCAGATGGCAGAGTTTCTTAAATTATATATAGATGGAGTGTCCTTTTAGTTTTAGGCGGCGGATCTTTGAACTTTCCTGACCTAATTGGATTTGTTTACATTATAGTGGTTAGTATGGAGAGGATATTTAGATTCTTATTAACAATGTCTACTTTTATATACTCCGTCCGGTCTTAATTATAAGACATATTAAACCGATTTTGTGGAGATTAAGGAAAGAAGTTAAATTAGTTATTTTTACTCATTTTCCTAAAATGTCCTTATATAAATTTAAAATGACATAAGTAAAAGTGAATCAATAGCTCTTACCACTTATCTCTCCAATATCATGTATCCTAACGCACACATATTTCTACATATGTACATACACATACGAACGCGCGCACACACACACACACATATATATATATATGCATACACAAATATGTGTGTGTGTGTAATTATATATGTACATATGCGCGCACACACACATATGTTGACAAACACACAAATATACATATATGTGTATATGTGTCTATATATATTTATATATAGACACACACATATACATAGATACATATATGTACACACACACACACACACATATATGTGTGCATGTGTGTGTCTATATATATTTGTGTGTAGATACACACATATATACAGACACACACACACACACACACACACACACACACACACACACATACACATATGTGCACATGTGTGTGTGTGTGTCTATATATATTTGTGTGTAGACACACACATATATACATATATAGATACACACACACACACACACACATATATATATCTAAAAGTTTCATTGATTGGAAGAGTCTACACATCCATACATATATACTCACCAAAAAGCAAACATATTTGAGAACATAAAATAAGGGTGTTTTAGGAAGAAATTGACAAAAATTAGAATGTTGTCTTATAATTAGGACCAAAATCAACTCCCAAATGTTGTCTTATAATTGGGGATAGAGGAGTATAAAAAAATATTTATTTTGAAATAATGTGAGATCATTTCAAAAATGAATTTCATTTTTTTATTATTTTCTAAATATTTACTATTGTTTAGTCAAATATATTCAAAGAAAATATAACTAAAATTAATGTGAAAAAATAAGTTTTTTAAATTTTTTATTGTCATTAAATATATTGAGTTATTGTTGAACAACTTCAAAGTTTTTTCTGGACAAAACCTCAAAATTTATTGGCCAAAAGGTCTTTGATTAATATTATAATAATGCTGACAAAAATAATATTATAATAATATTTTGTGGAAATTGCTAATAGATCCCTATTTAAAAAGTTTTTTTTTTCTTGGAAAGACCTAAACTTATTTTAAGACCTAGGTCCTTTAGAGAGTGCGCGCACACACAAATAGATGAGAATGATATAACTAAAATGCCCATGCCACCCTATCACACCACGGAGAGGATTCTCTCATTAGCAAATTTTCTCCCCATCTCTCATCATCTAATCCCAATCGTTGATTTGACTTAATGAGGTTGTTGGTGTGAATAGTTATATCAAATCTATGGTCTAAATTTAAAGGCGAGGGACAATGAGAAAACACAAATGGATCCAAACCTACCACTCAGATGCTCTCTCTTCCCATTTCTAGAGGTATGGGTATGAGTGACTGGAAGTCTTAAAGAAGAGGAAACTTGGAAATTTATTTGATGATTTGCATAGCAGGAAAGATTATTTACACAAAAGGAACACCAGGGAAGATGAAGAATACTCATTGATCCCATAAATATATAATTATATACCATTAGTGACAAGTCAATCACAATTTTTACTAATTCTAATTTGGCAGCTACTCAAATGACAAAATAATAGTATTTAACAATATCGTAACTACGCAATTAAGAAATTCCAATCCGAACAACTACCCAAATCCCAAATACAAAATATGAAATGAACATCAGGAATAAATTAAAAGACTATTGGCTTGTAATCTTGAAGCGACACAGAGGACAAGTATGGTGGTTGAGGAGTCATTTGATGATGCAGCTATGGTGATACACATGACCACAAGGCTTAGGAATTCGAACGGCTCCTTCTTCTTCTTCTTCTTTATTTGAGGGAGTGATCTCCTTCAAACATATTGAACACATTAAAGACTCTTGAATCTTAACCTTTTCTAAATTTTCTATTGACTTCCGGTGATTATTGCCGTTGTCGGCTTCTATTTCTTCATTGTCATTATTGTCGTCGTCCTCCCCTTCTTCTCGATCTTCTTCTGAATATGATTCTTCGAATATTTCTTCAAATTCGCTTTCTGAAACATGGTCGCCTTGAATATCAAGAAGCACAGTCAAAATTATCTCACGTCCAAAATTTGTATGTTGATCAATTTCAAATACGGATGACCCAGTAGTTTGGTTCGACATCTTTACTCGTGACAGAATCTTTAGTAGTGAGAGAAGAGATATAAAATAAAATTTCTTAGTTTTGAGCCAGCGGAGGTATATTATATATAGATGGGTTTCGTTTTAGTTATAGGCAGATCTTTGAATTTCGATGTAATTGGTTTTGTCTATATTATAATTATTTAATTGAAAGGATATTTAGATTCTTTTTAGATAACAATATCAATCAGCAAAAACAAATTAACGATATTTATTCTTTTAAGAAAATTATTTATTTTTGAAAATAATGTGGGATCTTTTTTAAAATTAATATATTATATTCCAAGTTCAAAATTTCTAATTTAATTTTATATTTATATTAAAATATCAGAAATTAAATTCATAAATATTTTTGAAGACTGATTGTGATTGATAAGGCTGCAAAGAAGTCAAAAGAAAGAAGTTATTGTATTTTTTTTTTTTTTTTGATACAGATAAGTTATTGTACTAAAAAAAAAAATATGGGATATTTTTAAAAATTATATTTGATTTAAGTTTATATTTATATGAAAAGATCAGAAAATTCATAAATATTTTTGAGGACGGATTGTGATTGATAAGCCTGCAAAGAAATCAAAAGAAAGAAGTTATTAATCAATATATAAATTTTTATAACTAGCTAGTTTAGTTTGAAATTTTACTTTGAATGAATTCTTTTAAGAAATCAGTACAATTTTGAAGTGTACATCAATTTAAATGTAACTATATATTTAGTAAGTAAAAGCTGCTGAAAAATTTTCCATTAAAATTTGGAAAAATTAAGGAAAATGAAATAAATATTTATTAATAAGGACCTTAAAATTGTAATTATTTTAAAGCAACAAATATTAAAATATAAATTTTCTATTACGAAATTAACTATGACATACTCCCTACATTTCATCTAAGTATCTAACCCCAACAATTGCTAGTTATTAATTGATGCTGCCTTGTGAATTACGTTTACGTCCTTAAATTGGATTGACTTTTATTTGAATATTGGGATTCCCATAGTAGTTCATTTAGAATTTATTGAACACCCCAGCTATAAGTGATCATTATTAAACAAGTGAAAGGAGATTCCTAAATATAATTCATATTATGTCATTAAAAAAATAGGAAAATTAATTTAAGAAAAGCCTCCAACATCAAGATTGTGACAGTGCAATATTCAAACATTATTATTATTATTTTTTTACTGTTGGCCAAAGAAAACATTAATTTTTTTAAAATATGATCACTACAAAATTTCGAAGTGCAATATTGGAGTCTCAACTTTCCAAAACCATAACAAAAGAACAACTAGCAAAGACAAATTGCACGATACAATATATACCTAATTGCAATCTGAATCAAGAAATAAATAACAATCTTGATCTGGAAACAAGAAATAAAAGAAGTAGAGTTATTTGATTTCTGTATCAAGAATGAATTAAAAAGACTATTAGATTGTAATCTTGAAGCGACACAGAGGACAGGTATGGTGGTTGAAGAGCCATTTGAGGATGCACTTATGGTGATACATATGACCATAAGCCTTACGGATTTGAACTGATCGTCCTTCGTCAGCGTTGTCATCTCCTCCTCTTTCTCTTGATGAAGTAATCTTATCCAGACATATCGAACTCATTAAAGACTCTTCAATCTGAACTTTTCTAAATTTTCTATTGACTTCTGATGGTTTTCTTCGTCGTCTTCTTGTTCTTCTTCTACTACTTCGATGTCATTATTCTTGTCCTTCCCAACTTCTTCTTGATCTTCTTCTTCTGAATATGCTTCTTTGAAGATTTCTTCAAATTCGTTTTCTGAAACATGATCCCCTGGACTATCCAGAAGCACAGATAGAATTATTTCACGTCCAAAATTTGTACGCTGATCAATTTCAAATACGGATGGCCCAGTAGTTTGCTTAGACATCTTTACTCTGAACTAATCTTTAGTAGTGAAAGAAGAGAAATTTGTATGTTTTGAGCTAGTGGTATCTTATATATATATATATATATATATGGAATGTTTCCTAAGTTATATATAGACGGAGTTTCCTTTTAATTTTAGGAGATCTTTGAATTCCGGATGTAATTGGATTTGTTTAGGTTATAATTATTTAGTTGGTTGCCTGATTGATTTTCTCAGAGGCTCCCCCAATCAATCAGCAAATCAACTTAAGTGTGATTTGATTTCTTCAATCTATAATAAATGCTGATATATTCTCCTTTCATTTGATTCGGGCTTTTTTAATCAAATAATCTGCTCCAACAATTGCTAGTTATTAATTGACTGTAGACTAAATTGTATTAGTTAAAGAATAACTGACCAATTACCTTTCTTTTCTTTTTTCATGTTGTTATTATCATTATACCCGACTTACTGGCTTGCTTCCTTGTTTAATAGACAGTGAAAATGAGTCCATTGTTTTTCGGCCCTTCAGCCATGACCTTCTTAATTAGCCCCTTAACGCATATGATGAAATTGTGGGCAAAATTTAATATCGAGGACTCCTTTGTCTTTTGCAAGTGCTATTTCTTATTTGCTCTTAGGTTAGATAGCAATCCTATACCTGCTACCTCTGGTTATCCCTTCTCGATAAGGCTATTTCTTTTGGCCACCCTTAATTTTACAATTACACCATCTCTAAAATGAAGTTTGATAGTATGCCAATTTGTATCCTTGTTCTCAATAGATCACTGTCTCTGTGAATTGGATTTGACCTCGAAGCTGTTTGATATTTTCAACCTATTTAAACTAGGCCTGTTTTTAGTCTGTTTATAGTGTGCCTGTTTTCGGCATGTTTACAGTTGGCCTGTGTGGCCTGTTAGCCTAAGTACACAATTTTAAAAAATACAAGTCGCTAGGCTCAAGCCAAAAAATAAAAACCAGTAACCGCCACGCGCTTTCACCACTTCCTTACATAAGTCGAGGACTGTTAAGGGCGAGCCGGCGGCGATTCCACCCCTACTCAAGGCCCAACATTTGCAAATAAGAAGGATTAATTTTGTTTTTAATAAAACCAGAAATAAAACTCATTCATTAACAAATAAAAAAAAATGAAAAAAACTATATAGGTATGAGCTTTTATCATATAAATCTAGGAAAATCTTTTAAAAGACAACTGGATTATTCAAATTTTAATTTGGGTTGTTAAATTCAACAAATTCTAAACAAGGTTATATGACCTAAAATAAGATTTTAGAATTTGATAATTTTACCTTATTGCCCCCATTTGATTCCAGCTCAGTTAAAAAAAAAAAAAAAATCCTATATGTAATCTCAGTGTCACTCATCCATCTCTATCATTTTTTTCTTTTTCTTAACAAAAATACGAACATATTATGCTATCTCGATTGAAAATTTTTAGTTTTTGTATTTTCCATTTTTATACAATTCTTTTTTGGTGCATCTAGTTTGTTCAAGCTTTTTCCCCCTAAAAATCACCTATTCTTAAAAGAAATATACTGTAATATTTTTTATGAGATTTTTGAGTTTTTAAAAATAATCAAAATTTGGAAAAGAGTAGATTTCTAATTACTTATACGTAACTTTCAAGATAATTTGATGTGTAAAAAACTATTGAGGTGGATGTATCATCAAATTTGATAACTAACCACAAAAAAAAAGGTCAATTAGTAGCGGTTAAAATAAACCACTACAAATATGCACATTTGTAGCGGTTTATATTGAAACCGCTACAAATTTGTAGCGGTATGACTCGCGCCAAGTGGTGCGCTAGTTCGTGAACGACATTTGTAGCGGTTATCATAAATAAACCGCTACAAAATATGGCATCAAATTTGTGGCGGTTATTTTGTAGCGGTTTAGTTATATTTAGTGGCGGTTTATAAAAAACCGCTACAAATTTTAAGTTTGTAGTAGTTTTTTAGTTAAACCGCTACAAATGTGAAGTCTTTAAACACATTACCATGGTTTGTGAAACCGGACTGTAAACAGCCAACAGTGCCAAACCGGTCCAGTTTAGGGAAAAACCGGATGACCGGTGAATCTGGGCCCGCCCGGTATAACCGGTAACGGGTCCTGTCAGGTGAGACCTTTTTTTTTTTAATTATTTCTCCCTCAAATTTTTTTTTTTTAAAAAGAATGCAATCTGATTCATACAAATTTGAAACAACGTATGTGTGATTTCGACTCTTCCCTTTGTCAAACTCAACTTCCTCAAACTTCTCAGTGCTCTCTGCTCCTCATTGTCATTTTGTGGTTTCTCTTTTTCGGTTGGCTCGCTTAGTGGATGTCAAATGTATTTGTAAAGAAAATTGTTAAGAATATCGAATATGTTACAAGTATTGGAGTATATGATTATTTTGTCACTAATCTAAAGTATTGAATTGATATATAGTATGTCAAATTTAGGTTAATGTGATGAGAAATTAATTATTTTTCAATTTTTTATACCTCTTTTGGTCTAGGCCGGATTGACTCCAGGTTGACCCACTAACCCTTAACCCAAGACCCGATGGTTGATGGCCCGTCCGGGTTTGAGAACCTGCACATTACAAAATAGAAGTTATGGAAAAAAATATTTTAAAAAATATCTTTTAAAAAAATGTGTTCATATTTGTAGCGGTTATTTAGCTAAACAGCTACAAAATGTGATATTTTAAAATTTATTATTATTTATTTTTTTAAAAATACCAATGGATTTTTGTAGAGGTTTTGTAACCGCTACAAACGTTAAACCACTACAAAAACCGTCGCATCAACCGCTACAAAGTGTGTAATATTGAAGTTTGAATATTTCGAATCACATCAACGTTCATTAATTTATAGCGGTTTTTAGTATAACTTACAAAATGTGATATTTTGAAATTTATTTATTTTTAAAAAATACCAATGAATTTTTGTAGAGGTTTTGTAATTGCTATAAAGCGGAAAAAACCGCTACAAATGTTAAGCTGCTACAAAAAACTGTTGCATCAACCACTACAAAGTGTGTAATATTGAAATTTGAATATTTCGGATCCCACCAACGTTCATTAATTTGTAGCAATTTTTAGTATAACCACTACAAAATGTGATATTTTGGAATTTATTTATTTTTAAAAAATACCAATGAATTTTGGAGAGGTTTTGTAACCGCTACAAAACGGAAAAAAACCGCTACAAACGTTAAACCGCTATAAAAAGCGTCGATCAACCGCTACAAAGTGTGTAATATTGAAATTTGAATATTTTGAATCCCGCCAATGTTCATTAATTTGTAGCGGTTTTTAGTATAATCGCTACAAAACGTGATATTTTGAAATTTATTTATTTTTTATAAAAATACCAATGAATTTTTGTAGAGGTTTTGTAACCGCTACAAAACGGAAAAAAAAACCGCTACAAAAACCGTCCCACCAACCGTTGCAAATGTTATTACGCATATCCCTATAAATACCCACACCTCATTTCACACACTCTCATTCATTTCTTCCCACTCATTCTCTCTCGTTTTCTCTCATTTCTTCCCACCCCTTACAAATTCTTTGTTTGTAATGTTTTATTTTTTTACTTCTTATAATATTAATACTAATTTTTTCTTATCAAAACTTTAAGAATATTTCCTCAATATTCCTTCTATCATCATCAACATTCTTTCCATAATCAAGTATCATCTAAAGGACAACATAATTTTTTTGCTCAGAGGTAGACAACACAATAAATCCTTATTATCTACATATTCTCAATATTATATCTACATAATATTTATACTTATCTAACTTAAGTTAATCATTTTTTTAAATATTAACTATTATCATTTAATTTTTCACTTAAATAATAAAAATATTCAGCAAAAAATTATAATAATGGACTCAAATTATGATGATTTTTGTTTTAAAAAAAATTGTAATATTTTGTAGCGGTTGTAAAACCGCTACAAATTTTAATTCAAATTTGGCTTAAATATTTGGCGCAATTTATGAAATTTTATCCAATATTTGTAACGGTTTTACAACCGCTACAAAATTTTGGCGCCTTTTTTTTTTGAAATTCGTCATCTTGTAGCGGTAACTCAAAACCATTACTAATACGGTAGCGGTTTTATTACATGAGTAGCGGTTTTAGAAAACCGCTACAAAACATCTTATTATGGTGTATTTTGAAGCGGCTCTTTAAACCACTACTAATGTCATTTTGTAGCGGTTAAAACCGTTACAAATACGTAATTTTAACTGCCACAAAATGTCTTTTTTTTTTTTTTTTTTTTTTTTATAGTGAACGAGTGCACTTGTTGGGGAGGTGAGAACGCTTTGCCCTCTAAGCCTCAATGGGGAAACTTGGCTCAAATGCAACAAAAAAATAAAATAAAATAAAAATAGTAAAAAATGAAAACTACCTGTCAGATTGTTGAGATCAAGTAAGGAAGGTTAATTTGGTCATTTAAATTTTATGTTTTAATTTTTGGTGCTAAAAAGTAATTAGAATTATTAAGATTATTTTGAATAAATATTTTGTTTCCTTGGTACTTCTCTCTTAAAAATTCTACTTTCCAAAAAAAAAAAAAAAAAAAACTAATGGTTCCGAAATTTATTGATATATTTATTTATTTTGGCTAACAGTTTCCGAAATTTATTCAACAACTGATCATGATGATTCATATAATATAATCAAAAGGCCTTGAC
Source organism: Acacia acuminata (assembly GCA_019022655.1). Classification (NCBI taxonomy): domain Eukaryota; kingdom Viridiplantae; phylum Streptophyta; class Magnoliopsida; order Fabales; family Fabaceae; genus Acacia; species Acacia acuminata. The sequence continues at coordinate 2,069,564 of JAFJYI010000126.1, forward strand.
ATGTAAATATATTTTCAGTGGATCAATAATTCAATATCAAAAGAGTCCAGTTTCAGTGGATCAATATCAAAAATTCAAAATCTCAAACTAAACATTCAATATAATTTTTAATCAAATATATACAAAAAAATTGAAACTCATAATTTTATTTAACATATATAAAAAAATGAATGAAAATTAATTAATCAAACAAATAGTACCAGATATCATATATTAATATTATATTTTTTAATCAATGTTCTTAGGTTTAAGCCCTGATATAAAGGCGCATTAATATCTTGTGAGCACCGTTGATTAGATTGAATACACAAGATTTTTATGTAAATATAAGAAGATATTTAGTAAGTATCAATAGTCAATAAATCGCATCATATCTCAAGATATCACAGAACTAATCATATAATATAAATTTTAGTGGCTTTTTTTAACAACCATATAATATAAATAAAAAATTTAGATTTAAAATCTCTACAAAACCCTAAATTCCTAAACCTTTTCTCCATCATCCTCTCCTTATTTATGCGGCAAGAAGCCTAAGCGACGGGCGACTTAAAATTCTAATTTTACCACTACAAAGCTAGCCTTCTACCTTATCTCACATATCAAATCGTCTTCAACGTTCTACGTACTCTTGCTGTCCACGTTACCCTATCATCTATCGTCGAGTGTAGACACACACACCAGTTGATATTCGTCATAGCTCTTCAATTAGTATCAAGTTCTGGAAGTGGTTAAAAAAGGAGATCTCTACTATTGATCCCAACAGGTGAGACCTTTGTTATGTTTTTTAGCCCCAATGGTTTTTATGGAAGCAAATTTTAAATTGTTTTATCTCTCTTTGAATGCTTTTAGATGGTATGGATGTGATTGTTTCAAAATTTTTTTTTTTGTTTCAACTTTTTTTCCCCTAATTTATGAATTTTTTAAATTTAAGCTTATGCGATATTTATGGGAATTTATGTCAATGCCTTATGAGTGACCATTGTTGGTATGTGTTATTCCAACAAATTATAATTCATTAAATTAAATTTATGTGATGATATTTATTAGTATCGGTATTTGAACCGTCATTGTGCATCTTTTCCCTTTTCTCTATTTTATAACTATATATTTTTCAATTAATATATTTTCCTTGCCTTCTCCTTTTTATTTTTAACTTAAGGTTGAATTCAAATATTTTATGTTTTAAAAATGATTTATCTATTTTAAAAATATTATTTTTTAATTTATTTTACCTTTTTTTGTTTTGTTTCAAACTTTCCTTTTGTTTTCGAAAACTCAACTGATGTATTTTCATCAACGTGAAGTTATGTTTGGGATGTATAATAACTGTATATATCCATATGGAAGGTATATTAGATATATATGAGATATTGTGTGTGCGCGCTTGCGTGTGTGATGGTTATATAAGATATTTATATAGGTGAGATGGTTATTCCTCACCATGAGTTATGTGGTACATGATATATAATATATTATATATGTGGGACGCTGTTCTCCACTAGGTTGTTGTGACTTGTGACTGAATGTTAGTTGATGATTGCAACTTTTTTTATTTGTAAACAAGGAGTGAGAAAAAAATTTATTGTCCATAGCATATACTATTTTCAACGTGAATATTTAAATATTTTTTCCTTTTGCAAAAATTATTTTACGAAAAGCTCTCGTGTCTTTGCTTCCCTATACGCACTTTGTTAATTATGTTTTCACTGAGTTAGTGGTAGACTCATTCCTTTCTCTCTCTCTCTCTATATATATATATATATATATATATATGATAATGCACCTTGTGAGATTAATTGTGATTTATGTTTCATAAACTTTGGAGTATATTATAGTGGAGTGTTGCGTCCTATTGGCTCACGGTACAACACGACTAATATGGTGGTGTCAAGTCTTATTGTGGAGTAGATGTTTATATGAAAGTCTGTATAAATTGCTTTGTCTTGCTAGGCTAAGTGGAATTATTTAGTTTAACCTATGCGCTAGTCATGACTTAGATTTTTGGGTTGTGACAAAATGATATTAGAGCCTGATTGATGTTTGTCATAGTAGTCACTTCGAAGGTCCTAAAAATTGACCAAAAGTTGTCTTCCTCCTATCACCCACAAATGGATAGGCAAACGGAAGTACTCAATCGCTGTTTGGAAACTTATCTCGGTGCATGTGTTGGGAGTTCCCTAAGGATTGGGCCAAGTGGTTACCTCTTGTGGAGTGGTGGTACAACACCACTTATCATTCAGCCACTAAGGTCACTCCACATGAACTGTTATATGGTCTTTCATATTGTATGAATTAACACTTGTTGTGATTTACTTTCAAAGTTGTTTGGGTATGGTGAACAACATGGCTCTAGTTTTTACAAGGGTTGTAATGTTTAAATATGGCCTGCGTGTCATGCCTTTTCTCTAAATATTCTCTATGTACATTATCTTCTCATCTCACTCCCCTCGTATGTTTAAACGAGGTTTCTCCTGATGTAATTTTCTTTTTCTTATTTAGAGAAGTCATCTCTTTGGCTTGAGAGGATTTTAGGCTAGGTGAGCCATGTTGTGTCACGTTTTAATTATGCTTTTGATTAGATCATTGCAAGATTACTTTTGCGTTTATATGTTATTTGTATGAGATACAACTATCATTGCATTCATATAAATAGAATTAATTGGTTAAACCCTCTAAATAAAATTTTAAGTCGTAATGCCGTCAATTAATGAATACTTATCAAAATCTAGGCAAGAACCACCAAGGTGGATGTGCTTCAGTTATCTTGGTAAGACAAGCGTGGGTAATGGTGATAGTCACGACATTCATTATTGTTTTGACTTAATTGAGATTAACAAAATGGTTTTGGATCTCAAGGCATTAGATGGGATTAAATGTGTCGGGTCATGTGATGATCGAATCCCATAAAGATCTAAGAGTTACATATGATGTAATTGGCAAAGAGGTTGCCTACCTAAATAACTTGACTTTAAGCGTCCTGCCAAAGCGGACTTAAATTTAAGCCAAACATGGATCTTAGCCCACTAATTATATTGAGGGTTGTTAATTCAGGAGGAGATTACAGACCAACTTTGCATATTTTATTGTAAAATCATATCAACTAGTAATACTGCTACACTATCATAGCAATTAGTCCTTGAGAAGGACAAACTCAATGGGACAAACTTTCTTGACTGGTTTAGGAACTTGAGAATTGTAATCAAGCACAAAAGAAAGGTGTATGTCCTCGATCAACCCATTCCTGAGGAGTCTGCAGCCAATGCTCTAAGAGCTCGGAGAGATGCTGACATGAAGCATATGGATGACTTTGTGGATGTAGGATGCCTCTTGCTTTCCACTATGGTTCTAGAGATCTAAAGAGATCTGCAACATTGGAGGCTTATGAGATGATTGACCATCTCAAGGAAATGTTCTAGTAACAGGCAAGGCAAGAGAGGTATAAGACCATAAAGGCCTTACATTCCTACAAGATGGTTGAAGGTGCATTAGTTAGTCCTCATGTGTTGAAAATGAAAGGCTACATTGATCACCTTGAAAGGCTTGAATTTCCCATGAGCCAGGAGTTAGCTACAGATTTGATCTTGAACTCACTCCCAGAAAGTTATGACCAGTTTGTCATGAACTACAACATGAACAACATGGAGAAATCAATTTCTAAATTGCATGGGATGCTCAAAACTGCTGAGCAAAGCATTAAGAAGAGGCCCAACATGTTTTGATGGTTCAGAAAGGAAAGGGTATGAAAAAGAAAGGCAAAGGAAAAAGAAAGGGTAATGGCTCAACTGGTAAGACCAAAGAGTCAAACAGGCCCGAAACTAAGCTTGCAGCCAAGAAGGCAAAGCCTCCAAAGGATGGGTTTGCTCTTTTTCGCAATGAACCTGGTCATTGGAAGAGGAACTGCAAACTCTACCTTGAAGATCTAAAAAAGAACAAGAAGGATAGCGGGGCTATCGCTTCAGGTATTTATGTTATAGACATTCATTTTTCTACTTCCTCTACATGGGTATTAGATACTGCATGTGGTTCTCACATTTGCATAAATGTGCAGGGTCTCAAGGATAGTAGAAAGTTGAAGAAGGGTAAAGTAGACCTACGAGTTGGAAACCGAGCAAGAGTTGCTGCTTTAGCCGTAGGCACTTATGAATTAGTTTTGCCCAATGGGCTTTTGTTGATTTTGAACAATTGCTTTTATGTTCCTGCTTTGAGTAGTAACATTGTTTCTCTTTCTTATTTGGATAAGGAAGGTTATACTTCCATTACTAGGAATGGTAAATGTTCTATTTATCGTAATGACATTTTTTATGTTGATGGTGATTTGCATGTTGGTCATTATTTACTGAATTTAGAACATCCTAATAATGGACATATCTATGACATAGCTACCAAAAGGATCAAGTCAAATGATTTGAATCCGACCTACCTATGGCATTGTCGTCTAGGCCATATAAATGAGAAACGAATTTCAAAACTCCATCAAGATGGATTTCTTAACTCATTTGATTTTGAATCATTTGAAACATGTAAGTCTTGTTTATTGGGAAAGATGACAAAGGCACCTTTTATTGGGCATAGTGAGAGGGCCACTGATTTATTGGGCCTCATATATACTGATGTGTGTGGACCAATGAATACATCTGCTAAGAGGAGGTTATATGTACTTCATTACATTTATAGATGATTTTAGTAGGTATGGATATATCTATCTAATGAAACATAAGTCTGAATCTTTTGAAATGTTCAAAACATTCCAAAATGAAGTGCAAAACCAACTTGGCAAAACAATTAAAGCACTTTGTGGTGAATATTTGAGCCAAGAGTTCATTGACCATCTTAGGAGTTGTGGGATAATCTCACAACTAACTCCTCCAAGAACACCACAATGGAATGGTGTTTCTAAGCGGAGGAATCGAACTCTATTAGATATGGTTCGATCTATGATGAGTCAAACAGATCTTCCACCGTCCTTTTGGGGCCATGCCCTAGAAAGAAACTGCGTTCACACTAAATGTGTTCCATCAAAGGCAAGTTGAAAAGACACCATATGAGATATGGACAGGGCAACCCCCTAGTTTGTCTTTTCTCAAAATTTGGGGATGTGAGGTTTACGTTAAAACAAGCCTATGATAAATTATCACACAGATCCTCAAAATGCCTTTTCGTGGGGTATCCTAAGGAAACTAAGGGATACTATGTCTACAATCCTACCGATCACAAAGTGTTTGTTATCCGAAATGGTGTCTTTCTGGAAAGAGAGTTTATCTCTAAAAGAACCAGTGGGAGTGAGGTACACCTCGAAGAAGTTCGAGAGTCTCAAGACAACATAGAACCACAGATGGAAAATGGTGAAGACTCACAACAAGTTGTTGAGCCTACTCAAGTAACACAAGGCCCACAAAGGTTCGATAGAACATGGCAACAGCCTCAAAGATATGAATTTTTGATTACTGGAAGTCGTGATGTTTTGCTCATTGAGCATAATGAGCCAACTACCTATCGAGAAGCCATAGTGGGACCAAACTCTAAAAGATGGCTAAATGCCATGAAGTCTGAAATGCAATCCATGTACGACAATAAGGTATGGACCTTAGTCGATACACCTGAAGGTGTAAAAACTATTGGGTGCAAGTTGGTTTTCAAGGAGAAAACTAACATGGATGGCAAAGTAAATGTCTTCAAGGCACGATTGGTTGCAAAAGGATTCACTCAAACTCATGGTGTGAACTATTATGAAACCTTTTCCTCAGTTGTAATGGCCAAATCAATCAGAATCCTTCTTTCCATTGCAGCATATTATGACTATGAAATATGGTAGATGGATGTCAAAACAGCCTTCCTTAATGGAAAGCTCCTTGAGGATGTGTACATGACACAACCTGAAGGCTTTGTGCCTCCAGAGGACTCTGGTATAGTATGCAAGCTACAAAGATCCATTTATGGATTGAAGCAAGCAACTTCGAGCTGGAATCATCATTTTGATGAAGTAGTGAAAGAGTTTGGATTCATTCAAAACATGAATGAACCTTGTGTTTACAAGAAGGTTAGTGGGAGCACAATTGTATTTCTAGTGCTTTATGTAGATGACATCCTACTTATTGGGAATGACATCCCTACCTTGTAGAGTGTCAAGTCTTGGTTAGGAAAGTCTTTCTCAATGAAAAATTTAGGCGAAGCCACTTACATCCTAGGGATCAGGATCTATAGAGATAGATCCAAGAGGCTAATAGGCCTAAGTCAGAGCACATACATAGACAAGATACTGCATAGATTTAGTATGCAGGATTCAAAGAGGGGTCACATGCCCATGTCTCATGGCATCCATCTAGTAAGGATCTGTGTCCTAGTACACCTGATCAAAGAGATCGCATGAGTAAGATTCCATATGCCTCCGCTATTGGATCTATCATGTATGTCATGTTATGTACTCGATCGGATGTCTCATTTGCCTTAAGTATGACCAGCAGATATCAACAAGATCCCAGTGAGGGTCATTGGACTGCTGTCAAGAATATCCTAAAGTACTTAAGAAGGACAAAGGACTTGTTCTTGGTATATGGTGGATTGGGTGATGAGCCCTGTGTAACTGGTTACACAGATGCAAGTTTCCAAACTGACCAAGATGATCTTAGATCGCAATCTGGATATATATTCCTTTTGAATGGTGGTGCGGTAAGCTGGAAGAGCTCTAAGCAGAGCATTATAGTTGATTCTGCAATAGAAGCTGAGTATATAGCAGCATCAAATGTAGCTAAGGAAGCCGTTTGGATCAGAAAGTTCATTACTGAATTAAGGGTGGTGCCTACCATCTCAAATCCAATAGATTTGTACTATGACATTGCGCAGGTCAAGGAGCCTAGGTCACATCAAAGGACCAAGCATATACTCAGGCGATTTCATCTTATCAGAGAAATCAATGATAGAGGTGATATAAAAATATGCAAAGTACCTAAGGAGAAGACAATGTTGCTAATCCTCTTACTAAGCCGCTTGTGCAAGTAAAACATGAGCGTCATGTTAGGACAATGGGAATTAGACAAATTAATGATTGCACCTAGTGCAAGTGGGAGTTTGTTGGAAATTATGCCCTAGGGGCCAATCATTGTACTTTAAACATTATTGTTATTTAAAGTATTTCTCCATTTTGTTATCATATCATTTGCATGTTTATTATGATGATTGTATCCTTGGATGTATCATAAAGATTGTCCTAAATGTCCTTGTTCGATCATCTATGTGGAAGCAAAGATGAAATAAGACCAGTATGACTTTGATAACGTATGAAGATACAAATCAAAGTCTTAAGCCCTTGTAAGAGTACAAGGTGAGAGTTGGACTGGAGACCCACTATAAGAGAAAGCTGCATGGATTAAGTGATAAGCTTATCTCATGTATAACCACGTCACAATGCCCTTTGACTTAAGATCATCATGGATTCCTACATGAGAGTCGATAATCTTTGACCTAGTCAAAAGTCACATTTGATCGGGTGATGATAAAGGCTTCGATCGGGATTAGTGGTTTTCATGCAGAGGAATGTGAATGATCAAGATGGGATTTGTCCCTCATACTGGGCCCCTCGATGAGTAAGTCTGAGAAATGTATGGCTATACTACGATGGAAAGGAGTTTCCACTTCAATGTTAGACTACTTAAGAATCGAGAAAGTAATGATCAAGAACAAGAGGATGACACTACCTATGCTTCATGCTTGACCAAATTATCACGTGACAAAAGGGACGTGGCATAGTTGTATGATAGGTTCTATTGTATCATCGATCCTCATATGAATTGGGTAGTCATAATGTCTTGATAGAGGCCGCTTGTGACTTGTAGCTGGTATAGTGTTGGCCTATTGCCAATTTCATGTGGGCTTACAGGGTCGCACACAAGGATAATCCAACACGAGCTATAATGTCCAGATTCAGTGAATCTAAGATATGTCTAAGCTTTAATGAATACAATGTTTAATCTAGGGAGGATATATATATATATATATATATAAATTTGAAAATAATAATAATATTATTTATATAGATAATAATATTTTTATGTTATTTGTTTTGTATTTAATTTATTTGATAAATTAAATAACTAAAACTAATTGAGATATCATATCTAGATTTAATTTCGAAGAGAGATATCATATCTCGATTTAATTTGAATTGAGATATCGTATCTCGATTTAATTAAATAGATAGATATCATATCTCGATTTAATTTATGAAGATAAATTAAATTAGATGGTTTTTAATTTGATTAAATAAATAGATTTGATTAGATCTGTTGGATGATTTAATTAATATTATTTTAATCCAATTCAAATTTCAAAATTAATTAAGATTGATTTTGAATATTTATATGGACCCATTAGGGTTTTTGAAAACCCTATAAAATAGTGGGCAAGATGTATTATAGATCTTGAGAAAAAAGATAAAACCCTAGAGAATATAGAGAGAAAAACGTTGGAGCATTCGTGTGGTCGTTTGAGTTGGCTCTAGTGATTAAACAAGATGCATACGAGCTACCTTGTTGGATGGACATTGTTAGAGGGAGCTAGTTCTTACCGTTGGCTCCTATTGATCGAACAAGACGCATACGAAAGGTATCATTCGACTACTCTAATTTAAACACCATTGGTAGATTCTCCATTGGGATCAAAATTTATTTTGATAAATTTCTTTATTTGCTTGTTTGAATCAAATATTACTTAATAATATTATTATCTATATAAATAATAATAATATTATTTTTGAATTTATATTTTATATATATATATATATATATATATATCCATTCTCCCTAGATTAAATGTTGTATTCATTAAATCTTATACATATCTTAGATTCAATGAATTTGGATATTATAGCTCGTGTTGGGCTATTCTTCTGTGCGATCCTGTAGGCCCACATGAAATTGGCAGCGGGCCAACACTGTACTAGCCCACAAGTTGCAAGCGGCCTCTAGCAAGACATTACGACTACCCAATTCATATGAGGATCGATGATACGATGCATCTATCATACAACCATGCCACATCCCTTTTGTCACGCGATAATTTGGTCAAGGATGAAGCATGGATAGTGTCATCCTCCTGTTCTTGAGCATTACTTTCTCGATTCTTGAGTAGTCTAACAATTGAAATGGAAACTCTTTCCATCGTAGTATGGACATACATTTCTCAGAGTTACTCATCGAGGGGCCCAGTAATATCTCTCTACAAATGTGAGGGACAAATCTCATCTTGACCATTCATATTCCTCTACATGAAAACCACTAATCCCGATTGAAGCCTTTATCATCACCCAGTCAAAGGTGACTTTTGATTAGGTCAAAGATTAGCGACTCTCATGTAGGAATCCATGATGATCTCAGGTCAAAGGGCATTGTGACGTGGTTATACATGAGATAAGCTTATGACTTAATCTATGCAGCTTTCTCATAGTGGGTCGGTCTAGCATCTTGTACTCTTACAAGTGCTTAAGACTTTGATTTGTATCTCCATACCTTATCAAAGTCATACTGGCCTTATTTCATCTTTGCTCCCACATAGATGATCGATCAGGGACATTTAGGACAATCTTTATGATACATCTAAGGATATAGTCATCATAATAAACATGCAAATGATATGATAACAAAATGGAGAAGTACTTTAAATAACAATAATGTCTAAAGTACAATGATTGGCCTATAATGGAGAAGTACTTTAAATAACAATCATGTTTAAAGTACAATGATTGGCCTATAACAAAATGGAGAAGTACTTTAAATAACAATAATGTTTAAAGTACAATGATTGGCCTATAACAAAATGGAGAAGTACTTTAAATAACAATAATGTTTAAAGTACAATGATTGGCCTATAGAGCATAATTTCCAACAGCCAGAACCTCCAGTTATGAAGGAACCAGAATAGATTATGCAGAAACGTGTTGGCAAAAGAAGGGGACGCATAGTTACTGAAGTTTTGGTCAAATGGAAGCAGCTACATGAGGAAGAAGCAACTTGGGTGTTGTTGTACCACTTCCAATAGTAGTTCCCCAGTTTTGTCCTCTCTGACCCTTGACGACAAGGGTTCTTAAAGGGGCATTGTTATGTAGATTGTGAATATAATTAGGTTAGATAATTTGGGGATTAGGTTTAGGTTAGATTGGGGATTTATTGGCACAATTAATCCTATGAGGCAGTGATGTGGCACTATACTAATTCTATGAGGCCATAGGGGTAGTTAGGTAATTAGATAACATAGAGTTAGTAATATCAATTAGTAGCTTCAGGGAGACTTAGCGCATAAATGAATTATTGAATAAGGACTAAGGTTAGTGCCTATATAAGGGAGAGCCTATGCCTTTGTATTGTTGTTGATTTTGTATGAATGAACGGTAGAGCAACATCACTTCGGCTACCTCTACTCTCTTGTTTCTCTTCCCAATTCCTCTCAATTTCTATTCTATCTTCTACTATCCTAAATTCTACAACTATTGCATCGGATTTACTTTATTTTAAATATGAAAAATATGATTAAAAGTCACATGTGCTTTGAGTTACTGCATATGGATGTGTGGGGATCCTACAAGTTGCTTTCAAATATAGGACATCAATACTTTCTTATTACAGTTGATGATTATCTGAGAGACACATGATGACAAGCAAATCTAAAACTGTCAATCATATAAAGCATTTCATAGCTGATGCTGTAAGTCAGTTCTATCTTCATGCTAAGAAAGTAAGGAGCTTTAAAGGCACTGAATTCACAAATCATGAACTTAGGAATCACTTCGGAGAGAAAGGAATTGTGCATAAGACTATTTGTACCTATATCCCTGAAAAAATGGAATAATAGGAAGAAAACATAGGACTTTGATACAAATATCTAGATTCTAAATTTTTCACTACCTATTTTGAGTTTACTAAAAGCTGATATAACTTTATCACTGTGATATATACCCATGTAGAGCTTCATATAAGGAAAGTTTACTAGATTTTATTCGTATTGTCATGTTAGGAATGTTACAATAAATTAGTGGAGTTTGAATTTACGTGTTTTCCTCCTCATATAGAGTATTAGAGTTGGCCCTTATAAGTAGAAAAAGTTCAAATTCATTGTGAAATGACCCAAAAAAAAACAGAGAGAGAAATTACAAGAATTACATTCAATGATAGGCAAGTGCACATAGACAATAAACGTGACATTGGGATTAAATAATGTGAATACCTAAGAGAATTCCCTAAATGTTTAGGTGGGCTAATTATATAAAGTTTACGACAAAAATTTATGAATGTCACAGAAAAACAAAAATAGCAACAACAACAACAAAATAATTCATCCACCGAATCTACCGTCATGTCTTAGATAATATATAACTCTAATAAGACTTAGAGAAATAGGTGACTGTTACGAGATGATTTTGATAAATAATTCATGTACGACAATTATCTTGAATGAAGTGTGTTTATGAGGAAAAGGGGAATTGAAAAAAAGGATAACCTTGTATGACTATGATAGAATAATTGATGGTATCCCAGTAGCCCCATGTGACCATACACCTTTGCTGGTTTATTCAAGAAGGAAAAGGCATTTGGAATAGGAAAAGTCTGTTTATTAGGAAGTTATGTATTAGGAGGTTATGTTTATGTGTTTGGATAAGACTTATTAGGAAGTTATGCTTAGGTGTACCTTATCCTTAGGAAGTTAGTTGCAGTTGTTTATGACAGTTAGGTTCTCTTATATATTTTCCTTTGTTGTAAACAGTGTGCTTTATGCAAATAAATATATACTGAAATACTTTGTGTATTTGGTCAAGAACTCAGATCCTGGTTCTTGAATTTGTCCTAATAGATCCTAATATTCAGGATCTATCAATTTGGTATCAGAGCACTTCTTTCTCTAGGCCAATTTTTGTGCGTTATGGGCAACTATTGGAGGAAACACCAGTCATCTGATCATCCAATTATGAGTAATGAAGCAGAATCATCCAAAGAACAAGAACCTACACCACCACCAGATGATTTGGTACAACAGATGGCTTTTCTCGTGAATAAAATTCAGAGCATGGATGTTGAGATGAAAGAAATGAGACAACAAAAGAACATTGTTGAGGAGCAAGAAGACAGAGAAGCCAAGAGACATACCGAAGATTATGAAGAATATGAAGCAGATAATCCATGGGGGTATAAACAGCCATATAGAAGACCTTTTACTAAAGTCAAATTTCCCAAATTCGAAGAAGGAGATCCAAGAGGGTGGATAATATAATGAAGGCTGAAAAATACTTCCGGTATTATCAAAGCCTGAAGATGTAAAAGTTGGAGTGGCAACAATGTATTTGGAAGGTGATGCTTTGGATGTATTTACTTGGGTTTCTTCAAGCCGCACCATTCGCTTCTGGGATGAATTAATCGAAGTTTTTCAGGATAATTTTGGTCCAACCGAATTCCAAAATCCTGATATCCTTTTATGTGATGTTAAACAGTCAGGAACGGTAGAAGAATACAGAAAAGAATTTATATGGTGCTCATCCAGGATTCACGGTTGGCCAGAACACTGCTTATTGGTTGTATTCATTCATGGCTTGAAAGAGGAATTGAAAGCTGACGTTAAAATCCAAAAACCCAGGACAGTTTATAAGGCAGCAAATCTGGCTTTAGAGTTTGAATCAAAGTTGCAAAGTCTTCCAATGCGTCCTTCTCAATGTGCGATGCATTACCAAGGCAATGATTGGAATAATAATAGAGATTTTAAAACAGCCTCGCCACATCAGCAGTGGGGATCAAATAATAACCAATATTGTAACTCAAACCGAAACCCAAACTCGTCTGGATATGCTACAGGGAATTCGGACGCACTAATACTCTCGGGTGCGACAGGTTTGGGTAAGACAAGTTCTTCGAGTCCTTCAGTGACTCCAAATTTCGCGAGACAAACAATGATTTCTGATACAGAATGCCAACTCAGGAGAGAGAAAGGACTTTGCTACCGTTGTGGTGAGCGATTTCCCCAGGGCACCGTTGTAAATAATCAGATTTGAAAATCATGGAGATTTCTGATTATCCAGAAAATGCGGATGACGATCCCACGTTAGCGCTGCTTGAGAAAGAGGAACACAACGAGTCTCCAATGGCTGAAATATTGCTTCATGCGATTTAGGGTATATTGTTAAGGGCATATTGTTTTCTCATGAACTTCTCATATTGATTGATAGTGGTTCATCCCATAATTTCATCTCCAACAAGTTGGTGACAACCTTGGGCATTAAAACTCAACAAGTATCCCCTTTGGGAGTTCAGGTAGGTGATGGTGCCATTATAGCTTGCAAGGCCATCTGTAAAGACTTAGGGCCCGTTTGGATGGGCTTTTTGGATTAAAAAAAAGCACTTTTTTTAATGAAAAAAATGTCTTTTTAATTAATTTATGTATTTAGATGATATTTTTTAAAAAAAGTAAAAGTCACAAAAAAAAGCCAAGATGCTCCTTTTTTTAAAAGCTCCAATTTGGAGCTTTAAAAAAAAGCACTTAAAAAAAAAGCACATTTTTTAAAAGCCCATCCAAACGGGCACTTAGAAATTCAGGTGCAACAAGTAACCATCTCGAGATGAATTTTTCCCTTTTAATCTTGGTGGACTTGACATGGTTTTGGGAATTAAATGGTTAGCATCCGTAATATCTTGTTGTAGTCAATTGGCAGCGAGTTATTCATGATCTTTGGATTGATGGAAAAAGGTATAAGCTTCAAGGACTTACTCAACCTTCTTCCCAAGTCACTCTTTGAAGTTATGACGGCATGGAGAGTGTTCAACAGTTTGAAATTTTGCAAGATATGCAGCAGGATTTTGCTAATATTTTTAATGAGCCTCAATGTTCTGCCTATTCGAGAAAAATGTCAAGCAATACATCTCCATCCAGGTGCCAAACCTCTAACGTTAGACCTATCGGTATCCACATGCTCAAAAAGATGAAATTGAGAGGCAAATTACAACACTACTACACAAGGGATTTATTCAGCCAAGTGTTAGTCCATTTGCTAGTCCAGTCTTGTTAGTTCCAAAGAAGGATTCCTCTTGGCGCCTATGTGTTGAATATCAAGAGCTAAATAAAATAACAGTACCAGATAAGTATCCAATTCCCACTATTGATGAACTTCATGGTGTTGTGTATTTCTCTAAAATTGATCTGCATTTGGGTTATCATCAAATTCGAATACATCCTCAACACATAGCCAAGACTGCTTTCCAAACTCACTTCGGTCATTATGAATTTACTGTCATGCCCTTTGGGTTAACCAATGCCCCCTCTGTTAACTCTTGTATTTTGATGATCACATTTTCCATATTATTGAATTAAGTAATCCATGAGAGAATTGCCAGAGTAAAGACTTTTAATTGCTCGAGCATCAGCATAGAAAGCACCTTCTGTGATGTTCAAAAGAAGCTTGCTCGAGCAAACCTGGATTATCGCTCGAGCATATTCATCCCTGTTTTTCAAATCACCATCTCCGAGAATCATAAATAATCGAATGAAATTTTATTCCTTCTGATTCTTACTTATTGTGATTATCAAATGCTTTTAACCAATTTGCTCATGAGTTTCAGATTGTTTAGACATGAATTACCAACAAATTTGAATAAAGCAAAACCATCTGTCATAAGCATTAAATGCAGCTACCTAAACCGGTGAAAAACACGGAAACCAACTCAGATCGAAGTAAAGCAACTCTGATATTCCTTCTGTGCATTCAATACCATTTCACAATGGAAAAACAAAAGGAATGAAAGAGAAGGTCAACTCTACATATTCCAGCTGTAATATTCAAACGGGCGAAACTCTTGACGAACGCTTCATCTATCTAACGGACACATTCAAGAGACTCAACAGCTATTTCATAAGCTTCACCAATGGTCATTAATTACAATATCTATAAATAGCCAAAGCATTGAATTCGCCACTTACCAAAACGCTGTGCAATTAATTCGAGTTAATCTTATTCGTTGTTCCAACTGTTTCATTGGTTTGTACTTTAGTGTTTAATACTCCTGAGGAGTTCTTAAACATTTGCTTCTTTTTCAGTTGAATCTTAAGGTTGAGGAATCTTAAGAGAGGGTGTATCAGTTACAACTTGTAAGGGGGAGCGGAGTCTAGTGAGAGGTCCATCCTTCGTTTACAGAGTGCGTAATTGTTGAAAGATAGTGGAATCCCAGGTGTTCTGGGGACTGGACGTAGGTCAGCGATTTGGACCGAACCAGTATAAATTGCCTTGTGTCTATTTATCTATCTTATCTCTCTTGTTTGAGTTTGATTTGTCTTCGTGTGAGTACCGCGAAAGAATTTTGAGATCACTTATTTACACCCCCTCTAGGTGATATTCCATCTTCACCCTCTACTTTTCAGGCTATCATGAATGATATGTTTAGATCATATCTCTGGAAATTTATCTTGGCATTTTTTGATGATGTTCTGATTTACAACAAGTCTTTTGAGGATCACATTACCCATCTAGACATTGTATTTCAGCTATTACGTGAGCATGAATTTTATGCCAATCTGGATAAGTGTGATTTTCTGCAAATTGATATTGCATTTCTGGGGCATGTTATTTCTGCAAAAGGAGTCCAAGTAGACCATGATAAGATTACTGCCATTTATAAATGGCCACTTCCTAAGAATCTTACAGAACTACGAGGATTTTTGGGACTCTCGGGTTATTATCGTAGATTCATCAGGCATTATGGATAGATTGCAAAACCTCTCACGAGATGTGACTAGGAAGAATGCTTTTGTTTGGGAAAAAGATTCTTTAGCTGCCTTTCAAGATCTTTAAGAGGCCTTGGTCATTGCACTGTTATGTAACTTCCTAATTTTACCAAACCATTTATTGTGGAGTGTGATGCCTCTTCCACCAGAATTGGGGCTGTTTACAGCAAAATGGTCATCCAATAGCTTTTTATAGCAAGGGGTTGTCTCAAAGCATAATGACTCAGTGTATAATAGGGAGTTATTGGCTCTTGTCTCTTCTTTACAAAAATGGCATCATTATCTTTTGGGACGCAAGTTTAAGGTACACATTGACCATTTCAGCCTCAAGTATCTACTTCAACAACGAATGACAACTCCTACCCAACAGCGTTTGATCCTGAAACTCCTTCCGGGTTTGACTTTTAAATAATTTACAAGACTCGCTCTTCAAATCAAGCTGCGGATGCTCTTTCACAAATACCACATTCTGGTGAACTCTTCTCTTTGACTATCCCACATGCTTCATTATTTGATGATCTACCGGCCCTATTAGACCATGATACTTACACATCTTCAGTCAAAGCATCTTTACAAGGAGACCATCACTTAATGCCTCATTTCTCTCTCTCTCTCTCTCTCTCTCTCTCTCATGGTCGTTTATACTACAAGGATTGCTTGGTGTTACACCGCAAATACTCCTCTCACATCCCATTTAATCAAGGAAGTTCATTCAACACCTATTGGTGGACATGGTGGTGTTCTCAAGACGCTCAAGAGTTTACAACGATTCTAGTTTTGGCAACACATGAAAGAGGAGGTCACCTCTTATATACAGAAATGTTCTGCTTGTTAAAGAGGTAAATATGTTCCACAATCTCCGAGGGGTCTTTTGCAACCACTTCCAATTCCATCGCACATATGGGAAGATATATCGCTGGATTTTATCATTGGTTTGTGATGAGCACAAATAATACCATGTTTTCCCTATACTAATTGGTTGAATTGAATGTTAAATCCAAGCTTAACTATAGATAAGCTAAGCAAAAAGGCATACATTCATGATATAGGGACTAAAGAGCGAGAAATCACTTGCATGTCTTGGGAATGGAACAAATTGCTTTGTTTTTAAGAGAAATCGAATAGCGGCGATACGATGCTATAGCATTCGACGCGATTTGAAGTGCAATACAAGGCATCCGAATGCTATAGCGAGTAGAGGAAGCAATGTTATGCGATATATTTTCGACCTTTTTACCCGGATGATTTCGGGAATAAAATAAAGGGCGATATTTACGAGATAGGTTCTTGACATAACATAAGAGAAGATGCGGAGGATCGAAACTGAAAGATTTGAAGAATCCCACAGAATCAATAGCAGCAATCTACTCGGATCCAAAGATATGATAGATTCCGACAGATTAGGAAAGACCCAACTCGCTGGAACTTGCGCGCAAGAAAGGACCGATTATAAAAGGAAACGGCGAGCCAACCCTAACGAGTCGGAGAGCCTAGAACGAGATTCGACTTTCGGCAGACTCAAGAGAAGAGTGAGAGATTTCACAAGCGCACGAGACTTCCAGGACCGCCTAGCATTCCTTCCTGCAGTGAGATGGAACGAAGAAGATGTGGAGTGGTGACGTGACAGGACCTCAACCACGCCATCAGAAATTCCATCAAGCTTTCTGTTTTCTATTTTTCATCTTTGTTTTATTGATCATGGGTCATTCTGTTAGTGTCTGTTCTGTGTGTCCCTCGTCAGTCATGAACTAAACTCTAGATGGCTGGACGAGGATGATTCTTTAAGTGTTGAATGAACCCAGTTGCAGTTCTTAATTAAATAAATTTGGTTTGCGTATCGGTGTGCTTATTACTAGTCGGTTAACGGAAGTTAAGGGCTAGATCTGTGGCCTCAGCTTACTGGCAAGGAGTTGAGGTTAGACCTCTGAGAAACAATGTTTGCTAGGCCACCCGTGCACGGCGAGACCTATTATTGTAGGCTTCAGGAATGGGTCTACCTCTCATAACTATTACACCCTGAGCGTAACGCAGGTCGAAAGTTACCATAGGAATATGGAAAGAGTATAGTTAGTATCAAATGTATCGGATGTGGAAGCTTCGGTAGATTATAGTGGTGGGTTAACCAAATAGCTTTGCAGTTGGTGTCTACGCTGTAGCAATTGCGGAAGCTGTACAGTGTAGATGCTATAGCATCGGGGTAGAAATGCGGGGGAGTGAAGCACTTAAGGACGATTCGAGTCCAGCCTAACTTCTCACCGATATCTTCTCTTGTTTATAGATCTTTGTTTACGTTTGCTAGTAGCATAGTTACAAAACCTCTCAACCCAATTATATTTACTTTTTGCTTTCACAACTGTCATAGCATTGGTGCGTCATTCCTCGGTATTTCAGTCTCTATGGTACGATACTCTACTTTCACTTTATTACTTGTTTGACTGGTTCACTTGCCATCAAGGAAATCGACCAACAGTTTGCCTCCTTCTCATGGTTGGGAAAGTATCTTTGTGGTTGTCGATCGGTTTAGTAAATCATCCCACTTTGTCGGTATGCCAAGATCATTTTACGCCAAGTCGATTCTTTGCCCTTTTACGTAAGGAAGTTGTTCGACTCCATGGTTATCCTAAGTCTATTATTTCTGATCGGGATCCAATTTTCTTGAGTTCTTTTTGGAAGGTATTATTCCATTTGAGTGGCACTACTTTGAAAATGAGTACTTCCTACCACCCTCAAACAGATGGCCAAACGAAGTAGTGAATCAATGATTAGAGACTTATTTGAGGTGCTTTTGTCAAGATTCTCCAAAAAGATGGTCTCAATTTCTGCATTGGGTGAGCTATCCTACAACACTAGCTATCACTCTTCTTCCGATTATTCTCCATTCAAGGTCATTTATGGTAAAGAACCACCAACATTGCTGCCATTTACACCAAGTGACACTCGCATTCATGATTTGGAAGACTTTTTTCAAGAGAGAGATGTTTTGGAAATTATAAAACTCAACCTTGCTGCTGCTCAATCTGCCATGAAGTCTCAAGTTGATCCTCATCAGGCCAATCTCATTTGAAGTCAATGACATGGTGTTCTTGAAAATACAGCCATACCGACAATGATCTTTGACTCACAAGAAGTTCCATAAATTATCTCCTCGATTTTTTGGACCATACCCGATCAAACGCCAAGTGGAAGCAGTCGCATATGAACTAGTCACCTCCATGTTCCTAGGTGCACCCCGTGTTTCATATTTCTCTCCTTAAAGCTGCACATGGCTATGACAGCTCAGCCCCCTGCCACCTTTGCCCATTTCTGCAGATTGGGAACTTCTTCTTGAACCCGAAAAGGTCATCGATTCCAAAATTGTTGCTGCTAATTCCTCTTCAGATGTCCACCTACTTATTCAATGGAAGAACCGCCCTCCAGAAGAATCAAGTTGGGAGCCTTATGACTTAATCTCTACTCGGTTTCCTCACTTACGCCTTGAGGACAAGGCTCATTTTCAAGGGGGGAGTATTGATAAAATACTTGACGGTATACCAGCAGCCCCATGTGACCATACACCTTTGCTGGTTTATTCAAGAAGGAAAAGGCAGTTGGAATAGGAAAAGTTTGTTTATTAGGAAGTTATGTATTAGGAGGTTATGTTTATGTGTTTGGATAAGACTTATTAGGAAGTTATGCTTAGGTGTACCTTATCCTTAGGAAGTTAGTTGTAGTTGCTTATGACAGTTAGGTTCTCTTATATATTTTCCTTTGTTGTAAAAGGTGTGCTTTATGCATATAAATATATACTGAAATTCTTTGTGTATTTGGTCAAGAACTCAGATCCTAGTTCTTGAATTTGTCCCAATAGATCCTAATATTCAGGATCTATCAAACTATCATAGATAGCTAAATCGTCAAATTAGTTGAAAACAACTATCCCCCAAAAAATATAGATAAATTCATTAATTTTCGTTTGTAAGGGAGAAAAAAAAAAAAAGCGCTTGACATTGAATTGTTACAAGTGGAGAGAGTTAAGCAAAAAGATATCTCAAAGGTGGATTTATTATCATGCATGTGGTGTTGACATTGTGAGCTTTTTTTTTTCTTTTTTCTTTGTTGTATTCTCATGACACATGTCAAACTAAGATTCGAATAGCTAGCCAGCTTTCATTACTTTATTTTTTTAAGCCATTCTTTGATTATTTTGTATTGTGTTGATCATTAATATTTAACAATATTTAAAAAGGGCAACGAGAAGCATAAGATACTTAAAGAAATTACTATTAAAACTTTGAAGGAAAACGATTAACCATACGTAAGAGTAAACATGAAAAATGAATGTTAATGAATTAGAATATATAACTACTAAAGGGAAGGGACGGGGTAGAATTATATATTTCATTCTTGTCATAGCAATCTTCTAAATGTGATTCCCCAATGCTCCGTCCAACAAATATGTCTGAGTTTGTAAGGACACTTTATATTTAATGACTTAGCGGGTACCCTAGCTATTAGACTTGTCTTGGACAGATAAGTCAGTTAGACACTGTAAACCCCCAAGTTTTCTGAACTTCCATATTTGTGGAGCAGATGGAACATTTGCTCTTTATTCACTGCTTTGCCCGGAGCAACTACTATTTTTCGTTTATAGTATCGTATCTCAACAAAGGCTATTTGAGACTAAGGAGGGTGACATGCAAAGATAAAAACAGTGCCTAATCAACATTGTACTAATGAGGAGCTAACAACTTATGGTTGGTCTACTAGTGATGGTTACCGACAAAAACCTGATCCAGTTGGTGGATGATTGGACCCCTTAAATATGATGTCTTGGGTTCGAACCAGGCATATCCATGAAAAATGCTTTGTTGTGAAAGGCAAAACTCACTTTGGTGATCTCTATTCCTCGGGAGAATTTTATTTATTGTGATGTCATTACTAGTCTCTATGCCTCTAGAGAATTTTATTTATTTTGATGTCATCTTGGTAGGTGTTGGTATTTTATTTATTTGAATGTAAATAGATATTTTACTTTCAAAAATAATTCTCAGCATAATCTTTATACAGATGGCATCTTAGGATTAAGACCATTGTACATTTCATTCCTATAAAAGGGTTTTTTACTTGAATAATGTTTCAGGTTTCTTTGAATTTCAGGTGTAATGGGATGTTTAGGTCATAATTAGCTTGAACATACTCTATTTAGATTCTTTTTAAATAACGATATCTCTTTTTTACAAAAATAATTTATTTTTGAAATAATGTGATAAAGAGCTTGTGAAGGTCGTAATCAAGTATCATAATCTATTTGGAGATAGTGGTATATTATGTAGATGGAGAGTTTCCTAAATTATAATGAAGTTTCCTTCTAGTTTTAGCCTGTGGATCTTTGAACTTTTCTGACATAATTGGATTTGTTTACATTATAATAGTTAGTATTGAGAGGATATTTAGATTCTTATTGACGATATCTACTTTTTTTATTTCTTTTTTATTATTTTCTAAATATTAACTAGGGTTTAGTAGAATGTATTAAAAAAAAACTAAAATTAATCTGAAAAATAAGTAGTTAAAATTTTTTATTATTATTAAAAATATTGAGTTATAATTTGTAGATAGATTCTCAAATAAAACCATACAATTTTGAAATATATGTAAATTTAATTATATGCTCAATTTATTAAAGAAATATTGTTGAACAACCTCAAATTCAAAACCTCAAAATTTATTGGCCAAAAAGTCTTTGATTAATTAATATTATAATAATGCTGACAAAAAGTAATATTATAATAATATTTTGGAAAAATTGCTGATAGATCCCTATTTGAACAGTTTTTTTCTTGGAAGGCCCTAAGCTTATTTTAAGGACCTAATAGGTCTTTTAGATGAAATGACTAAAATACCCATACCAAGAGGAGGAAACTTTTGGAAATTTTATTTGCACAATAAAGGAAGATGATTTGCATACAAGGGAAGATTATTTACACAAAAGGAACATCATTTTCACTAACATAAGTCTCATAATCTACCTGGAGGAGTGGAGGGTGCTGTGAATAGCAACGGGGAGAAGTTAATGAACAATGCAGGGAAGATGAAGAATACCCTTAGAAAGAAAGAGAGGGGACAACATAAATAGATGAAGAATACCCTTAGAAAGAAAGAGAGGGAACAATATAAATAGATGAAGAATACCCTAAAAAGAAAGAGAGGGAACAATATAATCTACAATTAGTGCTAGATATATATTTGTTGCTAATATCTTAGGGCTATAGCATTGATCCCATAAATATATAACTATATACCATTAGTGATTTCAAATTAAGTACTTGTTGATATCTTAGGACAAGTCAATCGCAATTTGTACTAATTCTAATTGGGCAGCTACTCAGATGATGACAAAATAAAAGCATTTAATACTCAGGAACACTTTGTTTCTATAGTTAGGACCGGAGCCCGAGCAAAAAAAATAGTTAGGACCGAAGGTAGTAAAGTTAGGACCGAAGGTAGTAATATCGTAACTGTGAATTAACATAACTATTAGCTTGTAATCTTGAAGCGACAGAGGCCAGGAATAAATTAAAAGACTATTAGCTTGTAATCTTGAAGCGACACAGAGGACAAGTATAGTGGTTGATGAGCCATTTGATGATGCAGCTATGGTGATACACATGACCACAAGGCTTAGGAATTCGAACGGCTCCTCCTCCTCCTTCTTCTTCTTCTTCTTCTTTTGAGGGAGTAATATCCTCCAAACATATTGAACACATTAAAGACCCATCAATCTTAACCTTTTCTAAATTTTCTATTGACTTCCAGCGATTATTGTCATCGTCGCCTTCTATTTCTTCATCGTCATTATTGTCGTCGTCCTCCCCTTCTTCTTGATCTTCTTCTGAATCTTCGAACATATCTTCAAATTCACTTTCTGAAACATGGTCGCCTTGAATATCAAGAAGCACAGTCAAAATTATTTCACGTCCAAAACTTGTATGTTGATCAATTTCAAATACGGATGGCCCAGTAGTTTGGTTCGACATATTTACTCGTGACAGAAATTTTAGTAGTGAGAGAAGAGATATAAAATGAAATTTCTTAGTTTTGAGCCAGCGGAGGTATATTATATAACGGGTTTCGTTTTAGTTATAGCCTTTTAGGCAGATCTTTGAATTTCGGATGTAATTGGTTTTGTATAGATTATAATTATTTAATTGAAAGGATATTTAGATTCCTATTAGATAACAAGTTAACAATATCAATCGGCAAAAACAAATTAACGATATTTATTCTTTTAAGAAAATTATTTATTTTTGAAAATAATGTGGGATCTTTTTAAAATTAATATATTGTATTCCAAGATCAAAATTTATAAAATTTATATTTAATTTAAGTATATATTTATATTAAAAGATCAGAAAATTCATAAATATTTTTGAAAACTGATTGCCTGCAAAGAAATCAAAAGAAAGAAGTTATTAATTAATATATAAATTTTATAACTAACTAGTTTACTTTGAAATTTTAATTTGAATGAATTCTTTTAAGAAATCAGTACAATTTTGAAGTGTACATCAATTTAAATGTAACTATATTTCAGTAAGTAAGAGCTGCTGAAAAGTTTCCCATTACAAATTGGGAAAATTAGGGAGAAGAATCAAGGGAAAAAATATTTATTAATAAGGACCTTAAAAATTGTAATAATTTTGAAGGACCAAAAATTAAAATATAAATCTTCAATTATGAAATTAACTCTACGATACTCCCTACATTTCCTATTACCCCACAAATTGTTAGTTATTAATTAATGTTGCCTTGTCAATTACGTCCTTAAATTGAATTGATTTTTACTTAAATATTGGGATTCCCATAGTAGTTCATTTAGGAATTTATTGATTGAAAATTTAAGCATTTTCCATTTTTATACAATTCTTTTAGGTGCATCTAGTTTGTTTAAGCTTTCCCCCTAAAAATCACATATTTTGAAAGGAAATATACTGTAACATTTTTTATGAGATTTTTGAGTTTTTTAAAAATAATCAAAATCTGGAAAGGGTAGATTTCTAATTATTTATACTAACTCTTAAGATAATCTGATGTGTAAAAAACTATTGAGTTGGATGTATCATCAAATTTGATAACTAACTAGAAGCGCATTGGTTGGGGGAAGTGAGAATGCTTTGCCCTCTAAGCCTCGAGGGGAAACCCTTATTTAAATGGGGGAAAAAATGAAAAAAAAATGTCAAATTGTTGAGATCAGGTAAGGAAGGTTAATTTGGTAATTAAAATTTTATATTGAAATTTTTGGTCCTGGAAAATAATTACAATTATTAAGATTCTTTTTGAATAAATATTTTGTTTCCTTGGTACTTCTCCCTTAAAAATTCTACTTACCCAAAAAAAAAAAAAACTAAGGGTTCCGAAATTTATTTATTTACCTTGCCCAATAGTTTCCGAAATTTATTAAACAACTGATGATTCATATAATATAATCAAAAGGCCTTGACATGTAAATATATTTTCAGTGGATCACTATCAAAACGGCCTAATCCGGCAAATCATAATTTTATTTAACATTATAAAAAATGAATGAAAATTAATTAATCAAACAAATAGTACCGGATATCATATATTAATATTATATTTTTTAATCAATGTTCTTAGGTTTAAGCCCTGATATAAAGGCGCATTAATATCTTGTGAGGACCGTTGATTTGATTGAATTCACAAGATTTTTATGTAAATATAAGAAGATATTTAGTAAGTATCAATAATCAATAAATCTTATCATATCTCAACTCTCAAGATATCACAGAACTAACTAGAAGACCTATATAAATTTTAGTGGCTTGTTTCTACTTTTTTTTTTTTTTTTTTTTCAATTTATGAATTTTTGAAATTTAAGCTTATGCGATATTTATGGGAATTTATGTCAATGCCTTATGAGTGACTATTGTTGGTATGTGTTACTCCAACAAATTATAATTCATTATGATATTTATTAGTATCAGTATTTTATTTTTTTTTCGTTGACAAGGGCTGATTAAAAGCTAATCAGAAACCGATGGACATAACCGAAAACTGCCTACGCCCATAACATCGCCCATAACATCGGCACAGAGAAGGCCCCACATACTCTCCGGTGGCTCCTCCAGAAAATGGATACCTCTATCCAATCCCAAAAGTAGCTAAAAAGTCAGCACACTTATTCGCTTCACGATAGACATGGGTGATAGACACCCGCCATTCCAATGCCAGCAGCCGCTGAATTTCCTGAATGATGCTTTTACTACCAAGATTCAAGTCACCTGTATTCTGAACCAGCCTTAGCGCCGTAGAGCAATTGATCTAAACCACAATGTCCCTATAACCCATCCTCCATGCAAGACCGAGACCATCCATCAGCGCCCATAGCTCAGCCTGAAGCGAGGAGCATGTCCCAATATTGTGACAGTACCCATGTAACCACCTCCCTTCATGGTCTCTGACAACGCCACCCGCTCCTGCGCCCAAGAAGCCGGTCTTCTTTGCACCATCACAATTCAAGGCCACACTTGGCAGCCTCGGCCTGACCCAGCAAATGAACCGATTACACTTCTCCATAGCTCCCGTCTGCACAGTGCCACGGTGCTCCATGGCTTGGCTATTAAATTCAGCAAACGTCCGCATCTCCCTCACCACCGTGGTTGCATGGTAACGAGTATGTTGAAATATGAATCTATTCCTCACCTCCCATAGCTTCCAGCATACTAACCCGAACAGAATTGGCCACTGGGAAAGTTCATCCCTTCCAGAGCAAGTCAGGTCGAGATTCAATAACAGCCAATCCCGGAACCTCCCCGGAAGAAACTTTGGCGTCGGTGTACAGGAATAACCAAGCTCCATACCTCCTTTGCGAACCCACAGTGTCTCATAATATGATCGATATCCTCCACAGCCGCCCCACATCTCGCACACATGTCAACCTTCGTCATGTGCCTTCGCCTTCTCACGGCATTAGTTAGTAAGCCATCACGCGCCGCTAGCCATAAGAAGATTCGAACCTTTTGGGTGCCACTATGCTTCCATATTACCTTCCACAGCTTGTCCACCTCACCATCGTCCCCCGGGCTTAACATCTCATATGCCGATGCAATAGAGAAGCACCCATCCGGCGAAATGTCCCAGAAGCTGGAAGCCTCCCCATCACACCACACTGGAGGCTTACAACCTGAGATCCTAGACAAGACCCCATCCGGTAACTCCATATTTTGATTTTTAAAAAAAAAATTGATTTTTTTTAACTTGTTTATTCCTATCACAAATATTGATTTTAATTGTTTTTTGAAAAATTAATTAAAAACATTTAAAAATATGATAATAAACCCGTATATCATAAAAACATTAAATAACAATCAGAAAGATTTTACACATCGAAAACAAAATATAAATAATATTGTTTAAAAGAAAATCTACTAAAAGATAGTCTAAACAACAACAACAGCATCATCATCATCGCACCACCGGAGCGGCTCCTTACCCTTGTCTTTCATTAGGGATAGGAGTTGAATTTGCATCTCCCTCATCATCTCTTGTTGCTGAGTCATCTGCTGCCTCATCTGCTCCTCCATCATCTCCTGTTGCTGAGTCATCTGCTGCCTCATTTGCTCCTTCATCATCTCCTGTTCTTGAAGCATCTGCTGCTTCATCATCTCCTATTCCTCAATCATCCGCTACCTCATTATCTCCTGTTCCTGAATCATCTGATGTCTTGTCTGGCTCAGCTGAGCTGCTTGTTGACTCATCTGCGCTACTTGCTCCTCCACCAATGCCTTCATCTTTTTTATCTCATCTGCAAATGTATTAGGGAGTAAGTTTATTTTTTATACATCATTTAAATAGACCAGGAAATGAAAATGTCACAATCAATAGCAAATGTATAACGTTTACCTACAGAAACACCTTCAATGCCGGATGAGGAGCGCTTCATTTGCTTGATCGGCCGCAGAGCCACCGAACCCAAAGACTCTCCCTTTCTTGTTAAATCCGCTTGCAGCCTCAAAGAACAGACTCTCGTTATCGGACTAAGACGATAAGGGGTCGGTCCCACTCTGCGAGGCTCTATCCTGCGACAGCTTCTGAAAGGTTTCCTACAAGCACAAAAATACATAACAAATAAGACGTGTGAAATAAAATAAATATGGTGGTGCATGAAACAAATAATAAATGCAATAAATGTCTCACCGCTATTTGCTTTGCTTTGGGGTTAATCCGTGCCTCTCACTCCCTTCGTTTCGCTTGGAATGGGTCCACTCAAAGGTAGCCCACTCAAGCGATCCCGTAGGAACTTCCCGACTACGCCCGCAAACACAAATGATGACCTTAATTAATTACTTCACAAGTACAAAATATTGAATACTTAAATAGAAAATAACATGTACTCACAATTTTTCATCGATGCTCACTAATTGGATGGAGCCGCAAAGCATATGACGGTCATTCCATTACGGCCCTATTTTGCTTATTTTTGTCACTTTTGTTATGAAACTTGGGATCCTAGGCCCATTTTTGAATTAATTCATCTGCATTGTCGGGTTGAATCCAATCTTGCTTACCTCTTTGCTTTCTCAATTTATAACATCTCTCAGACAACCACCGGCCTCCCTTATAGTTATAAGCTTTTTTTCAGACTTTCACGATCTTCAGGCAACGTCTTATACTCACGCTGCAAATCAATAACGAATAATTAGTGCTTTAAATTTTAAAACTGCTTAATGATAAAACACACAACTTACCAAGAACTATTCGAACCAACGATCCCGATTCACCTTAGGGATCTGTGTCCAACTGCCCCAAGGCTGATTAAAATTACAAAATATTTGGTTCGAGATCCAATCCGCAACCTGATTATAAGGGTAAAATCTGAAGACAGAGGACGGGATGCAAATATTAGCTTACCAACTAAAGGTAGAAAATCGTAACATTATTGGTAACTTTACATGACTTACTCGTTATCGCCTGCAGAACAGATCCAAAGCTTCCCTGTCGCAGGATCTACCATTCCCCAGATGGGTGTACTGGAGGAACTACCTTCTTCCCTAACCTGGCTCTGAGGCGACGTAGTGTGCTGAAGGAAGGAATGTCAACTATATTGAAGATGTTTGTACATAGATGGTTGAAGGGAATTTAACATATGTAAATCAATCAAAAATTGTAAAGTAAACCTGCTCTCGCCCTTGCTGTGGATCACTGGAAAGTTCCTGGCACACGTGCACCACCCATAAAAGAGTCGGTGGTAGACGGAGAAGATGACATATAAAGTGACGGTGAAGATGACAAATAAACCGATGGTGAAGATGAGATATGATCAAGTGGCGGCAACTCTGGGGAACCTCCGAGCCCTCTGCCTACAGAGGGGGCAGATGGCGTCGCCCTACCTCCTCTGATAGGACGGGGTCGAGATCGACCACCACTACGTCCATTACATGAATGCCCTCCTGTATGCTCCATCTCTGAACACTCATAAACATTATGTCAAAATGTATATAAAGTTAAGAAATTTAATTAATATGACACTGGCGAAGTAGGATGTATCTAGTATAATATATCGTCATAAACAAAGAACTAACACAAATCAATCGGACGATTCCTGTTCTTCTGCCTCTGCTTCCATGCCTTCCTCTGGAGTCTCATAGTCATCGAACTCAGATTCACTACCAGAAAAAATCTCCTCTACCTCATCGTCTAATTCCTCATCGTCAATTTGAATAGGAATCAACTCTAACTCCACAGTAAAATCGAACAGATTGCTTGGTATATCGTTGTCGACAACGTTTACGGGCAGTACATGTTCCGCATCAGCTTGGAACGGTTCCTTCATACCGTCATTTGTTTCCAACTCTTTGGACTTGGGTATAATATTTCGTGCTTTGGTTTTGATAACTCCCCTCCACCCTTGGCGAGATGTGGGTTATAATGTATAGTAAACTTGTTCCGCCTGTTGAGCAAGGATGAAAGGGTCATAACCAACTGTATATCTCCTTGTCCAGTAGATCTCAACATTTCCATATTTGTCCACTTTTGTCCCACGCGGACTATTATCAAACCACTCACATTTAAAAAGGGTCACCACCTTGTCCCACGGGTAACTCAGCTGAATTATGTTAATTAACTTCCCGTAGTAGTCGCCCTCCACTCTATCAACTTAGTCACCTCGACAACATACACCGTAATTGCAACATATTGTACCTACATTTGCTTCAACAGTTGAAAATCGATACCTATTGATTAAATATTTGTTGCACCAGGTAACAACTATTGTAGCTCCATAAGATAAACTCCATGCAACTTCACTGGGATCTCGCGAATTTTCCACGAAGAAGTCTCGAAACCATTTTGGAAACTCAGAGTTCGTGAATTGATCAACTTGGGATTCCGACATTGAAGGATTTTCCGATCGGACCCAATTAGAGAAGTAACTGTAAGAAAAAAATGAAGTTAATACTTCAATACTTACCATAACGATAAAAAGAAAAGAAATCTTACTTTAAATACTAGGCAACCTCTTCACAGTTGTTTATAATGTACCACTCCGCTACTTTCTTATCGTTTCCTTCCAGAGTTGACCTCCAACGTTTTCTCACGACTCGGCCGGAAAATTAAATATTGATTTTTGTTTGCTCGTATCACCGCCATCATCGTTGTGAGGCACCCTCTCCATCTTGATATCATTTCGGGGGATAATAGTATGACGCAAATTTTGTCGCCTCTTCGACTAGATAAGCTTCGCGATAGATCCTTCAACACACCTTGGATTTTTGATCTTCTTCTTAAGTGTGCGTAAAAACCTACAATGGACAATGAGAGAGTATTTATAAACTAAAGTATCATGTCCGTCAATTAATAAATGTGCGAAAAATATATATATATTACCTCTCAAATGGATACATCCACCTATATTGTTGTGGCCCTCCTACCTTTGCTTCGTAGGCCAAGTAAAATGGGCAAGTGTTCCATTGAGTCAAACATGCTAGGAGGAAACACCATCTCTAACTTGCATAGCATTATTGGCATGCTCGTCTCCAGGTGCCGTAACTTTTCAACACATCTATCTTCTTTTTTGGGTTGGATGGCCCAGGGATTAACGCGTTAAGAAACAAAAACTCTCTTCTCATGCACATAGAAGGTGGGAGGTTGTATGGTGTCACAATGACAGGCCAAAAGGAATAAATCCTGCCCGTATTGTCGAAAGGAGCAAACCCATCCGAACATAGACCAAGACAAACATTACGGGGATCCATAGCAAAGAAATGATTCACCTCGTCAAATTTATGCCAAGCTTCGGCATCAGATGGATGCGTCACAAAGTTTTCATCCCTGTGATGCTCCCGGTGCCATCTCATGTGAGTAGCTGTTTGTTCTGATGCATACAATCTCTGAAGTATGGGCACGAGAGGAAAGTACCACATCTTGCATAATGCTTGACGTGTCGTTTTCCTTCCATTCCTCACAACTTTATATCTATCATGTCCACAAAATTTACAATTGGTCAGCTAAGCATCATCTTTGTAATACAACATACATCCTATGGGGCAGTAATGGATTTTTTCACATCGAAGCCCCAGCTCTTTCACCTTTTTTTTCTTGATAAAAATCCTTCAGAAAATTGTTGTCTTTGGGAACAACCTTACTCATGATCTGCATCATTTCGTTGTAATTCCTCTCACTCATGTGGTAATCAGTCTTCAAGCTTAGTGTTGCTAGGGTAGCCGATAGCGATGAATATTCACTATTTTCAAAGTGTTCGCAACCTTCCCATAACGGACGTTGCGCTTCTTGAAGCATTTTATAGAACCTATCGGCTTCCGGATGAGGATCCTCTCCCATGTATGATGGTTGAGTATGTGTATCGGTCTCATCTCCCATGTATGACGGTTCAACATGAGTAATGGGATCGAAATATTGGCCGATCGACGGTCCTATAGCGTCCATAACCAACTGCTGATATTGATTAAGGTTGTTTCGATGACTACTGTCCCCATAATAACCACTTGGTGTCTGTCGGACTTCACCATGACATTCCCAACACTCATAATCCTTCATGAATCCCTTTTTACACAAATGGATTTTGACCGTCTCCGAATCTTGAAATCTTAAACACCTACATTTGACACACGGACAACTGATCGCCGCCAAAGCAAATTTGATGAACTCTTTCAAACCCGCCAAGAATGCTTGAGTTAGTTGTCTTCTCTCAGTTAGACGATTGTACATCCAACTCCTATCACGATCGCCCTCCAATCTAATTAACATCTCATTATGCCACAAATATATATATATATATATATATATATATATATATAAGTGGCGCCAACCAATTGCCACTTACTCAAGAAATTGAGAAACCAACACATGCATTGAACTAATAATGTAATTTTATAATTGTAATAAAATTCAAGGTTAATGAATTATAATCTTTTAAAAATCGACAAAAAAATCCGTGATTATTTTAATACTATATAAGACTTAAGCAAATTTGTATAATATTTACAATTTAATTGTTCAAATTATCCATCCATATGTATAACTTGTTGACGAATTTTTCACAAACAAAAAAAGAAAGAAATTTAAAATATGTAATTCATATTCTAATTACATATTTCAAATTCTATATATTATATATACGAAATTCTATAATAAAATAAAAATTTATAAATTAGAATACTCTAATCCTAATAAAATAATTATATAAATTAATATATATATATATATAGAAATATAAATATATTAAATAAATAATATTATATTCTTATTCTTATTTTAAAAAAAAATATACTAATTAAATATTCTAGTAAATTGAAAAATGAAATAGAAATATTTATTAACATATTAGAGATTATTAAAAGATATTTCCTAAATTGACATCTTCCTCAAACTTAGTACATAACTAGTTTAATTAAGATACATATATAAAAGCAATATAATAGTAGTAACTTAAAATGTAAAATAGAATCCGATGTTCACCCACAATAAGAAGAAATTATTTCATGCATGTACACAAAATAAACAGAACATGTACACCTTATTTTTTTTACCACAACATAACCATACACATAAAATTTCCAGAGAAATAAGAGGCATATGACTAATAAAGACAACAACATTATGACTATTTTAACAAGAAAATTTACGACATCAAAATCCATACATGCAATTGTAGTTTTAAGTTTTCAAATTTTTCTACCCAAACTTATCATGAAAGAACGAATATTGAATATTATAGGAAGTTGTTAGACTTACCTGGAGGTTCAGACCACAAGTAAGGAGTGTAGGAAGTTGTGAGGCCAAGGAGGAGTAGAGGAGAACCCAATCACGAACTAGAGGCCACCCAACTCACTTGATCTTCACCTCCAATCACCAAGAAAATTTTGATCTTTAGTGATTATACTAC
Source organism: Acacia acuminata (assembly GCA_019022655.1). NCBI lineage: Eukaryota > Viridiplantae > Streptophyta > Magnoliopsida > Fabales > Fabaceae > Acacia > Acacia acuminata. The sequence goes on from JAFJYI010000126.1 coordinate 2,101,713, forward strand.
TTTAGGAAAGGTAGAAGAGAGTAGATTAAATAGCCATAGTACTCACCTTAATCTTGATCTTCCTCTTGCTTCTTGGACCTTTGTAGGCCACAACGGGGAGGACTGCCCTGGAGCAACCGGAAGAAGAAGAGGAGGGGGGTCGGCGAGGAAGGGGAGGGGGTAGGGGACAATGGAAGGGGCAGGGGGAGGGGGTCGCCGATGGAAGGGGAAGGGGAGGGTCAACGGTGGAAGGGGGTGGGGTGGGGGACGATGGCGGAGGGGAGGGGGCCGGCGATGAGGGTGGGAGGGGGGGGACGAAGGGAGGGGTGTTTTAACGAAATTGAAATGGGGGGAGTAGATCGGCGGCATTTTGCGACGGACATTAAATCGGTCGCTATTTTCAAAAAAAAATTATTTTACACTCTGGACTTTGCGACGCATTTTATTTGTCCGTCGCAAATTTTTTTTTTTGCGACGGAAAATTTTCCGTCGCTATTTGCGATTTTTCTAGTAGTGACATTTGCATAAATGTGCGGGGTCTCAAGGACGTTAGAAAGTTGAAGAAGGGCGAAGTGGACCTACGAGTTGGAAACCGAGCAAGAGTTGCTGCTTTAGTCGTAGGTGCTTATGAATTAGTTTTGCCCAATGGGCTTTTGTTGATTTTGAACAATTACTTTTATGTTCCTCCTTTGAGTAGTAACATTGTTTCTCTTTCTTATTTGGATAAGGAATGTTATACTTCCATTACTAGGAATGGTAAATGTTTTATTTATCGTAATGACATTTTTTATACTAATGGTGATTTGCATGTTGGTCATTATTTACTGAATTTAGAACATCCTAATAATGGACATATCTATGACATAGCTACCAAAAGGATCAAGTCAAATGATTTGAATCCGACCACCTATGGTATTGTCATCTAGGCCATATAAATGAGAAACGAATTTTAAAACTCCATCAAGATGGATTTCTTAACTCATTTGATTTTGAATCATTTGAAACATGTAAGTCTTGTTTATTGGGAAAGATGACAAAGGCACCTTTTACTGGGCATAGTGAGAGGGCCATTAATTTATTGGGCCTCATACATACTGATGTGTGCGGACCAATGAATACATCTGCTAGAGGAGGTTATATGTACTTCATTACATTTATAGATGATTTTAGTATTAATGAATATATCTATCTAATGAAACATAAGTCTGAATCTTTTGAAATGTTTAAAACATTCCAAAATGAAGTGCAAAACCAACTTGACAAAACAATTAAAGTACTTCGATCTGATCGGGGTGGTGACTATTTGAGCCAAGAGTTCATTGACCATCTTAGGAGTTGTGGGATAACCTCACAACTAACTCCTCTAGGAACACCACAATGGAATGGTGTTTCTAAGCGGAGGAATCGAACTCTATTAGATATATTTCGATCTATGATGTGTCAAACAGATATTCCACCGTTTTTTTGGAGTCATGCCCTAAAAACAGCTGTGTTCACACTAAATCGTGTTCCATCAAAGGCAGTTGAAAAGACACCATATGAGATATGGACTAGGACCCAGTCCATATCTCATATCTCATAAATTATGTTTCATGCAAAGGAATGTGAATGGTCATGATGAGATTTATCCCTCACATTTGTAGAGAGATATTACTGGGCCCCTCAATGAGTATGTTTGAGAAATGTATGGCCATACTACGATGGAAAGAAGTTTCCATTTCAATTGTTAGACTACTTAAGAATCGAGAAAGTAATGGTCAAAAACAGGAGGCTGACACTATCCATACTTCATCCTTGACCAAATTATCGCGTGACAAAAGGGATGTGGCATGGTTGTATGATAGGATTGTATCGTATCATCGATCCTCATATGAATTGGGTAGTCGTAATGTCTTGCTAGAGGCCACTTGTGACTTGTGGCCTAGTACAATGTTGGCCCGCTGCCAATTTCATGTGGGCCTACAGTGTTGCACACAAGAATAGCCCAACACGAGCTAAAATGTCCAGATTCGTTGAATCTAAGATATGTTTAAGATTTAATGAATATAACGTTTAATCTAGGGAGGATGGATATATATATACATATATTCGAAAATATAATAACATTATTTATATAGATAATAATATTATTATGTAGTACTCCCTCTGGTCCTTATTATAAGGCACCAACTAACTTTTCTCACAAACCAATAAAAGTAGTTAAAGTCAATAAAGTTTTCCTAGAATCTAAATAATTTTCAATATTACCCCTACTAATTGTACTAAACTCTAATATTATATTAATTATTACTCTCACCCACTACCTTTATTAATTAGGGGTAGACATGGAAAAAAAATAATCATTGCTCATTGGGAACAGGCAAGTGCCTTATAAAAAGGACCAAATAAACTTGCTAGTTGGTGCCTTATGATAAGGACCAGAGGGAGTATTTCTTTTGCATTTAATTTATTTGATAAATTAAATAACTAAAACTAATTAAGATATCATATCTCGATTTAATTAAATATATAGATATCATATCTCGATTTAATTTATGACGATAAATTAAATCAGATGGCTTTTAATTCGGATTAAATAAAGCGAGTGGCAAGCAAAACTTCCTACGAGTGCTAGCCAAAGACTCGAGTGTTCATTGAAGCACTTGACTGTCCAACCCAACACTTCTAGAAATAAACCGAGAGTCGGGAAAATTCTTAGCAAATGTTGAACCAAGCACTTAAGTGTTTACTTAAGCACTCGAGTGTTCAATACAACACTTTCTCAAGTGATGCAAGTATCAGCCAAAAACTCTGTAAGTGTGAGGCCAACACTTGAGTGTTCAATACAACACTTTCTCAAATGATGCAAGTATCAGCCAAAAACTCGCAAGTATGAGGCCAACACTTGAGTGTTATCTTAAGCACTCGAGTGTTCATATCGAAACACTTCATAATGACTTTCGATTCAAGATTTAGTTTAAATAACGGATGTTCATTCAAGTATCTTGAAACACACACTCGAGTGACTTGAATCATCAAATTATCTTTCTTTTCCAAATTTATTATCATCAAAACATAAACTGAGAACTAACACTTGACACGTTTTGATAGTGAATAAATATCCCCTGTTGCTCTCATATTCTTTCTTTCTCTTATTATCTTTCCCTTTTATTTATAGCACTTAGAACTATTTAACATTTATTTGATCTTAAAAAATTGAGTTTTTTTAGATGTTATAAAAGTCATATATAATTTTGTAAATAGTCACAATCATCGAAAATTATTAGTAAGTTATTTTAAATTGAATACACAAGATTTTTATGTAACAATATAATAAAAAAAATATAAAATTATATGTACGCACTGTAAATGGATAGTTTGAATGCACAAGATTTTTATTTGAATGTAGATAGATATTTTCATTATTAGAATATTTCCCAACCTAATCTGTATACACATGGCATCTTGAGATCAAGACCATTGTGCATTTTTTTCCTGTAAAAAGGCTTTTAGCCTAAGGTATGTTTTAGGATTTTCGTGAACCCTACCATTCATTTTTATAATTTTTTATTAACCGTTTATTCTTACTAATATTATTATAATTAAAAAATTATTTACATAATTATGAGTTTTAAATAATTTAAAAATATAAATTTTTTCAATGATAATAATAATATACAAGATTCTAGTATTTAAAAAATTTGAACGGTCGACAAAGTTATTTATAGTACTAAAGGTTTCAACCTGAGCGAATGGTTGAAATTTTGTACAGGTTAATAAAAAAGCTTATAACAAAAAAAGAGATATAACTAAGAAATACATGACTTAAAATAAAAAATTAGCCAGATAACCATTCATAAAAAAAAAAAAAAAAAGGATTAATTCTGTGATGAATTCTTAATTAGTACAAGTTAACCATACATATAGAACCTTCTGAGACTCCCACTAATATTATCCTTTACGTTCCTAATTAATTTTGTGCCCTAGTGGCATGTAAATAAGTCCAATACTGGTAATCTCAAGCTATTAACAGTACTAGCCCCTCTAATTTATTAAAAAAAAAAATAGCAAAAAAATAAATTAAACTAAGCTTATAACCAATCCATCTTATATCTTAAAGAGTCGAATGATTTTTGGTACCACAGTTTACATACTCATTATATGCATAGAAGGATTAAACCCACAACCTCACGTTTAAAAAAGATTTAATAGTTTGTGTCGGTTAAGTTATAAGGCCCCCAATGCTTCAAAAAACATATATTTCGAGAATAATTATAATGCTTCAAAAATATTAATTTCAATAGAAAATATTTTAATTCCGAAGTCTCATAATATTTTTAACCCTCTGTCCTAAATATATGGCCTAATAGAACAGGGCTAAGGTCTCCAACATCATTATCATTCTCCACAACTCTTGTTCCCAATGAATAAAAATGATACATGTGGGTTTTTCACTTTATTAAATCTTTAAATTTTATTCTTCTAACTCTATAACTTTGCCTTGGTAGCATTATTAGCCTATGCTCACTAACTAATTGTGCTTACTTCATCCGTTACATAATAAAAAGCACTTTAACTAATTTATCCTAACCAAGAAATGGTAGTTAACTCATTAAATAGGGAGTATATCTTTAATTATTATTTTTTTAAAAAAAAAAACTAACTTTACCCCTATTAAATTAGGTTGCTAATGAGAGAGAATACACACACACACACACACACACACACACAAATTAAACATTGACTATATGGGTAAAATTAATAAATAAACATTAATTATTCTCTAAGTGACTTATATTATAGAACAAAATATTTTTCTAAAAGTGATTTATGTTATGAACAGGAAGGAGTATAATGTAAAATTAAAAGAGGGGAAAAAGCAAATGAGTACCGAATTAAAAATTGAATGAAACTATAAACCCTCTTAAGAATGGATTAAACCTTAATAGATCGCATTCAAGCTGTACCCTTTACTCTGACATATATCCTCTTCGTTGCTTTGCACAGGAAAAGCACTCGGAGCCTTTTTTTTAAAAAAAAAAAAATACATATTCACGTATTTGTATCAGGAGGTATTCTAATTTATACATACTGCAAGTATTTTACAGTTTTAAAAATCTAAATATGAAGAATATAGTGTTACACTAACAATGACTCCCACATATCCTCTCTTACACTGGAAATAACATGTGAAAGAGACACAAACGACTGTCCAGGCTTTTCAAACAGAAACCGGCGTTGGAGTCGAAGGAGTCACCCGATTTTCAGCTGGAATTTCGGCAAATTCTGATAGGAGCGCCCGGAATTCATCCCCAGCAATTGTCTCCTTCTCCAGAAGCACCTCCACAATCTTGTCAATGGCCTCCCTGTTGTTCCTTATGTGTTCAAGTGCAATTTCATAGGCTTCATCTGATAGCCTCTTGACCGCGGCGTCAATGTCTTCCGCGAGCTTTTCTGACATCGAATTCCTGGCCATCATTCTCATGATGACATCAGCACTCTGAGCCGAAGTATCCATAAGCGACCATGGGCCAATCTCAGACATTCCAAATGTTGTTACCATCTGCATGGATGTGATTTTTCCAAAGAAGCACATGCATCAAGGAATTGTTCAATAATAGGTAGGAAATTGAAACTTCTCTTTCTTTCTTTTGTGAAAGATGAACATTGTTAATGAGAAAGATATTCCTAACAATCAGAAAAAACAGCATCACTTAACTGGACAGTTAACACTAATCAGTTCAACAGGTATTCAAGAAACCATTTACCAATCAGTTTTGGTTTAATGTAGAGGAGTGCCCTCTTCTCCCGTGGAGATTGAGTTTAAGTGCCCGATTGAATTAGTTTGGGGAAAAAAAGCATTTTTGAGCTATGAGAGATAAATATGTGAAAAAGTTGTCTCGTAAAGTGCAAATCATATTTTAAGAAGTCCCAAAAGTTGGAGCCAAGCCAACAATTTTTGTTTTAACCATAAAAGGGCATAACTCTCTCTCTCTCTCTCTCTTGTCACCAATCAATATAGCAAAGTTATTATTTCCAAAATAATTTCCGTCCATGTCAATGAACAAGTACCTGTTTGGCCAAACCAGTGATTTGCTGCAAATCACCAGCTGCTCCAGTTGTAACCTCAGGTTCACCAAAAATAATTTCCTCTGCAGCTCTGCCACCAAGTCCACCAACAATTCTTGCAAAAAGTTGTTGTTTGGAGATCAGAGTTGGGTCATCCGAAGGAATGAACCAAGTGAGACCCCGAGCTTGACCACGTGGAATTAGGGTTACCTTTTGTACAGCATCATGACCAGGAGTCAAAGTTCTGCACACAAGTAAAGATAGAATTGGATATATTAGAACACTTCATAGAATTCTCAAAGCGGTTAAAAAGAGATTTCAAATATCAATCATAATTTCCTCCCTTTTTTTTTTTTTTTTGCCTTTCCATTTGGCCTCATATAAGATTACAAAAAGTAGCAAGCACACTTCCCTTCCAATGCAATCATACATGGCAAAAAGCTGAAAATGAAATAAACCCCAAGCCTAATTTCTTACTTACCCACAAATGGCATGCCCAACTTCATGATATGCCACTAAACTCTTGCTCTTCCCATCAGTCATCACTGTTCCTTCCATTCCAGCCACAATTCTATCTATAGAATCATCGATCTCTTTAGATGAAATTGCTGTCTTTCCACGGCGTCCAGCCAATATAGCAGCTTCATTCAAGAGGTTTGCAAGATCTGCTCCGCTAAAACCAGGTGTTCTCATTGCAATTACATCTAGAGAAACATCAGCATCAAACTTCTTATTGCTGGCATGAACTTTAAGGATTTCAGTTCTTCCCCGAATATCTGGAACATCAACAGTCACCTGCAAGCACAGTTTGTTGATTAACTTACTCTTTCATATTTGCATTTATTAATTCCAATCATTTTCATACCTGTCTATCAAAACGACCAGGTCTCAATAAAGCAGAGTCTAGAATGTCAGCCCTGTTAGTTGCTGCAATGACAATGATACCAGTATTGCCTTCAAACCCATCCATTTCAGTTAAAAGTTGGTTGAGGGTCTGCTCTCTCTCATCATTTCCTCCACCGATTCCAGTTCCTCTTTGTCGTCCAACAGCATCAATTTCATCAACAAATACAATACAGGGAGCATTCTCTTTGGCTTTCTTGAACAAATCACGAACTCGAGAAGCACCAACACCGACAAACATCTCAACAAACTCAGAACCTGAAATTGAGAAAAATGGAACACCAGCTTCACCAGCAATAGCCTTGGCTAATAGTGTCTTCCCGGTTCCTGGAGGACCAACAAGAAGAACTCCTTTTGGAATGCGAGCCCCAATGGCAGTGAACCTCTCTGGTTTCTTCAAAAATTCCACCACCTCCATAAAATCTTGCTTTGCTTCATCCACCCCAGCAACATCATCAAATGTCACTCCAGTGTTGGGTTCCATTTGAAACTTAGCCTTAGATTGACCAAAAGCAAGAGGAAAGCCAGGCCCACCTGGACCACCCATCCCTCCAGATGATCGTCTTGATAGAAGGAACAGTCCTCCAATCAAGATTAGAGGGAAAGCTAGATTCCCAATCAGGTTAAACAACAGAGAACCTGAATCTTCTTGGGCATTATGGGCTGCAAAGTCAATGTTCTTTTCCCTAAATTTCTGGAGGAGCTCTTGGCTGAGTCCTGGAAGTTGAACCCTGACTCGCTGCACCCTATTACCTAACTCTGGAGAAACAGCCTCAACAATAGCTATGGTTCCATTCTCAAACAAATCCACTTTGTTAACTCTATCCTTGTCCAAATACTCCAAGAATCTAGAATAAGACATTCTGGAGGAGGAAACCCCTTGTTCATCAGCAAGTGCTTTCCCATTTCCCAATAATGCAGGTAACCCCACTCCTGCACCTCCGAGCAGTTTCAGAAAGCCTCTTCTCTCCTCATGCTGCCTCTGATCCGAGGATGCCTTTATGTAAACTGACTTTGATGCCCTATTTGATGATGGCAGTCTCCATGATGAAATGCAATACCTTCTACGAAAGTCCTTGCTAAAAGTTCTTTTATTACTCCGTGTAGATAAACTGTTCCCAACAACACACACCGATGATGCTGCCGCCATATTCTGCACTGACAAAGTTGTAAACATTGCATAGTTAATTGATTAGTAGGAAAGCAAATAAAGAAAAATTATCATTTATTACTGCAAAAGGTGCAAAGTGGAATTTAATCTCTTGTGACACCTAATCAACAAATCATATTCCGTCTATGTCAAAAGTCCCACCTATATTGTGCCCTTGGGAAAATTCTAGATACATAGTGATCAAGAGAATGACAAAGATACCCAATGTAAAGAAACAAAACTTGGCTAGTTTCAGATGTAAGCTAGCTCACGCTCCAAAAGAGCACCGAATTTCACAATTCACACACACACAATAGTAATAGTACAAAAATGATAACCATAGTAACGCAGTTCTGAAAACACTAATTCAAAACTAACAAATATCAAGAAATCTGCAGCTAAGATCAGCTTTTCTAGTCAATTTCGTAACAGGATGGAAGCGTTTCAAAAGATAAAATTCCAAAATGAATTTGATTGAATGTTGGATTTAAACTGATGACTAATGATAAGAAGCATGAACATACCCACAAAAAATCTAAAGTAGAGAAAGAAGCACATACCTCAGAAGAAGGGATTATGGGAGAGAATGCAAGTGAAGAAGAGAATCTCTGGTCCTTGGGCGCAGATGGAGATGGAAATAACCGGGGAGACGGGTGTGTATATATAAAAGAAGTGGATGTGGCTCAGAGAAGGTAGACGTGGCCTTTTTGATAACGGCGTCTTCGTCCTTGGACGGTGTTTAGATTTGGGAAAATGAATATGAAAGTCCTGATAGTTTCCTTTATTTTGAATTAGATCCCTATTCTTTTTTTCTTTTTTATTAGATCCTTTACTTTTCTACCGTTAGTCCCAACAATTAAATAAGTACTAACACCATTAAAAATTTCCGTTAACATCCTCTCTTCACCGTCCAATGATGATTTGTTTTTCTGGCTCATCCTCTGATTTTGACATTCATCTTCCCTCTACAAACTTCTCTCAAAACTGTCCAACTCATCTTCTCATTTCCAGTCGGTGCCCTACTTCCTCTCCTTTCCTCCCTCTTCATCTCTGTGGGATGGTGTTCTTGCTTCAAGGCTTTCCTCCATTGCTTCATTGAGTTCCAACATTAAGATTTAATCCTCTAATTTTATCAGATATCGCAGCATGACGTGGAAGATTCTCCATCATCAGCACTTTCTGTGTTGGGTTCTTTGGCCTCTACACCGTTCATCATCTTCAATTCTTCCCCTCTGTTCTCCATCCTCTATCCTCTTGCTCATGTTATGGGGTACTGATGTCAAAATCTAATTTCTAGGGCGGTAGAAACGTAAATACTGGACGATATAAAACATAAAGTTTCTATTAGTTAGAGCTCAAAATTATATATTTATACATATACATAGAAAAAAAAATCATAAATCACTACTTAAAATTCAACGAAACAACTTCATATTTAAAAAATATAAGGCGTATAACTATATAAAACATTTAAAAAAACTTATGTTAAAAACTTACTTTCATAACTATGAAAATACGTTAAAAATTATATATAACTATCCAAGTAATTCTGAGTTTCAGATACATAATGAAAATAGAGTTTTCAACTTTTCATCCTTTTTTTATTACAATTTTTACGTGTTTGAGTGAAGTTTCTACTAGTTTCTACTTAATACAATTTGTACTTGCATTTCAGCACCTATGACCCTAATAAAAACATAAAAATATAAAATTTTACGTTTTTATACTAGTTTTTGACCATAGATTTGCTTAGGATTTCTTTAATCTTGAATTCAATGTTGTTGCCCAATGTGTGGAAATTGTTTTACGCTTTCAATTCTTCCCTCCAATCTGGGATTATATTGATTTTTTTTTTATGGGTTGTTGATTTTGTTTTTTTTTTCCGGTGAAAGTATGGACTGCTAATTTGAAAATGTTGGACCATCTGAAACTCAAATTTGAGTCGTTCAAGTGACATATTGATAGTTTAATGCATTTAATGATTACCATTGGTTTTAAATGTGTTTTTCATATTGCCAATGCTATGAATTTTCAGATTTAACCTTATGTTTTTCTTGTTCTTTTTTCCATCTCTCCTTGTTAAATCCACTCTCCTGACTTTCTTTTCTTTCTTTTTATGAGATATCACATCGTCCTTTGAATCTCTCATGCTTTATTCTTATTTGCATAGCGAACCACAGACTCAGTTCTGTGAGTCTTAAGATAGAAGAACAAATCATCATCGAACCGTGAAGGAGAAGGTGTTAACGGAAATTGTTAACGGTGTTAGTACTTATTTCACTATGGGACTAACGGATCTAACGGTAGAAAATTAAAGGACCTAATAGCAAAAAAAATAGTATAGAGACCTAATTCAAAATCAAAGGAAACTATAAGGACGTCTGGATTCGTTTTCGCTTTTGATTTTTGTTGGAGTTTTGAGTTTCTCTTCTTCGCTTCTTGTTTGCTTCTGGGCCACCGATCGTATTTTAGATTTTTATTTTATGCATGGATGGGCTAACTGTATTCACAGGTTATATTAAATATTTAATTTTTTTAAAAAAAAATACATAATTAAAAAATTATATACTTTACATACTTATAAAAAAATTCATTTTAATAAATTATGAATGGATTTAAATTTAGGGAGATTGATAGAAAAATAACTTTGAAATTGCAAAATCTTAAATTAAGTATTTCTCATAAAATGAATTCTGGATTTGTTATCAATTTTCGACATTTCTTTATTAATTCGTAATAACAAATCTAATTTGAGATTTGTAATTTTAAAGTATTTTTTATGTCATTTTCCCTTTAATTTATGCCATAAGAATTACTGATTCTGTGATTCATGCTTCTATATTCACAATCTGAGGGGCAACCTTTTATCTTGGAACAAATGTAAATGTTTTATTTTAAATTTTAGGGATAAATACAATTTTTGCTATGGAAATTTAACCTAAGGAGCATTGGTCACCCAGAATTTTTTGGATCGAATTGTCTGCCATAAGTTTAAAAATGTAGCAATCTTGCCTTTCGTTGACCTTAACCGTTAAATTGTTGCTCTTATTTGTAAACTTTCAAGACAATTGCTCCTAAAAAAACTCCATAAAAGCAAAATTGCTCTTAAAAAAACTTCGGAGAAAAAGTGCTCCATTTTTTTAACTTTCAAGGCAAAAATGAGGCCAAAAAAACTTTCGGGTGGCCAGTGCTCCTTAGATTAAACTTCCATGGTTAAAATGATATTTATCCCTAAATTTTAAATTAATTTTGATAAAAAAATGTATAATCGGGTTAAATTTCGTAAAATAATTTGATTTTTCATTTTTACTAAGCACATATATGCTCCTATTGGAACAATCCTATTCGAGGCATTATCGAATGCTAAATATGGGTACATCTTCCAATTGGGATTTAAACCTTGATCACCTACATTATGAGAGACTAGTCCCTTCGCTAGACCAAATTCCGTTAGTAAAATAATTTGATTTGATAAGCCCTTCCATTAATATTTGAGAAAATATATCATCTTTGGCAAGTTTTACTTAAAAGAATATGGAATTAAGAAAGTAGGTAAAAAAAATCTAAGTAAATAAATACTCTGGCTATATCTGTTGAATTAAAAAGAATGTGAAAATCACACTTAGTTCCAGGTAAGGAAAATAATATCTAAAAAGTCTCAGAACTTGTTAAGAACAAGTGAAAGTGATACTATTGACAAATCATGAAACTTTTCAGCATGGTTATTAAAAGCGGGACCGGACCAACCAGTTTGACCAAAAAACTGTGAATTGGTCACCTAACTAGTTCAGTCCGGCTAGTTTGATCGGATTAGAGATTATTTAAAATGCATAACTTTAAAAATTTATAACTAATTCTACACATTCCCAAAAGTTACAAATTAATATTCTATGAAAAGCCTGAAATGTCTACTTTCTAATGCAAAAAGAATCGTTCAAAAATATTATCATTTGATCTTTGAAAATTCTAAATTCTAAAACTATTTGAAAAGGCTTGTGTTTAGTGTTTCTACTCCTCAAACATTCAAATTTCACCTCTTGATACATCAATCTCATAAATAATTAAATCGTACTCAACTCTAAACCTTAATATTAAAACTTGGCATGATTGTATCAAAAAAAAAAAACTTGGCATGTTACTTGAGTATTGCAATTAACAACTACCCCATTTATGAATCAAGTTCACTTCCTCACTAGTTTAGTCACGAGTTAGGTCCGATATGACTTAATCGACCCTTAACCCACTATCCCAACCAATGCGGTGGGGTTAGGCTTTAATAATCTTGCTTTTCATATAATCATCCTCTTTAGTTGGAAACTTTAATAATAATAATAATAATAATAATAATAAACGCTTTGCTATATACTATGCATCAAAATAAATACCGGTCCAATTACATATTAATTATGGTAAATAGTATTTCTACAGGCTATGTTTAGTCATAAAAGCAACATACTCGTCGATCCTTAATATAAGGCAACTTTAAGAAATTTGTTTTAATCTTAAATATAAAAACATAGTTTTTATATTTATTAATATTTTCTTAATTTACCCTTATCAATGTTCCATCAACAATATTCAAAGAGGAAAGGCAATAAGGGAATCAAGGAAAATAATTAAGTTATTTTGGAAAATACATGTCATATAAACCAACTCAACTAACTTTGTTAATCTAATAAAATTAGATAAATATGTCATATATTAAGGACCGGAGAATAATTATTTCCCAGCAAAAACGAAAAAGACTAAAAATAAAAAAGAGAAGCTAGGTGGCAATTATGGCTTTACAATGACTTATTCCTATTGTCTCTCTTGTAAAAATAAAAATTTTCCAAATTGCATACTTAATTAACAATATATATACAAGAAAGACAAGTTCAAAAGAGATGCAGGCATTCATTCATCAGAGTAGCTGTCATCACTATCTTGCTCATATATCTGATATTCTTCATCACTAACATTTTCTTCTGCTCTATCATCATCATATCCACTAGAGGGAAAGCTATCAAAAAGCTCTTGTAGACGGGTTCTTGAAATGTTCTCTGCATTCATATCTGAACTATGTATAGGAACACAAAAGCTCATATATGGATATTACGATACATGAATAACATTTGAGATATTCTAACAATAAACTTAATTAAAAGATAATGATATCATAAACCATAATACACTATTCATCAAGAAACCAAATTGAAATATAATTATTCATATGCATGGCATCATGTCCAGATGCGAGCAGGGGATATCACTATCAATATAAAATACATTTAAATTATATTCAGCACACTAAAGCATTTTTCATAACACCCAGGATCTTAAAGTAACATTTTTGTGTACTCAACACGTGAAAATATTTTTCCAGTAGCACTCAATATTCTAAATTTAGTGGTACTCATTGCTGTTAAGAAAAATAATTTAAGAGCAAAATTGAATAAAAAATTACCTTAGGATGTTGAGTGCTATCGAAAAAATTACGTTAAAAGTGTTAAATGCACAAAAAATTACTTTAGGATACTAAGTGCTATGAGAAAGATACTTTAAAGTGCTGGATATAACTTAACCTTATAAAATATTTAAACTACAGCAGATTACACAATTTAAAAGAAATAAACAATGCGACTCATTCTTAAACCTTCATGCAATAGATGAGAAGACAGCTAGTTGTAGGATGATTCATAATGTTCAAGACCTAAACTCATTCTACTGAGTCATGGACTAAAATAAGGCAGGTTTTGGTGTATTGAGGAGAAAAATATATATATTTCAAATTGGTAAGGATGCAAGGATGTGATGGCAAAGGCATTTCACCGTCTTCAGCCTACACAAAAAACAAAAGAAAAAATTGCTAATGATTCTCAACAAAAGTCGGTTGGAAGACGATTAAATACAAAATGAAGTTAGACGAGAAAGATTGTACCAAATCAAGTTCGTCATAAGCATCCCATTCCTCATCACTGTTGTTAGCCTCAGCTTCATCTTCCTCATTATCTTCAACATCAGTCGCTTCTTCATTCCCTGGCAAACCTAATATTCCAGATACAGATTTTTCATTAATATCAGCACAAAGTAAATATTATATTGCAAAGTTTCAATCAGCTAGAAAAAAATTTGCTTGAGTTCATAATTACAATATACATGAAATTAATTTTTGTATTAAAACTAAATAAACATAACATTACTAATTAATTAGTTAAAAGAGCTAGGAAAAAAATTCAGGAGAAAGCTAGATTGGTTTTTCTCCTTTTGTACATGATAATGGGAAGGAAAAACTGGAAATTCTGTATGTTATTTGAAATAAAACATAAAAGGATACAATAATAAGGAATCCCCCGAGAAAAACAAAAAGGAGCAAGAAAAGAAAGGGCAAAAAAGATGACCAAAAGGATCAAGAATGCAACAAATATTAGCCCTTTGCATATCCAAAGGAGAAAGCCCTGTTATATAAACTGAGAAGAACATGAAATGCAAATCCTATGATAAAGGGACTTCTTGAAAGATAAAAGTAATTGGACATTCAGCACCTTTTGATTATAATAAAATAAGTTTTATTGAAATGAGAAGAGGGTAAGAACGTAGGAATACAAGAAATCCTCTGTAAGAACACACATACGGTCACAGAACAGAACTGCATAAGAAAAGCCCAAATTAAGAAGACTATGCGCAGAGCACCAAAGAAAAGCCACAAATACAATTTTATCCCATAACATATTGATGGGCCTGAGCCTAGGTTGATCAATGTTAGGCGAACGTCCAAAGATATGAAAAAGGGTAGCTGAGGCATTTAATGCATGGCAGTTAGAGGAAAGAGAGTGACGTGGGTGTAAAAAGGGTGTGATTAGTTACGGGAGGGGTAGAAAAGATTTTGTAAAGTCATGGGAGAATCTGTGTGTCTCGAAAAGACAGAACTGTGGCTCTTTTCTCTTCTAGTTTAAGCTTCACTCAATTAGACTTGTACTCTGGAGTTAAGCGATAAAATAACATCAAATCAGTGGTTGTTTCATCACATATATTCAAAGGAAAGGAAACACCCATGAAATAGACAATGCTCTCCAACGAAATAAACCACATAACCCCACAAAGTATACATGGCAATAGAATTTTGCCTTTCTTTTTGTTACCAAACCTTTAAAACGAATTTGGAGCAACAGATCTGTCAGGGCACCCAAAATACCAAAGAGCAGCTCTTTATTTAGTGAGACATGAAGCTAATAGGTATTACACGGCCCTCGAGAAAATACTGATACATAGCTACGTGGAACTAATTATTTTAGTCAGTTTTGACAGCCTCTACAACAACAACAGCAACCACAACCACAACCATCCTTATCCCACTAGGCGGGGTTAGCTACATCGACCGAACGGCACTATTGTGCTCTATCAACCACCAAATCTTTGGATAAATTATTCATCAAAAGATCTTGCTCAATAGCTTCAATAAATGCTCTCTTTGGTCTTCCCCTATTTCTTTTCAAAGGACTCATACTGCTTGATCTACTCTCTTCAACGGCACATCCAATGGCCTTCTTTGAAGGTGTCTAAATCACTTTAAACAATTTTCTAATATTTTCTCTTTTAACAGATGCCACTTCAACTCTTCTGTGTATATGTTCATTACGAATTTTGTTTTTTTCTTGTATGACCACACACCCCTCTCAACATCCTTATCTCGGCTACCCCTACTTTATGTCCCTTTAAAGCCCAACATTCACTACCATATAGCATTGTTAGTCTTATAGTAGTACAATACAACTTTCCTATTACTTTATTAGGTACTTTGTGATCACAAATAACTCTAATAAACTTCCTCCATTTAAACCACCTAAACTGAATTTTATGATTAACATCTCCATCAATTTCACCATCTTCTCTTAACAGTCTACAAAACTAAAGCAAAATGAAAATAAAGAAACTACAAATATGAACCTGAGTTAGCTTGCCGGTTGTCCTCTCCATCAGGCTTTATATTTTCCATGCAGCAGTCCCTCTTCAATTTTTCAAACCTTGAAGTAGCAGCTCTCAGTGATTCTTCTGCAGCACTGAATAACTTTTCAGCATCTCCGAGTAAATTTTTTTCACCAGCTTTTGGAAATACTGATAGAAACCTCATCATAACACGTTGTATAAAACAACTCTTTATGTTGTGTGAAAACCATCCTGTTTCAAACTGTAAGAAATTAGCATGTTAACAGCAAATATGAAAGTTGGCCAAATATATTATCATAACTTTATAAAGAAATATAAATCCAAGTAGTTGCTGCAATTTTTAAATTTGACGCAGTGTAAGGAAACCCAACATACATGCATAGTTTCAGAACAGAACAAGATTACACAAAATCAGGGACCTGCTTGTTACTTCTAGACCACAACTAAAGTTTCCCAGCTTCTTCTTTGTTGTTCAAGCAACTAAGTAACGAGGAACTTTGCCCACACAACCAATATTTTCCACCCCATTCACACAACCAATCATGATTCTGAACGAAACAAAAACAGATCTGAAATAAGTCAAAATGCCATGCAATGGCAAAATTTGAAAGTGTACTCAAGGAGGAGAAAATGACTAGCGATTGGTCAACAATGCACAGCTGAAGAATTTTGCACACAAATCCAATTCCAGATTTCCTCTTATTCCAAGTACTGGTGTTGGAAATGATTTGCATGTTCCCATCGCATTATCGAAGGGAGTAAAGATCATGCACACAGAATCCCATCAGTAACTTTCATAGAGAGGTTATCCCTTAAATTTCAAGCATTTGTTACTGGTGCTTCCAATGAGAATTACCAAGGGATGAGAAAAATATGAAACTAATCATATAATTGCTTAGCATCTCTGTCTATCATAGAATTTTGATTGTATACCTTGAAAAAAAAAAAGTGAAAATAATAAATGAAAATTCATATACAATAACTTACAGTACAAGTTGCTTGCAGGGGAGGCTTCTTTATTTCCAGTTGGATATAATCGTCGACAAGCTCAAATAACTGTAATGATGTCTGGAACTTGTAAGGGAAAACACGAAAAGCACATAAGTCCTCCCATCTATGCTTCTTTCTGCATAGAAAATTAACACGTTAGAAAGCAATAGAAGCTAAGAAATTGTAGTCATGAATACAGATAAAAAGTTACAAGATATGATATTTCTTTTTAGGCCAACATACAAGATATGGTATTACAAGCTTAAAAAAATCATCAGGTTCATTCAAATCATATCAAATGGGGATGATCAAAGTCAGACCTTCATCAGTATAGCCAAAGATGAGACAAAGAAAAGAACTTACTTGTTGGCCAATTGAGAAACACAGTAACTTCTTAATGATGCTGGCACTCGAAACTCAATTGTTTGATAACTGCCAAAACAAAGTTTTGAACAATAATAACAGAGTCAAGGCCAATATTGTTTAAGAGAAATGATAATTCAGTATGTAGTAATAGGATTCAGAAAAAGCACCGGACAACAGGCTTAAAGGGTTATAAAAAACCAATAATAATAAATCAGACTATAGTTAAAAAGGCTCCTTTGGGAACTTCAAGTCCCTAATTCCTCATCCATTATTATGTGGAAACCAAGCAGCAATAAGCATTTAAAAGAACCTAGACCACTATGACAAAACTAAGTATGCTGAAGTTGATCAGCACTTTATCAAAGAAGAAATAGAAAAGGGAATCATTGAGGTAATTTACACGCTTGTACTTCAACAAACAACTGACGTTGTGATCAAAGCTACACCAAGAACCCAATTTGACATTCATTTATCCAAGCTGGAAATGATTGATATTTAAACTCCAACTTGAGAGGGAATGTGGAATTATTGATAATTTTTTATTTTTAGGGAGTATATTGTAAAAGCCTTATCTTTAGGGGGAATTATCACGAACATTTTTGTTACTTCAGGTTCATCAACAGAATGACATTACTGTATAGAATTTGCACGAGAGAGAAACACAAATTAATTAAATATTTTGTCTTTCTAATAGGGACCAAAGTGGTATCAGATGCCTAAGTGCCATATTAATAATATGGGCTGTTTAATGAAATATTCAAGTAAGCAGGCTCTTTCACCTCACAAGATATCTTTCAGGGATGGGTTTTCCACCCCACTTTGGAGCCTAAAATGATATAAGCTGTTAGCAATGTCTAGTTGTGAGAAACCACTTCAAGCTAAAAGCTTATGTTATTAGAAAGCCCATGAATAATTTTACTATTAACATGCCTCAGCTTGCCAATGAACATTGAACAAAACAACTAAATTCTTGTCCATTAAATATTTGAAGTCTTTTTTGTTACTTATGAAGGGTACGAATATACATCATATCTTAGTATTCTAAAAATTCCGATAATACAACTCAACACTAAATTAGAATTTATTAAATACTGAAACTAAACAAGAGTGCAAGAGTGACTTACATGCGAGAATCAGGATCTTTCCGTGGATCATATCCTTTCTTGATCCAAAACCTACGGAATGGCCCATTAGAAAAGTAGTATGCAATTCTAGAAAGAAGCCTGAAGTAAGAGAGGTTCAAAGGTTACTGATTCAGGAATTCAACCACCTCAGTTTAAAAAGTTAGTTCACAGAACTTAAGTAAAAAAACCTTCTAAGCATCTCATTTGAAAAATTTAAACCTCTGTCAAATAAGCATTCTTTAATAGAATCTTTAGGCCAAATAGGCCGCTCATCAAAGAGCCTAGATATAGCCTTCTGTGACTCCCACTGATCTGAGCCTTCAGGCACATATTCCTCCCAATTCACTATCTTTGGAATCTGTAAGAAAGTTAAGTATAACCCAGAACACAAGAGTGCACCATTTATTGCAATATATCTAAACAAATTATTATTTACTTTCATTTTAAGACATCAGAAAGAAGTATCAAATGTACCGTAAACCTTTTGCATCCACTCCACTATATTTTAAATTGAAAGAATTATCAATGCAAAGAAAAGTTTAAAGAAAATAAAATAACATAAAATAAATGATCTTGCACTCTCAAAGAAACAAACATAATTGGTAGGACGTGATATTTCAAGAACCTCTATCCTAAAACTGGTCCCTTTCACTTTGATAAATAATCTGTGCAACCTCAATATGTCCTATACTAGCAGCCTTTGCTGGTTTTAAAAAAAAAAAAAAAAAAAAAAAAAAAAAAAAAAAAAAAAAAAAAAAAAAAAAAAAAGCCCCAAGTAATTAATTAAAGACCCCAACTAACCAATCAATCAGAAAATTTAACCACATAATTGAGGTGTAAAGTATCTGTCATTAACAGTTGCATAACCTTGGACAATAAAAACAGTCATTATATCAAGGCATCAAATTCAGACCTTCAAATGACTCCACTAATTGTGACAAGGATATCTTTAACGTCAAAATCAATAGCAAGAACTGACTCTATGTCCATCTGCACAAAAAGGACAACAGTAAGGTTTTTCATGCAAATATAAAGAAGATCATGTACTTATGAAAGTGCCAATGCAAATATCAAAAAAGTCGTTCTTTCAAAATATTGTACATGCACTTATAAAAGCCCCATATTGATATGTAAATGTAAAAGAGGATTAGTTAGTTGTTAATAGCCGTTGGGAGTTAGTTAGGATCAATGGTTCTTGAGGTGTTGCCTATATAAGGCATATAACTCTTCATTGTATCTCTATGTTTCCATGATGAACGAATAATCAGACTAGTTCCAGTCCCTCTCTGCTCTCCTTCTGGTTTTCTCTCTCTCTTCTTTCCTCTTCCCTCTATTTCTTTTTCTCTATACCCATCTCTTTCTTCTTCTTTCTCTACACTTCCTTAAAACAAATATGTATAATATATCTATTGGAACAATTTATTTAATGAGATTTTGAAGTCATGGGCAGGAAAAGAAAATGTCAACTGTGCAACACTGTGCAGTCTATGTTGATATTTTATCATTAAGATGTTCCCGTTACCAAACAAAATCAACAAGAAAATGAACCAGCATTTCCAATTGACTGGTTCATTCTGATAAACAAAATAACTAAAGAAGTTTAATACCTCATATTCAAGTTGGGGATTGGCCTCTTGTCTCTTTTTTGAACTTGTCGACGTTGATGGTGGTCTCAAACTGAAAAATAGAAAATATGATTTGAAAAATAATTAAAATACTTAATTTAGAATATATAGGATTACAAATCAATCTTTTAATATATTTTGTTTTATTTAAATTATGTTTGATCTTACTTTGTTAAATTTTATCAAGGATTATGAGCTTGCAAGGATATGCTTGTTATCTAGCATTCTAGAATGCTATCTTCTGGATCAGTTTTCTGATTGATTACAATAAAAAATGAGAGGTGTTCTCTTCATATGCCCTGATAGTATATTGCACCCACTCAGGGAAACAAGCAAAAGTCTTCAATTGTAATAGATGACATCTAGCTAGACATTTCAAATCAGGAAGTATGCAATCAACAAAACAGGAGACGCTGCAGGAACTTACACTACATTGTCTGGCACATCTTTTGGGGAAAAAAGTGGTGGCGTTATAATCATAACATCCTCCTGATCCACATCCATGAGACCACCCTTTTCTGTGACAGCACACAACCAAACTATTACATGCATTTCAGAAACCTATGCAAACACAGAAACACATAGTACTCACCAAAGTGAGGGTCTTCAAGTTCTGACCAGTTTCTTTTTCTCTTCCGGGCAACATTGGCATGAACTGGAATAACATGTTGGTAGTCTACCATTCCTTCGTAATTTTAGAGCACAAAATAAAAACATGTCAAATTACCTCAGAAGTTGCATAAATTTAATGAAACCTACCAGACCTCAGCATGAGATCACCTAAGACAAACCCAATCTAAGTTTCTAACCATTAAAACAGTAAGCTTCAGGAACAAGAGCAACAATATCAGCAACAAGATTTGCCTCTCCATCTGCAGATATACAGTTATCAGCTTCTTCAGTGATAGCCGCCGTATCTGTTTTTGATTGAGTTGTTTCCACCTCATTCAGCATCTCCTTATTTGACAAGCTGTCAGAAGCTGTCTTCTCATGACCATCAAGTAGTTTTGCCCTAGATATTTTAAGAAGAAAATTATTGCAATGACGAAGCTCCCCAAATGCAGGATGTGAATATGGATCTTCTGGGCGGAAATGGAGCTCCAATTTCTCAGATTGAGAACTGCGAGCCTGCAAAACATCAGCCAGACCACAATCTAAGTGAAAATGCATTGAAACTAAATGCCATTGACAAATCATGAGTAGGGGCCCATTTGCTTCAGCTTTTTTATAGGAAAAATCATTTTCCTTGTTCAAAATTAAGTAATTTTTGAGAAATTTTAGAATAGTTGTTTAAACTTTAAAAAAAAAATAAACAAAATCTACCAAAAATCAGATTTCTAATTCTTTTAAGAAGTTATTCTCAGTAGCTTCTGACTATTTTAAAAATCACTTTTTGTTGAATCCCGAAATTATAAGGTCAGAGATCTGTTAAGATCCAATTTTATAGGAGTAATTGCAGGTAGAATTATTTGCTATTATTTTGACATAAATCATATCTTCGAGATATTCTTAATCATCCGAGATATGCTTTTGTGTATATGTGTAATCCCTTGGAATTGAATACGATGTACCGGAAATTATTCAAACCTCTGACTTTCTTCATGGTATCAAAGCTTTGAAGAGAATCATCAGAGCTCTTCTCAATTCCGTTCAGTTCGATCTTACCAGCGCTTTCAGCAATTCACGGTCGTCGACTCTCCTAGCAAGTCGACCCCTTCTCAAGTTGCAAGTTAACCCCTTCGGGATATCTCAAGTCTCAGTTCAAGTTCCTGACAGAATGCATCCTCACCAATCTCCAAGCCCGTCGTCAAGTACTCAAAAGTCCTTCCTACCACCAGTTCACATTCACAATTGGAGTTTGAATGCTAGGTTAGTATGTCGACTGTTTCCTCTGATTTCGAAGCCTTCTCATATGTGCTACGGTCTAGTTCTAACAACATTTCCACTATTCTTATTGTGTCTAAGAAACTTACCCTGCGACAACTATAGGGGATGGGCTCAATCCATATCCCTAGCTCTCAAAGGTAGGGACAAACTCGGATACATAACTGGTGAAATTAAGATGCCTTCATCATCAAAAACCAAGGCATTGCGTGTATGGAAGGCTGAGAATGCTTTGTTCTCTTCATGGCTAGTCAATGCTAAGTCAACATCTATTAAGAAGAGCTTTATGCTTCTTCCTACAGCCCAAGAAATTTGGGAAGCAGTTCGAGAGGCATCTAGTGATACAGGGAACAGGTCCCATATATTTGACATTAAGGTGAAATTGTGGCAACTGAGAGGACCACAAATCCCTTAATGACTACTACCTTGGGAAGTCTGCTCTCGGGCAAGAATTGGATGCCTTAAAGAATAAAGTCCATCATTGTCGAGCTGATACTGCTGAAGATAACAGGAAAAAGAAGAAGAAAGAGACTTTGAGTTGCTAGCTGGTCTTAATGTGATTCAAGATGATACTTGAACACAGATTCTCAACCAATAACTCTTATCTTCTATACGTGAAACTTACTCCATTCTACGTAATGAAGAGGGTGGGCGCAAATCTATTCTTCAAAATAGTCCTGTTGTTGTTCCAGCCCCTAATGAGGCCTCAGCCCTTGCTTTTCGCTCCACCAAAATTAGAAACTCCAAAGGCCGGCCATTTTGTGACCATTGTAAGAAGCAGGGACATACCAAAGATACATGCTAGCATCTCCATGGAAAACCTGCAGATTAGAAATTAAAAAAGGGGCAAGGAAAAGGCTATGATGCTGAAGTTTCCAAGAGTGATGAATCATCTTCTTAAGGGACCAGCTGAGCAAAATCCTGGAAATGTTGACAGCACTACAGCACACAAAGCAGCCCATTGCTACAGTTGTTAGAAGAGGTAATTTCTTTCAAGCCCTAGCTGCAATTGAAGGATTATGTACAGGCAATGGTTGGATTGTTGACTTAGGGGCTTCAGATCATTTAACTGATAATAGGACTTTACTTTCATCCTACACTCCTATTAGCAAGGGATTGAGAGTAAATCTGTTGACTCTAAATCTGTTGTAACTGGAATTGGCTCTATCCAAATTTCTGCTACACTTACTCTCTAGTATGTGTTACATGTTCCAAATTTGAATTGCAATCTATTATCAGTGAGTCAATTAGTAAATGATGAAAGATGTTATGCTAACTTTTTTGCTACATTATGTCTTTTTCAGGATCTGCTGACAGGGACGGCGGTTAGGAGCGCAAAAGAGTTTGATGGCCTCTACTACCTTGATAAAAGTGATGCTCATAGTGTTAAGTCTTGCAATAGAGTCTCTCCCTAGGACTAGTGGATTAAAGACATGGCACAAACATGTAGGTCATCCAAATTTCAATTATGTCTCAAATGTTTCCATCTCTTTGTTCCAATAAAGATGCATCTGATTTTTATTATGATTCATGTAAAAAGGCTAAACATCATCGAACATCCTTTCCAAAAATGCCATACCAAGCATGCAAACCTTTTTCCACTATTCATAGTGATTTATGGGGACCATCTCGCACACCACACCGAACACATTCTAAGTGGTTCATCACATTCATTGACAACCATACACGTGTAAGTTGGGTTTACCTGTTGAAAGATAAAATAAAGGTGTATCCAAATTTTCTCAATTTTGACAATATGATCCGAACCCAGTTCTAAATCCAAATTCAGTTCTTGAACACTAATAACGGGACTAAATACTTCAATCAAGCATTGTCCACCTTTATTATCAATCACGGCATTGTCCACAAAAACACTTGTCCCAATACACCTCAACAAAATGGCATTGTTGAGCGAAAGCACCTTTGCATCCTTCAAACAGCTAGAGCCATTTTGTTTAGTAGCAAATCTTCCTCAATATCATTGGGATGATGTTGTCTTCACTGCCACCTTTCTCATAAATCGCATGTCGAGTTGGCTCTTGTCCTACAAAACCCCACTCAAAGTCCTTCACAAATGCCACAATCTTTCATATCTTGAAAACACCTAGCATTTCAGAATTTTTGGTTGCACATCATATGTCACCTTCACCATACCGACAAACTTGACCCAAAAGCCCTTCATTGCATCTTCCTTGGATACTCAACCTCCCAACAAGCCTACAAATGTTATGACCTAGTCTCTAAGCGTCTTCATGTCACATGTGGTGTTACCTTCCATGAAGCTGAACCTTACTACTCTCTGTCTGCAATTCAAGGTGTGAGTTACTACTCTTTGTCTGCAATTCAAGGGGTGAGGGATGATGAATTACAGACAAATGAATTTCCACCAGAAAATGACCTAACCTTCATTGAGTACAAACCTAGCTCAAAGGTGTTTGATCCTGATAATCCTAATAACCCTGATAAAGTGCCTAAGGATAGAAGAGGGACTGTTCTAAGGGGAGACACAAACAAATGGGCTAATACTTACACAAAACAGCACAAGACAAGTAATGGGCCACAGACTATTAGCAATTGCCAAGAGTTAGAACTAGCGGCAGGTCACAAAGAAATAGTGGTAATGGAAAGTTCTGATCTTGATTTGCCAATAACAATACAAAAGAAGCCTACATCTTGTACTCAACATCCTATTGAGAGGTCTATCTCCTAAAAGGTTCTTTCCTCAAAATATCATGCTTTTTGTCTCCGACCTTGACAATATCAAGGTACCTAACAACATTGATGAGGCCATGGTTATACCTGAAAGGAGGCAAGCAGTTATGGAAGAGATGGAAGCTCTTAAACGTAATAAGACCTAGGATGTAATGGATCTACCTCGAGGGAAGAAACCAGTTGGTTGTAAATGGGTATTCACCCCAAAGTGTAGAGCTGATGGAAGCCTTGATAGATACAAGACTAGACTGGTTGCAAAGGGATTCACACAAGGCTATGGTGAAGATTATACTGAAACATTTACACCTATGGAAAAACTTAATACAATCAGAATCCTCTTATCTCTTGCAGTCAACCTAGATTGGCAATTACACCAGCTGGACATTAAAAATGCCTTTCTCAATAGAGAACTAAAAAAAGAGGTATGTATGAAGCTGCCTCCAGGGTTTCAAGGAAAAAGAGCTAGTCATGCGTGCAAGCTAAAGAGGTCATTATATGGGTTGAAACAGTCACCGCGAGCATGGTTTGATAGACTCACCCGGATTCTGAGGAGACAGGGGTACTCCCAAGGACACAGTGATCATACCTTGTTCTTTAAGCATCATAAGGGCAAAGTAGTTGTACTAACTGCGTATATTGATGATATTGTTCTTATAGGAGATGATGAGATAAAAATCATTCAAATCAAGAAAGCACTCGCTCAAGAATTCCATATTAAAGATCTTGGAGAAATGAAGTATTTTATTGGATTGGAGGTTTCCCGGTCAAAAGGAGGGATCTATATTTCTCAAAGAAAGTACATCCTAGATCTTCTAAAGGAAACAGGGACGTTGGGTTGTAGGCCTTGTGACAAACCTATACAAGTTGATAAAATAAGTGAAGAAGCAACAGACCTTAGGAAAGTTGTAAACATGGGAAATTATCAGAGCATGGTGGTAAACTAGTTTACCTCTCCCATAATAGACCAAACGTTGCATTTGCAGTTAGTATGGTCAGCCAACATTCCCATAATCCTAAACAGAAGCAACTGAATGGAGTTTACATTATCCTTCGATATTTGAAGGGATCCCCGAGTTGTGGTTTATTCTTCCAGAAAACTGATAGGCAGAATGTAGAAATGTTTATCGATGCTGATTGGACAGGTGATCAAGATGACAGAAAGTCAACATCTAGCTACTACACATATGTTTGGGGTAACTTGGTCACATGGAGGAGTAAAAAGCAAAGTGTTGTTGCAAGAAGTAGTGTTGAGGCTAAATACAAGGGTGTGGCACTAGGAATTTGTGAGAGCATATGGTTAAAACTAGTTCTTGAAGAAATAAAGCAGACTACAAACCTACCTATCAAGCTCTATTGTGACAATATGGGTGCAATTAACACTGCCCATAATCCAGTACAACATGACAAAACCAAACATGTGGAGACTGGAGATGATAGGCACTTCACAAGAGAAAAGATAGACAAGGGTATTGTTCACTTGAAGTATATCCCTTCCAAAGAACATACTGCAAATATTCTCAATAAAGGACTACCCAGAGATAAATTTGAATATTTTGTTGACAAGTTAGACAAGCTTGATATCTATGGTCTAACTTGAGGGGATTATTCCGAAATTATAGGGATAGAGATCTAATAAATCTGATTTTATATGAGTAATTATAGATAGAATTATTTGCTATTGTTTTTATATAAATCAGCGATACCTTTGGGATATTCTTAATCATCTGAGATATGCTTTTGTCTATGTACGTAATCCCTTGGAATTGAATACGGTGTACCGGAAATTATTCAAACCTCCCACTCTCTTCACTTTCAAATAGAAGTTTATTTTTTGTAATTATAACCAATTACAAAAATAACTTGTGCTTTTCATGAAATCTCTAAACAACTTGTCACCCCAAAAAAAGAAAAAAAAAATAGCTAAACAAAAAATCAAATTTTTAAATGATTTGACAGTGACTTATTTTATAAGCTTCAACAAACAGGTTATAAAGGTTACTATTGCGGATAAACAAACAAAAGAACAGCATTTAAATTGGCATCAATGAAATTTTCTTGTACCTTAAGGATGCCTTGAATTCCACCAAGAGTGTCCACCGCACGAGTCATGGATGATGGATAGCCTGGATAATTGACCATAAATCCACGGGGGCTAGGTAGAAACCCCGAGATTGTGCCATCTTTAATCACTCCCATTATATATACAATGAAACTTCTACTCTGGCAAAGAGATTTCACATGTTTTATTTAGGTTTATCTTTCTGCTATGTTTGACACTAAGCATAAAAAACAAGGTGTCATGCTTAAGCTGCATTGGAAATAGATGGTTAATTTACTAAACTAACCACAAAAAATGGAAAATATGAAAGAAACATCGAAAGGGAAGATGGAAAATTTAAGACAACAAAAACATGCTACTCCAACTTACTTTGAGCTGTGCTGCACAAAGCTAGACGTACACTGATATTTAGGGACTAGAAAGTAGAAACAAAGTATCAGCAATCTTCATTCCACAAATTAATTCACAACACAGGAAAAGCTAAGTTGTCAAGCCTCGGATGCGGGTAATAATATTCAGATTTCAGTGCAGCCTATGATGGTAATCTCATAGCATCCAGTCCTAACGAGTAACGACAATAGAATCTGCCATCAAATCTCAAAATGGCAATAATTTGTACTTTCAAGGCAAAAATTCGATCAAATATCAATTTATTTTTCAACTAATGACAAATCTACCGAACTCTCACACCACTACCTGAATGGGAAAAAAAAAAAAAAAAAAAGAAGAAGAAGAAGAAGAAGAAGAACTGATGCTGCATATAATATAAATTACGTAAAAAACATTTTATAGATAACTCTAATCTTTGTTAGAAGTTATCATGAGTACTTTACAAGCTCCTTACTGAAAACAATATCTAACAAAAGGCGTGCATCAAAGTACAGGATTTTTCAGGAAAATGATGCCTCTCCTCTTCATTTACAACTCTAATGAGTTGCATTCATAACTTTAACTCTTTAGTATAGAATGAGAACAACGATTTCAAAGTTGTCTTGAAGCTTTATTGGTTATGGCATATTTTTCACTATAATTAAGGTATACCTTTTCTCTTTTAAAGAAGAAATTTCATTAGAAAAAGTGGGGAAAAAAATTACAAAGACATGGAGTTTAAATATCCTTCTAAAGAAATAAATTCGACAAATAGTCACCATACCTAAATATAACTGAGGAAGACAAATTCAGACGGAGGAGGACACGTGGTGCCAACTGCTGCGAATGCGATGAAAAGAAGGAAGAGAGACGACGCCAGAGGAGGAAGAGAAAATGATCTGATGGTGCTGAAAAGGCAAAGCCAGGGAAGTGCTCTGTAGTGCCGCCGTGAGGACGACTGAGGCGAAGCCAAAGGCGGTGGCGGCGGGTACGGGTTTGGCGGGACGGGTGAGAAGACTCTATCGGGCCTCCAATTACCTAACACATTTTAGCGGTTGAATCCGTGAATCTCACCAATACTGCTAGCTATCCGGCCCAAAAAAACTACTGAAATACTCCGTATTAAATTTTTTTTTTCCTTGATTGAATTGTAATTAAGCTTATTTGATTTTGGATTGTTTTAACGAGGCGTGAGAATGGAGAAAATTGTATTAGAATTTGGAGGTTCTTCTCCCACAACCATGAGCCCGACCCGGGACAAAATCCGGATTTATTGAAACCAAGAGTTCTGATGAATCAGGTAAGATACCAAAATAAAAAAATTGGATGGTTTGGATGATTGTTAAGTCAAAAGAAAAACAAATAACAGGGTAATGACGTTTAAAAAAATATAAAAAATGAAATTGAAGCAAGAATATCGTCCATATTGTTTTTTTTTACTTCGTTCATATAATTTCTGGACAAAAAATCAACCACTTGATTAGATTAAGATTTTCTTTACCTTCATAGAGAATGTTAAGATTGAATTTATTGATTTTTTTTTTTTTTTAAAAAAGACCTTGTGGCATTTTGTTTCTTACCTCTATATTATAGTATGGGTTTGTTTCATCTTAAAATTACTAAAATAAATTCATTCAAAAATTTACGAGAACAAAAGTTCTGATAGAAAACAAGTTTTTTAATGCATCACGGAATGTTGTTGAAATCAGACTGGACCAACATTTAGATGTTGTGGGGTTATTTGCTCATTTTTGTACTTTATAAAAAAAAAAAAAAAAATTGTTGTTTTATCTTGGGTAAGGATGAAGCCCACATTTTATGGAGAGCTTTTATGTTACTAAACTATAAATTCACGATCAACAATTAGCATGATAAGGTTACACTATTCAATTGTTGTATAGTTTATTCTAAGATATTTTTAGTATCAGTCCCCTGAAGTATTTTAAAAAAAACCAAAACGTCATAGTTTCAGTGAAAAGAATGGCAACGGACGCTCATTGCCGTAGACCAAAGCCAAGTCCAAAGTTATGAATAGTATCAAGCCCACATTTTATGGAGGGCTTTTATGTCATTGAACTATAAATTAACAAGGTCAACGACAAGCATGGCAATGTCATACTATTCAATTGTTGTATAGTTTAATCTAAACATATTTTTATATTTTATATTGGTTGTGTTATAGTCTTTAAAAATATTTGATTGAGTTTAATTCAACATGTGTCTTACGACTGAAGCGTCCCATTACCATCTGATCTAATTGACACATTAATGTCTTTGCTTTACGTAACCTGCTAAGGTTTGGAAGTAAAACTTAATATCTAATTTCGAAGAAACCCCTAAATATATATAACTCCATTCAAATAAAATTCTTATAACTACAACTATCAAATAAAGTTCTCTCAACTACATTACATCTCAACTAAGTATTTTAGCAATTGAATCAAACTGTTGAGCATACAACAAACCCAAGGGAGATTTTGCCATGGCATATAATTCTACACTCTTATTATAAATAATAGCCAAAAGCCCTACAGTTTATTACGTACTCACTTCACATAAATGCCTCATTGTCTAAATCTTGTGAATGCTATAACCCGCTTCCTCCGATGTCAAGTTCTCCTCCAATTCTCAAATTCTGCTCCCCAAACATCACTTGTTTGATCCCAACAAAACTAAAGACACAACCAGAAACCACAAAGATGGATGAATTATACAGAAAACATTTTGTGCCTCTACATGCATATAGGAGAGAGAACTAACTAATCAATGGTTTTAGCATTAATCTTATCCATACTGTTTGATCACAAGTCAGTGGCCACAATTAATGCCCAAATTATTACAAATGTGTAATAATTTTTTGTTGCTCCTTAATGTAAGATATATTTGTCTAATTTGAAAAGATTAAGAAGCTAAATAAATTACTCAATTATAACATATGTGACATGATTCCTCTAAAATACTTATATACAACATTAGGTTATAAATCAATTTATAAGTTAGGCAAATTAATTTTAGAAAAAATATCTTACATTAAGGACCAAAATCTACTCTCAAACTAGGTCATAAATTCAGGACTGAAGGAGTATTTTTTGATTTTTGCAAGCAACATATTTTCATTAGTATAAACCATAAAGTTGTAATTTAATGAAGACAAATGCTTAAATGCATGTAAACATGACACACACGCACACACAAACCTAGGAATTGAAAAGCACAACACAAAAATGACAATCTCCAACTTCTATTTTGTGGAGCTCAAATGGCTCTGATTTGCTAGTCCTTTAAACCAGAGTAGTCAAACAAGAGGAAGAAAAGCAAGAAGTGAAGATCTTACTCAGAGCTTATCTGTGTCAATGCGTTTATTAAAACATCCAGAAGCAACGGTTCATTAGTTCCAATATCCACCCTATATATCACAATTACAAATCATTAATAATCAAACTGCAAATCTCATAAATGCGTAAGTGAAGAAGTAAAATGGGAAGAAGAGAAGAAGATATATAGGTGCAATACAAATTCGAGCAAGGTTATCTTGAACCTCAAGATCCCCAATGTTGTAAAATGTACTTGGTGTCACATTCGATCCCTGAATATAATCATAACTTGGTCTTTTGTCTAATGGACTTTGAGATAGCTGTAGAAGTAAGGCTAGTTCAGTAAGGAACATCATCAATATAAAATATAAAAAATATGAACATAAACAATGCGTGGCTCTTGCCAAACTCTAATGCACAAGACT